>JARYMX010000144.1:0-66237 GCA_030169165.1 Centaurea solstitialis
GTGGTGCAGCAGATTACTAAAGGAGTAGCGTAAGTTTTGTGGAATACGGAAGGGTATTTTGAATGCGAATAATTACCAAAATACCCTTCTGTATTCCACAAAATAGAAGGTTGTGATAATTTATCTACTTCTCATTTATTTAGCACTTCTTATTTGAACCTAATACTATATAATATTTATTTTATATATATATATATAGGGGTGGGTTCAAATGTGAACCACTTTTTGGTTGTGAACATGAGGACAACCGAGAGTGCGACACGTGGTGGATGACTAGGCGCCACGTCAGATCCACGGCGGATGACTAGGCGCGATTCATGGGGAGGGCATTGAATTAAAGGGGGGGACCACACTCAAAGCCGACGTGGCGCCTAGTCATCCGCCACGTGTCGCGCTCTCGGTTGTCCTCACGTTCACAACCAAAAAGGGGTTCACATTTGAACTTTCCTCATATATAATATATATATATATATATATATATGGATGCGTTCAAATGAAAACTTATCTTTTATTGTGAACTTAAGAACAATTGAGAGTGTGACATGTGCTCCATTCAGTCTGAATACCAATTAAAAAAGAATTATCAAATGATGATGTCATCAATTATTCTTATTATTTTAATACCATAATTATCTTTATAATTTACATTTTTTATCCTTAGAATTATTTGATTAAATTACTTTTTATCCATTAGTTTCTCATCTTTCACTTTACATCCTTATCATTTTAAGATAATTGTATTAAAATTTTTGTTTTTTTTCTTTTTAATAAATTATACCATTATAATCGTCTCGACAATACCTTCAAAATGAGTTTAATATTGAATATTTTTTTAATTTAACTACATTATTAAAATTAGATATAAATTAATTTGTTTAGATTTTATTACAATTCTATTCTTGATATTCTTGAAATTTAAAGATTTTATCTTTTTAACCGAAGTATTTTTATAGATTATTTATAAGTAATTAAAATTTATTTTATTTAAAACTCTTGTTGATATTCTTGAAATTTAAAGATTATATCTTTTTAATCTAACTATTTTTATAGATTATTTATAAGTAATTAATTTTTTATTTAAAATTCTACAAATAAAAAACACTACATATTTTATTTTTGAATCCCTCCAGTTATAAAAATAGATATAAACTAATTTGTTTAGATTTTATTACAATTCTATTCTTCATATTCTTGAAACTTAAAGATTTCATCTTTTTAACCTAATTATTTTTATATATTATTTATAAGTAATGAAATATTATTTTATTTAAAAATCAATTGCTAATATTCTTGAAATGTAAAGATTCCGTCTTTTTAATCTAACTATTTTTGTAGATTATTTATAAATAATTATATTTTATTTTATTTAAAATCCTACAAATCAAAACATTACACATATTTTATTTCTGAATCCTTCCAGTTTTAAAATCATTCACGAAATTCAAATCTTTTGACAAAAGAATAATAAATTTTCAATTTTTAAAATTTTAACAGCTATTAGATAACTAAAATATCTATTGTAATAAGCAATTATAATGACAATTGTCGTATAACATATAATTTACTTAAGTATTTAAATGGTAATGACAATTGTCATGTAAATGTTTATTCTTATTATAAATTAAAATAACATGCTTCAAATACCCGTATAATATACGGGTCATTAACTAGTAAGGCAATAAGTACTGGTGTGCAAGAATTCATTCAACTAAAGTAAAATTGATTGACCATAATTGTATATCTAATTTTAATCAAATCGGATTGGATTACAAAATTAAAAGTCTAAATTGGATTAAAAAATAAAAAATGTAAATTGGATTAATCAATTCATGGATGCTAATACATAATCCAATAAAATTGAACAATCAAATCCAATGACCATCCAATCACCTATCCATGATCCAACGGTTATTTGATTAATATATAATATATATATATATGGACGCGTTCAAATGAAAACTTATCTTTTATTATGAACTTAAGAACAATTGAGAGTGTGACATGTGCTCCATTCAGTCTGAATTACACATCATTGTTCAGACCAAATGTTAATGTATTATTCATGATGCATTATTACGTTTGCAATGAAAGATGAGTTTACAGCCGAACTTTCGTATATATATATATATATGGGATTGGGTCCTAATGAAAAGTGAAAGTTAAGATGCGAAATATGAGAACTGGTTATCAACTGTTGAATGGGATGTAGATGCACATTAGGATGAGATCCACAGGATCAATTCTCTTCTAAAGCATGATTCATTAAAGGACATGAGATGAGACGTGATTAACAGTTTAGAGACACTTTTTATTCTTCTTACTTTAAACTTAACTTTTTACACAATCCTTCAACTATACATCTACATGTATATGTATATACATTAATAAAACATGTTCAAA
This sequence comes from Centaurea solstitialis, assembly GCA_030169165.1. Taxonomy (NCBI): domain Eukaryota; kingdom Viridiplantae; phylum Streptophyta; class Magnoliopsida; order Asterales; family Asteraceae; genus Centaurea; species Centaurea solstitialis. The sequence goes on from JARYMX010000144.1 coordinate 2,401, forward strand.
CGAGAAAGTTAATTATTTAAGAAGACAAGAAAAACTTCCCTCATATATAAAATCATATGTGGTTTTATACTAACGGAAAAAAACTGGACGCGGGCGACTTGCCTTGCAACTTAAAGTCGTTGGCAAAGTTGTGTGAATCAAACATGATTTTGTACATTGACGATGTTTTTCTTTGCTTATTAAATAGTTAGCATTCTCATATGAACCCACTTTTACATTAATAATTATTATATATTATATATATACTTATTATGTATACAATATTAGGCCCCATTTACCATATGCTTACTTGGGTAAGTGCTTACCAACAAATTCAACACTATTACTAACTTAGCGGGTAAGTTCTTAGTTTTCAAAAAAATGTACAGTATGCAACGATTTATCCGGTAACTGCTAACCATGGTAAGAGACAACAACCCTCACTTACCGGGGTAAGACTCTCATCCTTGCTTTTGCTCTTACTCGGGTAAGATTCTTGGTCCTTGCATTAGCATACGGATCGAACACGGAGAGGAAACGGACTAAGCACGGGATTACACCCTTAGCGTAACTAGTCGTGCGAAATCATTTTCAAAGTTTGTGGTTGAAACTAGGCATGAAAATGAAATTGACTACCTTAATCTAACTAAAAACAATGAACTAACTAAGAAATAATCCAATTAGCTAATTAAAGTCTAAACAATTAAAGATGTATTAAAACTCTATTCTAACCTATTAAGTGATTGAATGGAAACAACTAAAGAATTTAGCCTAAGAAGCAATTAGCAAAAAGGAACTCAAATAACAAAATTGAAAGTGAAAAAGAAGCTAAACTAGAGGGGAAAATGTATGAACTAACTAAACTAAACTAGGCGTAAAGGAGTAGTAAGTATTGCATCGTATCTATTCAAGTGGAAAAGTTCAAGCATGTGGAACATCCACATTCCCCTTCCAGGGTGAATGGATTATTCTCGAATGGGATTCGGTTATTTCCATACCGAATCTCATCAAAGAACATTTGCTCGAAAAGTACTCCAATTAACAAAACACCCATGGACTCCAATTAACAAAACACCTATTTCCATGGTGTTACATTAACTTCCGGCCAATTTACCTAAGCAACTAATGAACTTCCGTTCAATTAGTTACTAGATGAAAAACAAATTAGAACTCGCGGTTTAATCGAAATCAGCAACTTCCGTTAGTTGATAAAGTTATAAAATCACTTGTTGATAAATCATTTAGAAGATAAAACAACTGGCCGAAACATGAATCCAATACCATACGATACTCACTTTTCCCAAACAAAAAGAGGAAATGCTAGATCTAAACTACTCGAAGCGAATACGAAACTTAATTGCAAACCACTTTAAGAACAAACACCAATAAGGAACACTTAGATTCAACAAAAAACCTAAACTAAAATAAATAGCTAAACTAACAATACTAGATCTATCTAATCCAAACATGATGCAAATCTGAACAATAGATCAATCAAACAACAATCAAACTAATCTATCAATGAAAATTAACAAGTAAACAAGGAATTAAGCTACGAAACTAATGAATTGCAGAAAAATAGTAAGATCTACAAAATATTAGATGTAACTGATATAATTTACTCATCTTTTAAACTCAATTGAATTAGTTATACATAGTTAGGGGAAGGTTCAAACGAGAAGCATGTCAATTTACGAAAAAGTGAGAAGCAATCTCAGCCACTCATCTCGCGGTTACGGTGGATGTGATCACGGAGGATTAACGCGATTCATGGGAGGGTAAAGATTATTTAAGGGGAGGACCGGTCAAAGCCACATTTGTTAACCGAGATGAGTGGTTAAGATTACTTCTCGCTTTTTCTTAAAAAGTTATATTTTTCGTATGAACCTCCCTCTATATAGTTAAGTGTAATGAATTATATAGTAAAAATGTAACATCATTGCTAGATCTAACAAAATAGATTTGATTTTATTAATAAGAGAGCCGACATATATGTTCAACAAAATCAATCCAACAACTGTGATTAAATATAAGACATAATGATTAAATAGTTGAAATAAATAAATGTAAAGATAATGAGTAAATGGTTGAAATAAATAAATATAAAAGATAAAGGTTAAATAGCTATATAAAATTATGATCACGTAGTTTTTGACCAAATAAATATTTGAATGTTGAAAAATTATGAATGGTAATGGAATAATTGCAACATGCTTCAGTCGTACTAGTTATCATCCCTCTTTCACGTGCTAAAAAACAAAAACTGGAACTCTGAAAATTAACCCAATTTGATAAAGCTAATCCATAATATATCTGGTTTTTAATCAAGGTTTTTAGAATTTTTAGGGTTCCGTCAATTTAACTTATATTATTTATATTTTTATTTATAAAAATAATTACATTAAAATTAATATAAAAATGTATTTATTTATATCGATAAATTACTATAACATTGATTATATATAAAAAAATCATAAGTTTAAAGGTATGTATAATAAAAAAGTAAACATTTGGTTATCAAGATATCTATTAAAAAATATGTAAGAAATTGTAAAAAAATCTTAAATTTGAGATATTTAATTTAAATATATAAAATACATAATTAATTTAATATTTTTATAAATATATAATAATTTAAATATGAAAACTTTATATAAAAAATATAACTGATTTATACAAGATTTTTATAAAGTTTTATAATGTTAAAACATTTTAAATATAAAAAACTTCTGAAAAAGCAAGTCGTACAGTTACAAGCTATGACGCAAAACCTCACCAAAAAGCTTAGCTGAAAAACCTTTACACTATGTGAAAAATCTTAAAGTGAGGTTTTTGAGAGCTTTTTGAAAAAGCTCTCAAATATCTGTGAAAGAGCACATTGTGGATGCTCTAAAAACGAGAGAAATTATGTGGCGTTTGGTTTATAGAATGTTTTATGATGAACTAGAATCTGTAAAAAACATTTGACTATGAACAAGTTGGAATGAAATATTATTTAGGTTTAAGGAAATTGAAAATATGTTAGTTTGTTTCATAAAATGTAGCTCTGAAATTAGAATAGTATTTTTATGAATAACTAAAATACATGTTTTGATAGTTTTAATTTTTTTAACCATAAAATGCTTTAATCAATATATTCATCAAATAGTTTTATTTTTTAACTAAAATAAAGTACTTAATAAACTCTTTAATATAATTTAATAAAATAATTATTATATAATTTATTAAAATAATTAATAAATAACTTAGTTAAATACTTTAATACTATTCAATAAAATAATCATTTAATAAAATAGTTACTAAATATTTTTTAAAAATAATTACTGAAAACTCAGTATAAGATAATTAAATACTCTAATATAATTTAACAAAATGATTATTATAATTATCTAATAAATTAATTAAATAAGTGTCAAATAAAATAAAAAAAAACTAGTTATTATTTAATTTAATTTAATAAAATAATTATTATATATTTTAATAAAGTAATTCATAATGCACTTAATAAAAATAACTTTTTTATTAGGTTATACTGGATCCAATGTATACATTATGAAAAAATGAATTACATTTTATCAAAATAATTACTAGCTGCTAAGAAATGTCTAATTTTTTCATTTGTGGAAGTTGGTAGAAATCATAGAGTCTTTCTACAAAAAATAGTGAACTAAACAGATGAATGAAATTTAGTAAATGAAGTTCAAGATTTCAATTCTATCAGATTACTTTAGAATTTGCAAAACAAAATGCCACCCTATTGTTCAGGGGTTGTTATGTTCCAAATCCCAAATTTAATTAGCACTACATTGAAATTGAGTTTATAGGATGTCTAAAATAAATTAGCGATCTATTTTTTTTATGTAACAGTATTGCATTTTATGACGCTTTTAGGCGTCGTAACAAGTTTTTTAGAACATTTTTCAAATAAGTCATCTTATTAATTATTATATAAAACACTATCTGAAAAATGTCATATAAACACAAGTCTGTTTAAAAAGATGGGATTATCGGACACTTATTAAAAACATCCTATAAAATTAACTAATACGACATTTTATTTTGAAACTGTCCTAAAAAACTCTTTATGACGCATAAAATGTCCTAAAAACTTATTGTAACACTTTCAGATAGGACAATTGTTTTTTTGTCTTATAAAATATCTATTAGACCGCTTATTTATTTTTGGCGTCCTTTAAACTCAACTTTGTAGTAGGGTAGGAAGCTGGACTCCGTATGCTCTTCTTTACGATTCTATTTATAATGAATAACACATTCACGACGAATATGAAAGTGTTGTTCCTCATGAATCACACATTCATGGTGAATATGTTAGAATATTCACTATGAATAACATATCCATATTTTGATAAACATATCACGTATAACAGTTTCTTATTAGGTTCTTAATCAATTTTAGGTTTATAAGGAAACCTGCCCTTATATGACTAAAGATAACCAATAGAATGATCGGGACCATTTCAAAGTTTTGAACTTGATACGAGGAGAGATCCATATATATTATGAACCCAATTATGTTATGTTATGAATCCAAATTTTAGTTAGGAACCTAAATACCATACATTATTCTTAAAAATGATAATAATACATTCAAAATCAATACGAAAGCATCGTTTATTATGAATCATACATCCATGATGAATATGTAAGATTATTCGTAACCAATAACGCATCCATATTTTTGACGAATATACCATGTATAACAGTATTGTGTGAGTTGCTTTCAGGTTCCTAATCAATTTTAAGTGTCTAAGAGAACATGCCGGTTATCCACCACACATTTTATCTACATCTTATTATTTTGATCTTTTTATTCAATTCACTTTATAATATGTGGTGTATAAAGGGTGCATAGTTTGCAATACCAAAATGGATTGCATAATATCATTCTCTCTCTCTCTCTCTCTCTCTCTCTCTCTCACACACACACACACACACACACACAGAGTCAAGTTCATTTAAAAACCAAAACATTTGTAAAAACCGTAAAAACTCATGGTTTCATTGCTTAAATCAACGAAAACTTTTCATGGAGTTGTTTAATATGATACACATGTTTCATATAATTCATTTTTTGGTGCTCTTTTTTGTGAAATGACACAGTTTCATAGGATTAAAAAAAAAATACTTGAAACAGTTACATAAGAATTTAAAAAGTGTATAAATGTTAGATATTTTGTTAAGTTGTGTCAATTTGTAATTCTTTAGAAGATAGTTTCCTTTTATGTAAATTGTGGTTGAGGCACATTTGTTTGGGGCCCATCCATTTGAAAAAGCCTAGTCCATTTAGTTCTAGTATAAATAGTTGTCTTCTACTTCATTTGTAATTTCCAACTTTTCTAATCATTTGAGAGATATTTTGTGTTCATACTTGTGGTTGATTTGGAACCTACAATTGGTATCAGAGCCTACCACTGCTCTTGATCCGTAGTCTTCCTGCAACATAAGTTTGGAATTCTTGCGAAAGAAGATCGATCTTCCTGCAACAGAAGATCAGACTTCTTTCGAAAGAAGATCAATCTTCCTGCAACATAAGTTTGGACTTCATGCAAAAGAAGATCAGACTTCTTTCGAAAGAAGATCAATCTTCCTGCAACATAAGAAAATCTTCCTGAAGCATTAGAGTGCCTGAAAACTAATTCTCCTGAAGCAGAAGATAGTGTTTTCCTTGAACACTTTTGGATCATACTTAGTTGTTCAAGATCCACAATCAACCATTAATCATGAACACGCGTGAATCTTTTGCTATAGGGTCTGATACCCAACCACCGGTTCTCCATGTACATGAAAAGGAATCTGATGAAGAGATGAATGCCATAAAGAAGGCCTTGGCGTTGATCACCAAGTCTATGTCCAAGAGAAATACAAGAAAGCCTATGTCTTCTAACAACCATCGGTACTCAAGTGGAAGGAGGCATGAAACACAACCTGAGCTGAAGAGAGTTGAACAGGGTGGTAGAGCTGACTACCAAATGCCCGAGGATAACACCAAGCCTGATGACAAGGGCAAAGAACCAAAGAAAACATGCTTCAAGATGCAAGATGAGGGAACAACACTTCTTGCTGATGATGAAGCTTGGCTCATAATGTCAAGTGATGATGAGGAGGGAGATACCATATGTATGCTTGCTGAGGATTTGACTAGTGATGAAGGAAGAGAAGGTCAACTATGCCTGATGGCAAATCATGGTGAGGAGGAAATGTACTCAGAAGACGAAGATCGTGATTACAACGACCTTGACTCAGACCATTCTGGGTCATCTTCTTCTGATATACTTCCTGACCCGTACATTGAACTTGAAAATCAAGTAAAAGGTCTAGCACTTAAAGTTTCAGAGTATGATAAGAAAATTAAACAAGCAAACAACTTAACAACCATTGCTGAATCCAAACTATCTAGTGAGCATGCCTTAGTCGTGAAATTCAACATTGAGTTAGCTCACTCCAAGGATACAATTAACATGCTCACTCTTGCAAATAAAACTCTTGAAGATAAAGTAACATGCATGAATGATAGTATCACTAACCTACAAAAGAAACTTCATGAGGCTGAAGTCTTGACTAGAGTAAGTGGTCAAAAGTATGAAGCAATTTTTGCCAAACGAACAAATCTCTTTGCAAAAATAAAAGATATGGAGGACAAGTTCCTAAAGAGAGGCCAAACCGATCAAACCATTCATATGAACCAGCCTAAAGAGTTCAATTATTATAATCCTAAAGAAGGCATTGGATACAAAAGTCCATGCTATCTTAAGCGTGCCATATCCAAAACTCCTACCATGTATGACCTTCGGTACATGAGTCTTGGATACAAAATCGTTTTCATGAAAGAGTCTGATGATCCTGAACAGTTGAAGAAAATTGAGAAGAAAGAAAAAGATAGAAAAAACAAACATTCCATTCCCTTCAGCTATTCATCTCTCAATGCTAGTTATGCAACGCGTGAGATCCCTTTGTCAAAGGATTACACGCCTAGCTACACTAAGGCTAAGATGAACCAGGAAGTTCCAATTCTCGAAAATATTTACAAAGACAACAACACGTTTTATGAGAAAAGGATTGCGAAACTTAAGGAGGAACTCGAGGATGAGAGGCGCATGAGCCTTAGGGAGAAGGACTTGTTCTTGAGTAAAATCAATGAACTTGTAACTGCCCTCAAATCCAAGGGTCCACCAAGAGACAATCAATCCTCATGTGGAACTTGTGGTAAAACACCTCATCATCGCCATGCGTGGAATGTTGATGCTTTAGAGTTCAGACCTTCATGTACAAATTCTCAAAACTCAAAATCGATCGTACTAAGGTCTCCTATTTGCACAACTATTTCATACATGGATGACTTAACATATTCAACACGTAGATCAACGGTACAAATCTCTGAGATTATATCGGACGATTGCACCAACATGGCTGGTGAGGGTGGTAGATCAACTAGTACCTCCAAACCAGGAACGCGTACTCCTGTCAAACCCACTCGGGAAGACAAAAGGAAGACTCCAATAGTCACCCCTGAGTCTGAAGTTGTGAGTACGTCTCGTTCCAATGTGACTGCTCCTAAGAAACGTAGACGCTCTCGTAAGAACAAGAAGTCGTCTAAATCTAAGGAACAATCACACAACTCTCATCCAAGGAACAAAGCTTCCAATCATACTCCCACTCATGCATGTAAAGATACTAATCACTCTTCTTCAAATAGGACATATGCAAGAAAGGGTAGGCGTAACTCAAAGGAGAATGGAACTAAAGAAAGCGGTCGTACGAAGCCATTTGCACATAAGACTAGAAACATGAAAAACAGATTCTTCAATCATGGATTTTATAGAACACATAGGCATGTACCACATCCTCCATTTCAAGTGTATGAATGTGAACACATTGTCTATGGTTTTAATAGTAACTTTCATTGTCAAAATCATTTTAGATTCGGTTTTTGTGCAAATGCCTTTGTGAATGATCGATATTATGCTCCTAACTATCATGGATTCTACAATCGTGGTTATCATCATTCTCATAACAAGAAAACTAAATCAAAACCCAAACAAAAATCATCACCTAAGAACAAACAGGAACCTGTATCCAAACCTGTTGATCCTAACCCGAAAGGACCCATTTACAAATGGGTACCTAAACCTGTTTGATTGTGATTTTGCAGGACGGTCATGTGTGGATCATAGACTCAGGGTGTTCTAAACACATGGCCGGGCGAGGGAACTTCTCACTCCCTTCAAGAGTCACACATGGTGGGAAGTTCTGTATATCTGGTTGTGAGTAGTCATAAGTCGAGGGGGAACTTTCCCTGTCAATGCATGATCCTAGGGGGAAGATTCCCAGTCTATGCATGTTCCTAGGGGAATGTTGCCTGTCTATGCATGTTCCTAGGGGAATGTTGCTTGTCTATGCATGATTCAAGGAGGAACAGGTACGTGATCTGCATTTAACTGTGAGCTCGGTTTTGACATTTGCCTTGAGCTTGGGTGTATTCTAAACCTTGAGCTCGGTATTGTAACTTCACCTTGAGCTCGGTTTTGCTTATAAATATATATATATATATATAATAGATAAAAAAAATAGTTTTTAAAAGAAAAGAAAAGAAAATCAAATTAGTTTCTTAAAAAAAATCAGAACTTAAAAATAATAAATACATATAATAAATAAATAAATAATAATAATAAAATAAAAAATTAAATCAATTAGATTTGAAAAGCATTAAAAAAAACAAATCATTTTTCAAAGAAAAGTTTTTTTTTATTGAATTAAAAAAAAATTTAAAAAGAAAAAGTCAGATTTATCTTCAAGAAATGTTTTTTTTTTATTTTAAAATGTTTTTTTTGTTTTCTTCCTTTTATCCTCTTGTTTTATCTTCTTTTTCTTTAAACCGGCGCCCTCCTTTTTCATTCCGGCCGTCGGCGGTTTTTGGCCTGCATTCCAGCATCAATCGCCTGTCAGACTCGCTTCTTCCGGCCTTGAACCGACGAACTCCGGTTGTGGCCGTTGAGTTCCGGCCTTGGCCAATCGTCGATCGGAATCTGCAAGCAAATCTGTGAATTCCGGCCTTCTTGATTTTATCATCCGGCCATATTGATTGTTGATCCTTCGGCCGTAGGTCTCAAACTCCCTTCCGAACATAGCTATTCGGCCTTCGAAATCTGGATCCAACCATTGTTTTTAACTTCCGACCATTGAGTGTTGATTGACTTCCGGCCATGTGAAGTTCGATTTCACAAGATGTGAATCTCAGGCCTTCGGTGGTTTGTTTTCTGGCCATCGAGACGCTTCCAGCCAATTCTTGCGTTCTTCCGGCCTTCCGCCGTGAGTTCCGGCCTGCCCTCGTGGTGTTCCTGTTGGGAACCGGAGGCGATAAATGCGCAGCGGAAAACATAAAACCGATTCCCAATCGCTGATCCAATCCTAAACAATACAGATACAATATGAGGGTGTTTGGTGGTTTACCTTTTGCGAAAATTCTCCGAATCGCTAATAGGGGATACACCGCTACTGACACTGTTCGAGACTGGTTGCTAGACCACCATGGATTACCCCAAAAAACGACTCCGTTCACCCTCTAGGTTTGGCCGCCGGTTTTGGGAAGGGAGAGAGAGAGAGAGCTTTCTTGAGGAATAAGTTTCTGATCTATAATCTTATTACCCATAGGCCTTTATTTATATGGATAAACCTGACAGTGTTTGATTCCATATATAATTCCTCATAATTATCTCCATAATTAATCAAATAGATTAATTATATAATTTAGATAATTATCATTTAATTAATCCTAACTGATTAATTAATTATAAATAAATAATTTAACTAATTATTTATTTATTTCTTTCTCTCTTTAAATAATTAATAAACAATTAATTATTTCTCATATAATCCAAACGTTCTCAATTTTAGTGTGCAGCGGTGTGACCTACTAGTGCCTTATAACATTGGACACGGTAACCCTGTTACTGTCTCGCACATAATCCTAACAGACTCCTACTTGTGCTAGACATGTAACTGAACTGTCACCATTAGCCTAAGGAGGTCCCTAGCCTGACACTTAGGTTAACCAGGTTATAAGATCTCTTATATCCAGAGATACAATTCACACTTGAATTTGTACACAGGTTCATTCCTTTTGCACGCGATATTTCTAAAATGAATTTGAGACATGGAGTGGAGGATTCATTTCTCAAAAACAAGTATTTCTTGACTCTGATTCAGATTGCCTGCAGTAACGGATATTACTAAATAACAACTGTTATTCTATCCGAGCGTGGCCACGCGTTTTCTGCAAATCTTAATCGTCAAGGGGCCCGGAAATATCTCTCTATGGCAGAGGTGCAAATCCCTTCTTGACTATCTGCATTTGGATCCACGGCTTCGCGTGCATCTAGTCACGTCCCGTATGGCCGCCCTGTTACGGTGCAGCGTTAGAACGCGCTAAGAGTACAGTAGTCCTCATGTTCCCAAACCAAATATCTCAGGTCTAAGGACAACCTATCATCAAGTCAATGCTTATGACTGGGGCTCCATGAAGCAGACTTGAAACTGGTCACTTCCAATACTCAAACACTCTGATGAGTATCTATAAATACTTGGTCACATCACTTGTGCTTTTATTCTTTACAATCATCAAGTATTTATAATAGCGTTAAACTCCCCCATTGAAATTTCCATTTCAATAACTGGCTACGAAAATTTAGATTTCATTGCAAGACTTTGCATAAATCATGGATACATTAAATATGCAAAAACAGTTTAACTTTTGAAACAATCATGAATTAAAAACCTCCAATATTTCTATCACACTGTGAAATAAAACTTTACATGATATAATGTCTCAAAATTAAACTACTGTAATAATAATAAACTAAAACTAGCTACTGGTGTCCAGGCACTGCATCCCAATGGAATTTGCATGAGCCTCATGTTTCACCCTTGCTAGCGGCTTTGTCAGCGGATCTGCGACATTGTCTTCCGTCGGAATCTTGCATATCCTTACATCTCCTCTTCCAATGATCTCTCGGATGAGGTGGTACTTTCTGAGTACATGTCTTGACTTGTGATGCTCTCTAGGTTCCTTTGCTTGCGCCACCGCTCCCGAGTTATCACAGAATATATCAATCGGTCTAGAGACACTGGTAACGACTCTTAGATCTGATAGAAAATTCCTCAGCCAGACAGCTTCCTTTGCCGCATCAGATGCTGCAATGTACTCTTCTTCTGTAGTTGAATCTGCAATCGTATCCTGCTTCGAGCTCTTCCACGAGATCGCGCCTCCGTTTAGGGTAAAGACGTACCCTGACTGTGATCTGAAATCATCTCTGTCGGTCTGGAAACTAGCGTCAGAATAGCCGGTGACACTAATTTCATCCTCAGAACCTCCAAAGACCAAGAACATATCTTTCGTTCTTCTCAGGTACTTGAGAATGTTCTTGACAGCCACCCAATGAGGCTCTCCTGGATTCTGTTGATATCTGCTCGTAACACTTACTGAGTAAGCAACATCGGACCTAGTACGTAACATGGCATACATAATCGATCCAATTGCTGATGCATATGGAACCGATTTCATTTTGTCCTGATCTTGACTAGAAACAGGACATTGTGTTTTACTTAACACTATGCCATGTTGCATCGGGAATTCGGGATGAATCCTTTCTTGGATTCATCCATCCTGAATTTCTTCAGGATTTTGTCAATGTACGTACTTTGGCTAAGTCCGATAAGCCGCTTAGATCTATTTCTGTAGATCTTTATGCCAAGTATATAAGCGGCTTTTGCTCTTACTCGGGTAAGATTCTTGGTCCTTGCATTAGCATATGGGTCGAACACGGGAAGGAAACGGACTAAGCACGGGATTACACCCTTAGCGTAACTAGTTGTGCGAAATCATTTTCAAAGTTGTGGTTGAAATTAGGCATGAAAATAAAATTGACTACCTTAATCTAACTAAAAACAATGAACTAACTAAGAAATAATCCAATTAGCTAATTAAAGTCTAAACAATCAAAGATGTATTAAAACTCTATTGTAACCTATTAAGTGATTGAATGGAAACAACTAAAAAATTTAGCCTAAGGAGCAATTAGCAAAAAGGAACTCAACTAACAAAATTGAAAGTGAAAAAGAAGCTAAACTAGAGGGGAAAATGTATGAACTAACTAAACTAAACTAGGCGTAAAGGAGTAGTAAGTATTGCATCATATTTATTCAAGTGGAAAAATTCAAGCATGAGGAACATCCACATTCCCCTTCCGAGGTGAATGGATTATTCTCGAATGGGATTCGGTGATTTCCATACCGAATCTTATCAAAGAGCATTTGCTCGAAAAGTACTCCACTTAACAAAACACCCATGGACTCCAATTAACAAAACACCTATTTCCATGGTGGTACATTAACTTCCGACCAATTTACCTAAGCAACTAATGAACTTCCGTTCAATTAGTTACTAGTATGAAAAACAAATTAGAACTCGCGACTTAATTGAAATCACCGACTTCCGTTAGTTGATTAAGTTATAAAATCACTTGTTGATAAATCATTTAGAAGATATAATAATTGGCGGAAACATGAATCCAATACCATACGATACTCACTTTTCCCAAACAAAAAGAGGAAATGCTAGATCTAAACTACTCGAAGCGAATACGAAACTTAATTGCAAACCACTTTAAGAACAAACACCAATAAGGAACACTTAGATTCAACAACAAACCTAAACCAAAGGAAATAGCTAAACTAACAATACTAGATCTAACTAATCCAAACATGATGCAAATCTGAACAATAGATCAATCAAACAACAATCAAACTAATCTATCAATGAAAATTAACAAGTAAACAAGGAATTAAGCTACGAAACTAATGAATTGCAGAAAAATAGTAAGATCTACAAAATATTAGATGTAACTGATATAATTTACTCATCTTTTAAACTCAATTGAATTAGTTATACATAGTTAGGGGAAGGTTCAAACAAGAAGCATGTCAATTTACGAAAAAGTGAGAAGCAATCTCAGCCACTCATCTCGCGGTTACGGTGGATGTGATCACGGAGGATTAACGCGATTCATGGGAGGGTAGAGATTATTTAAGGGGAGGACCGGTCAAAGCCACCTTTGTTAACCGAGATGAGTTGTTAAGATTACTTCTCGCTTTTTCTTAAAAAGTTATATTTTTCGTATGAACCTCCCTCTATATAGTTAAGTGTAATGAATTATATAGTAAAAATGTAACATCATTGCTAGATCTAACAAAATAGATTTGATTTTATTAATAAGAGAGCCGACATATATGTTCAACAAAATCAATCCAACAACTGTGATTAAATATAAGACATAATGATTAAATAGTTGAAATAAATAAATGTAAAGATAATGAGTAAATGGTTGAAATAAATAAATATAAAAGATAAAGATTAAATAGCTATATAAAATTATGATCACGTAGTTTTTGACCAAATAAATATTTGAATGTTGAAAAATTATGAATGGTAATGGAATAATTGCAACATGCTTCACTCGTACTAGTTGATCCATCCCTCTTTCACGTGCTAAAAAACAAAAACTGGAACTTTGAAAATTAACTCAATTTGATAAAGCTGATCCATAAGGCTACCTGCACCCAACCCAATCAATCCACTTAACGCACTCACTTTTTGAATGCCACATCAGCTTTTGGTCAACCCTCTTTTTACCCTCCCATAACCCTCTACAACACACACCCAACCCTCCCAACCCTCTCACTTTTCAATTTATTTTATTTATTTCATTTATTTTATTTAATTAAATAATATAATTAAATAAAACATGTAATTAATTAATTAATAATAAGATTAATAATTAATTAACTAAAAATTAAAATTACATAATTAATTAACTAAAAATTAAAATTAAACATTACATAATTAAATAAAATAAACTAAACCATTAAATAAACTAAAAATTACAAGCCATATTTGGCTTTGATCTCCTCTTTTCGTTTCATAGTATCCTTGAGCTTTTTACCCCGGAGATAGTAGTGCGGGGTGGTGTAAAACTTAATGTCTTCCTCTTGTTGGGTCGTTGGTGAAAGTTCTCCCTCATCGGAAGCGTCTTCCTCTTGTACGGGTTGGTAATTGGGTTGGTAACCGGGTACAAATTGTGGTTGATAAGGAGAACCAAAATCGATTGGAGGAAATTGTGGATTAGGAAACGGTTGATAAGGAAACGATTGATAAGGACACGGTTGAGGAGCTTGTGAAGAGCTCCCGGGTTGATTGGGTTGTGAAGAGCTCCCGGGTTGAGGAACTTGAGGATGAGTAATTGTGATAGAAAAACCTTTCGGTGAAATGTCGACATTGTAATCGGGTGGATATTCTGGAGGGAACCCGGTATGCGTAACATCGACTTTGAAAGAGGGCTTCGAAGGGGTCTCGGGTTCCGCCCGACGTTTACATTTCGCGCGCCGTGATGCGAGGTTTCGATCGTTTGGATTCATCGTTTGAAGAGTGGGAGGTTTGAAGAATTAGAGGTTGTTTGTGTGAAAAAAGAGTTGAAGAATTGAAGGTTGTTTATGTGAAAAAAGAAGTTGGGTTAAATGAGTATTTATAAGAGTAAAAATTGAAAAAAAAAGTAAAAAAAATAAAATAATTGAATTTTGGACCGTTAGAGAGCCGTTTGACAACGGCTCTCCGGAACCGCTATACTCCACACCCGCCGGCTCCTCTAGATTGCACACCCAACCCGCCGGCTTTTTTTGAAACCGGTGGGTTTACCCGCTTGTAACCCAATCCGACGGTGCGTGCAGCCTAACATATCTGGTTTTTAATCAAGGTTTTTAAAATTTTTAGGGTGCCGTCGATTTAACTTTATATTATTTATATTTCTATTTATAAAATAAATATATTAAAATTAATATAAAAATATATTTATTTATATCAATAAATTACTATAACAATGATTATATATTTGGTCATCAAGATATCTATTAAAAAATATGTAAGAAATCGTAAGAAAATCTTAAATTTGAGATATTTAAGTTAAATATATAAAATATATAATTAATTTAATATTTCTATAAATATATAATAATTTAAATATGAAAACTTTATATAAAAAATATAACTGATTTATACAAGACTTTTATAAAGTTTTATAATGTTAAAACATTTTAAATATAAAAAACTTCTGAAAAAGCAAGTCGTACAGTTACAAGCTATGATGCAAAACCTCATGAAAAACTTCAGCTGAAAACCTTTACACTATGTGAAAAATCTTAAAGTGATGTTTTTGCTTTTTGAAAAGCTCTCAAATACCTGTGAAAGAGCACATTGTGGATGCTCTAAAGACGAGAGAAATTATGTGGGAGTTGGGTTCCGGTGAGACCAAGTCAATTTGGTGAGACCACGTCAATTTGGTGAGACCGGTGAGACCAAATTCTGTCCATTGATCACTTTTACAAGGAAATGATCTGATGGTTAAAATTTGCCATCAATTTTAAACGTGAAGGCGTATTTTTGACAAGATAATTTTCTTAAATTTTGAATTGACGCCTCCTCCACCTCCATAGACGACTTCATCAAGGTCGCATCCTCCTCCATTGACGACTTCATCAAGGTCGCATCCTCCTCCATTGACGACTTCATCAAGGTAGCCTTCTTCCTTCTTCAATTGCTTCTTCATTAAATCGACTTCTTAAACCACCATGATTGAATTTCAGAAACCTTCCAGCAATTCAACTTATCTATTCTTCTTCTTCCGGTTGATTTTCTGCCATTGTTGAAATCAACATTTATCAGGTAAAATAATGATGTTTTCTGTCATGGTGATTTTCAGCAACTGAATTAGGTTTTAATCTAGGGCTTTATGTTTTCTGTCATTGTCAATTTTCAGCAATTGAATTACGTTTTAATCTAGGGCTTATGCTATTTCAATTTCAGATAAGATAATGTCTAATGAAGAGGATCATCAAATTATCTTGAATGATGTTGTACAGGATAATCAAGGTTATAAGTCTATTTTCAATTACCTTTTTGATGTGAAGTTCCATTGACTAGCAATATTCAAGAATTCCCAATAATGCTTTACATATTTTGATTTTAGGAGATTTAGGAGCAAAAAGGTCTGATGATCTCAAGAGCATCTCGAATGATGATTATGATGGTGAACATTCTAATCAAGGTCATTGTTTTGTTTTGATCGATTGTTTTCATTGTGAAGGTTTTTAAGAGATATTCACATTACACTTAATTCTGTGTTCCAATTAAACAATTGTTAGTAGTGATTTATGCTAGTGAAGTTATGTAGTAGAATTAGTTAAATATTAGAACTTCTAAACTAATCCTAGTACGTGATGGTTTTTTATTTATTTATTGAGTTTCACCCTTAACACCAATGGCACCAAGTCCACGACAGAAAATAGATTGTGAATGTACTCTTTAAGAGTTTTGTAGGATGCCCCTAAAAACTTATCCTATTATGGACACTCTAGAATCTATTTGGGGTTCATCAAACAAGTTAAGTAGAGGAGTAATGCATAAAGTTCATGTGACTGGGGTAGCAAAAATATTTTGGAGGCAACAAAATGTTAATATTCTCTAATAGTTTGGGTCTTTTGCTTCTGTTTCTTGTTTCTAGTTTTACACTTTTAAAGATCCTTCACAACATAGATGTTGTGAAGGTACTGGTTTACCATATAATATTTAGACTTAGGCTACTTACTGCAATTGGTATAAGGGTGGAAAAGCTTATGCTAAGTAGTTCATATTCAATCCTTATTACCTTCATAATATCTATTTGAATGTTGGGAAATTCTTACATGTATTTATTAATTTTGTGCCTGTTGTTTCTTTTATTTAGATAATGCTTTAACGGAAGAGTCAGACAACAATGATGTCACTTCACCAAATCAATCAAGGACCTGGATGCCAGATGTAGGATATGTGTTTAAGCCTATTGTTGGAACTAGGTTTGGGAATTTGAAAGATGCATTTGAGACTTACAAAAAGTATTCTTCAGCAGCAGGTTTTGATATTAGGAAGTCTACACAAAGAAAGGATAGATTTGGCAACGTAGAACGCAAGTTCTTTGTTTGTAGCAAAGAAGGTAGGAAGAAGGGACGATCATATAACACCTTGGAAGGAACTTCTAAAAAACATAAACGTAGGAGAGCTGAATTTCAAAGTTCTTGTCCCGCTTGTATTAAGCTTCATGTTGTAAATGAGAATTGTTATGAAGTGTACAAGTTTGTTGAGGAACACAACCATTGCCTTGTTTTACCGGAGGATAAACATTTTCTACATTCGAACAGAAAGATGACCAATTCACAAGAATATTTTAGTATGAAGCTTTCGGACGTAAACATTGGTCCGGTTATAACTTGGTGAAGGAGATGACAGGTAGCTATGATAAAGTAGGGGCTACTAAGACGGATTTCAAGAACTTTTCAAGAGATGTTTCATCTTTTATTGGGAATAAAGATGCACAAATGATTGTGGACAAATTTACACTAAAGAAAGATACAATGTCAAACTTCTCTTTTGAGTATCTAGTTGGTAAGAAAGGAGAGTTAACTGGTTGTTTTTGGGCAGATGAAACCTGTAAATTGAACTACAAAGCATTTGGTGATGTGGTTTCATTTGACGCGACATACAAAAAAAACAAGTAAGATACATCAACAACCTCTAGTTATTATTTGACAAAATGTAAGATGTATAATTTGATATTCATAGTAAAACTTCACAATAATGTTGATGTGAAGGTACGGTTGTTATATATATATATATATATATATATATATAGGAAGGTGTTTATTTACGTAGAAATGAAAAAGTTTCACAAAAACGAGGAAAAAGTTTCATGTGAATAATAAACACCAAAATATGAAACAATTTCATCAAATTTTGATGTTTATGAAACATTTTCATCATATTAAACAACTCCATGAATCAATTTCACCGATTTTACGTGTGCAACCATGAGATTGCACGGTTTGCACGTTTTTTGTGGTTTGCAATTGAATCTCCCTCTCTATATATATATACATCCACTATAAATAATCTTAACGATTTCGGTTTTTATTTTAGGTACAACATGGTATTTGTTCCATTTACGAGAATTGACAATCACCAAAAATGTGTAATATTTGGTGCGAGTTTGCTTTCAGAGGAAAAAAAGGAGCCTTATATGTGGTTACTTAATGCATTCATTTCCGTTCATGGTTCTGAGCCCCAAATGGTTATAACAGATCAAGATTTAGCGATGAAAGCCGCAATATAAGCTGTTTTCAAGAGTGCAAAGCATCGCTTTGTATGTGGCATATAATGAATAAACTCCCTTCAAAGGTACACACTTAAGCTTAACCCTTATGAATGTAATAAACATCATCTAATTTTATCATCAATCATATTTGAACATTGTTTGTTAAGATTTACAGCAAAATTACAACATTTTATGCCAAGCTACTACAAATTAAATTTAAATTGACTTTATGATGCGTGAATGAACATGCTAAACTTACCCTACACATAAATGTCATGAACCTTCACAGAAAAATTTACAGTGAAGGCTTGGTTCCTTTTCGTGAATGTTCCAAAATTTATATGAAAGTATTATCAATTAAATATACATTATGAATAGTCAACTTAAATTGGTCATGTGGGTCTCATTCATTTTGATGACACTTCATTTAACCATATCTCATCATCCTTTGTAGATTGGAATCCAAATCAATGAGGATGTAAATTTTAGATCCCGTTTTAATAATCTTGTTTGGGGTGAATACATTGAGCCAACACAATTTGAAGAGCAATGGATGTCACTTTTGAAGGAGTACAAATTGGATGGTCATCCGTGGTTGAGGGATATGTTTGACATTCGTGATAGATAGATACCAGCATATTGTAGAGATATCAATATGTCTGGTCTAATGAAGACCACTTCAAGATCAGAAAGTGAGAATTATTTCTTTGGCCAAAATTCAAATTGGAAATCGACATTCATGCACTTTTTTAGTCGCTTTGAGACAGCAATAGATAAAAAAGGTATACTCAAAGGTTACTTGATCATGAGACGAGGACGACAACACCTATGATGGAGACCCCTCTTCTAATAGAGAGACATGCAACAGAAGTTTACACACGTGAAATATTTTATGTTGTTCAAACAGAGATGATTGCATCATTGTGGACATGTTCAACATCAAGTAAAGATATTATTTGTGACAGGGATAAAGAAAGAAAAGGAGAATTTAAGGTATGTTTAAACTTCACAACAAAACCTTAGAACTATACAAGTTTTCCTTCTCATGATATAGATTGTGAAGTTCATGTTAGTTTTGTATGTTGTCAATGTATGAAATATTAAATCTTGTATTTTATTTATTTATTTATTTCTTATGATAGGTTCTTTTTGATGAGAAAGATCATACCATATCTTGTTCATGTCTTCATTTTGAGCTTTATGGGATATTATGCCGGCATACTTTTTATGTGTTAAGACATCATGAGATAAAGAAAATTCCAAAATGCTACATACTTCAACGATGGAGAAAAGATGCTGTGAAGTTACCATCGACAAAAGAAATGTTGAATGGAACTCCAGATGCAAACAATGCGCTTTCGGACATATATTCAGCTATTGGACATGTTGCAAGTCGTTTGGGAAATGACATTGAAAAACTTGGCTAGCTTCTTGAATGCAACAACTTGTTTGAGGTTGGCTTAGACTCTACTAACATTAGCGAATCTTCAAGAAGTAGAAAGGATACAATTGAGAGTTTACTTGGAGTAACACAACCCGATGAGGTAACGGTTAAAGTTCCTATGATTTCAAGGAACAAAGGATGTGGAAGCAAAAAGCGATACGTGGGTGAGCGAGAAGAGTCAATTAACAAAAGTTCAAGAGGAAAAAGGGTATGTAGAAATTGTCAGAAGCCTGCTAATCATGATTCGAGGAATTGTCCAAAAAAACAAGGAACATTAGATGAATAGGTTTGTTACTTCACATAATTAGTTTGGTGACCTTTACGTAATTAGTTGGTTGAACGTTACTTGATTTGTCTAGTAAACATTACTTACTTATGATTAATTCAAAGGATCTTACTTTACACCATATTATATTATAATATTAAATTAGGTACTTGTGGTATTTTAGTTCCTTATGTAGGGTTAAGTTCTGGTGAGACCAAGCTGTTTCCGTGAGACCGGTGAGACCAACATATTTTATATGAAACTTCACATCAAAACATTTGTGAAGGTAAAAATAAAAATTGAACATTCATCGTAAAAACATACTAAAAAACACTATCGAAGAAAAAAAAATCCAAAAAAAGGTAAAAAAACGAAACCTTCACAGCATTTGAGCTGTGAAGGTTTGCATTATTTACTTGTAACCTTCACAACATTTGAGCTGTGAAGGTTTGCATTATTTATTTGTAACCTTCACAGCATTTTAGTTGTGAAGGTTTGCATTATTTATTTGTTACCTTCACAGCATTTTAGCTGTGAAGGTTTCGTTTTTTAACTTATTTTGAATATTTTTTTTGCATCAAAAGTGATTTTTAGGTTTGTGTATTCGAGTTTTATTTACCTTCACGGTGTTTTTTTGTGAAGTATCATACGTTAGGTATTGGTCTCATGCGGTCTCATGGAAACAACTTGGTCTCACCTGATCCTAAGTCCCTTATGTTTGTGTTTACTAATAAACAATTATCAAGACATTACCATACCATGAACATGATAAGTATGAAGAATCTTAAACAATATGATTAATGACAAGAACCAAAAGTCTTAGGGGTCGTTTGGTTCGCGGAATTGGATGGAATTCAAAGGAATTGGAATGATGAATTCCATTGACCAAATTCCAAGTTGCTGTTTGGTTCGTGGAATGAAAGCTAAGGAATCCTTCGAATTCCTTCAAATTCCTTGAATCAAGGAATTTGCCATTCCATGCCATATCCCTTGGAATTCATTGGAATCATCCCTCCTCCCTTTCGTTTTCTCCATCTATGGCTTTCCCATCTCCATCCATCGTTCTCTCATTCCAAATCTTTTCTCGGTTCAGTCTCGGTTTTTTATTTATTAAATAATTAAATTATATATAAAATTAAATAATCAAATTATATTATATATATATATAGAAAAAGGATCAAGCGAGAATGAAATCTTTTTAAGAGAATACGAGAATGATTCTTAGCCATCCATTTTTGTATTTCAAATATATCACCCACACAACCTCTATGGTCACCCACTTCCCCCACCTCCATAACCTCCATAACCACCATCACCACCGCCACCACCGCCACCACCGCCATCACCACCGCCACCACCGCCACCACCACCGTCGCCGTCGCTGGCACCATCGACACCGCCACCGGCACCTCCAACACACCCGTTGGCACCTCCGGCACCATCGGCACCACCGCCGGCACCTCCGAAACCACCGCCGGTACCTCCGGCACCATCGAAACCACCGCCGGCACCTCCGAAACCACCGCCGGTACCGCAGGCACCATCGAAACCACTGCCGGCACCATCGAAACCACCGCCGGTACCTCCGGCACCATCGAAACCACCCCTATATGTATATATATAAAATCATTCTCGTATTCTCTTAAATTGATGTCGTTCTCATTTGAACCCACCCTCTATATATATATATAAAGCAGTTCGGTATTTGGGGAAACCAAGTATGTTCGGTTCGATTGTTTCCGGTCGAGATGGAAATCAAAACCGAAATCGAACCGTTTTCGGTTAGTTTGATTCGGATCGGTTTACTACCGGTTGGGATGGAAACCAAAACCGAAATAGAACCGATTTTGGTTTTTGTCCCGGTTCGGTTTTTTCCGGTCGAGATGGAAACCATAACCGATATCTAACCGATTTCGGTTTTCGACTCAGTTCGATTTTTTCAATCGAGATGGAAAGCAAAACCGAACCTTTTTCGATGTTGGATTCGTTTTTTTGTTTCGGTTTCAGTTTTTGTTTCTTTTTTTTTTCGTTTTGGTTAATTTTGGTTTTTGCTCACCTTACTTTTTACATTTTTATTCCAATTCCAATTCCATCCAACCAAACACGATCAAAATGTGTGGTCAAATTCCATCAAATTCCAATTCCAATTCCTTCAAAGTCACATTCCTTGAAGAATTCCAATTCCATCAAATTCCATTCCACGAACCAAACGCTACCTTAGTTGCCAAACAAGGGTGATGAACATTAATTGGTAAGCGCTTATGGTTAGATTATTGCAAAAAATGTCATTTTGATAGATTATAATATTACTCAATTAGTTAACCTTCACAGTGTTTTTGCTGTGAAGGTGCGGATTATTTTTATGTTCATAGTGTTTTTACTCAAAAGAGCTATGGAGGTTTATAGAATGTCTATGGTGGTGTCACCAACATGCAAGGAGGAAGTCGTGGTGCGCGTTGCCGAGGACAAAGTGGTTGGTGTGGATGTGGTCAAGGGCGGAAGTCATTGGTGGAGACCTTTATAGTATATCTGTTGTGTAGCTATGAAGTAATGAATGTAGAATTATAAAGTTTGCTGGTTAGTATCACTAGATGACAAAACGAAGATAAACAAAATTCCAACTACAACTAATCGACTAGATAAACCTATACCTTCAGAAACAACTGTTTAGACCACAACACAAAATACTTAAACATAATGTACCAAATCGTTTCAAAAGCAAACCTATACCAGGTCAATTCTTCCCTACTGAGCAAAATACTCAACAAAACCTACTGAGCAATTCTTCCCTAGGTTTATCCAGATGCCGCTTTTGTTCTTTGGCATCAAAGCGTTGCCATTCCTTCACTTCGTCATCTACGTTATCCTTCTTTCTGTTTAAGGGTGATAGTAAAATCTTCGCTGCATATTTTTTTCCTCAAGTCAATAAGTTGCTTCTCTTGAGCTTTGTTCTTTGCACCGCCCTTCTCAAGCCCACATTTCCAGTCCTTTAACTTCTTCCCGATAAAGGTCTCCATATGCCGCATGGTAAAGACTCCACAATCAACATAGTTTCCTACTGTTATCCAGTCCACATCAAATCTTTCTACTTTGGATTGAAGTCGATAAATTTCAATAGCTTTTGGATGTTCGACTTTATACAAGTAGTTGCAGAATAACAAATGCTGTACAATTAGAATTAAATACAAAATCAATAATATTATAAAAAAACAAAAAGTTTATCATCAACTTTTAGCATAACTTAAAGCTTACCAATGTTTTAGGTACAATACCATAAACTTCTTTGATGCTTCCCTCATGTTTGATACTGTCTATGAAGATAAATGATGGGTTCTTGAAATTAAACACCAGCAAGTAGAAATGACTTACACTTAAAGAACGTCGACTTCTCAAGATTGGGAAAAACACCTGTTTTAATAAGAGACCAATACATATAAATGTCAAAGCAAAGCATAAAAAGGTCAAAGTTTACTTGATATAATTGAACCTTCACAGCAAGAATACTATGAAGTAGAAGCAAAACAAGTCTGCTTTTTAACAAATAAATCAGCTAGCATAAAAAATTGGAGTCTTGATTCTAAAAACTCAAGACTCTAATGAAATTGATGTTCTCCGAAACCAAAATTTAGTTTCATCAAGTTTTGGGCATTTTAATACTAAAATTTTATATTCTTTATCAAAAAATATATAAGGAATGCTAGCAATGCATAATTTATATATAACAATTTAAGTTATTTTACCAAATCAACTCTGAGGGATGCTAGGTCTGCATTTTCTTGGCATGCAACAAGAATATTGGCATCAAATTCTTCTTGTCTATCAGGAAGTGGAAGTGTATCGTCTTCCATTATAGGAGACTGTTATAACAAAATTGAAAAAAAAAATTAGCATATAAAAAGCAAAAAAAGAAAAAGATAAACGCAAAATGTATAATTATTTAGACTTACCATGACATTTACATCCAAGAATATTCTTGAAGTTGTTGTTGCATTTTTAAACTTCTCTTGGTCGTTCAAAATGAATGCCCAACAGTTTAACACATTGGCATTTAAATAAAAACCGGGCTTCAACATTTCAAGCTCATCCCTCAACACACAAAAGTTTGTTAATGATTTGAATACAATGTCCCTATACGCAAAATTTTATGTAATCTTATCAGAAATAATGTGAAAATAAAGTAATATAATATAAACTTCACATTAAGTATGCTGTGAAGGTTATGTAATATCGAAAAAACAAACGTATACAACTTACGTTGGGGGCTTCCTTGTCGAGAATAGGTTTTCCGCTACCAACTTTTCATGCCTTGTTATATCTCTTTCCAATTCCACATGCCGTACTCTATACGGAGAAAGTAACACTTCAGCAAGCTTTGGTTCTCTTTTAGCTTCTTTTCCTTTTCCTTTCGCAACTCCATCGACACACGCTTTTTTCCCTTTTGCTTTTATTTCCCTGTCCTCTTGGGATGCAATCCTTACAGCTTCAACCAAAGATGAGGTTACATAAAGCTCCTGAGTAATTTTTAAATCAAAAGACGAGAAACCGTAAGTATCTTCCTGTAATTTCTTTGCTCTCAAGTAATTTTGAATGTCTTTTTCTATTTGTTCAATAACCTTTGGAGATTCAAGAAGTTTTTCAAAATCATCTCCAACCGCTTCTTTCATATGAATGGGTGACTCGACATTGATATTTAATGTTGATGTTGAAACTGGTTCAGCCCCACTATCAAATTGAACTTTTGGTTGAACTTCACCGGTACCAACTTCGCGTTCTGCTTCTTTTTCTAACTGAATATTTGTCTTTGTGTTCACATCAATCTCTCTAGTTGAACAGAGTTTAACAAACATTTGTTCTAACTCACCACTTAAAGAATTCATATCGTCATCTTTAGGAAAAGTTGTCAAACCTTCTTCCATCACGTCATACATGCGACTGAGTATGGTATTTATCTTGCCATGCATTTCCTTACACTACCAATTATAACCTGAGAATTATACAATTATTAGTTTCAAGAAAAAACCGCATGAAAATTGAACCTGAGAATTAACGTTGTTATTAAGGCTCATATGATTGTTGTATTAACTTACGTAAAGTTGTGAAGATTCACAAAGTTGTGCTATCAACTTACGTAATCTATTTAAACTGAACCTTCACAGTAACTATGTTGTGAAGGTTCACATATTTGTTGTTTTACCAACCCATTTAATCTATTTAAACTGAACCTTCACATAACCTTTGTTGTGAAGGTTCATATATATGGTGTTTTACTAACTCATGTAATCTATTTAAACTAAACCTTCACATTGACTTTACTGTGAAGTCATAAGTTCTTGACGGTTCTATGCTGATGATGCTTCAAAAATAAAAGAAATACATTTTCATGTTATTGGCTTACATAATCCATATAAAACTGAATCTTGACATAAAGTTTTAGCAAAAAAACATCATATGATAACTGGACCTTCACTATAAGTTTCCTATAAATGATCATTAATATAAAATGAGAGTAAAATAGTGAAATAAATACCTCTTTTCTGATGCCTTCTTCCTCTTCTTCTTCCTCTTCCTCCTCCTCCTCATACTCGTATTCATCTTCTTCATTTGGGATTGCTTCGTCCTCACATGGTTCTTGAAGAATACCGTGCCCAAACCTTTCTAGATTCATTTCCAACAACTGTCTCTGATTTAGAAGTTTCGTAGTCCAAATCTTGCTAGCCGGACGAGCTCTTTCAACAACCAAATCATTGCATAACAATCCATCTACATAGAGCAACTACAAATAAAAAGCATCATCAAATTAATATAAAAAAGAATGTCAAACATCATCAAATTAATATAAATAGAAATAAAGGTAACTTATACCATCAAAAACAGCAAAGGCCCGCAATAATATGACCCAGGATCAGTCTATCCCAATTATTTTTGGATCTCTTCAAAGAATCGATAACAAGCGCGCACCAATCTAAGTTATCAATATCATCTTCGTTTTCAATACAATGCAACAACCTTTGATTAACCGTACCTGCCTTCATTGCCTTGCACAAACAGGTAGCAACAAGTACAAAAAAGTTCAATTTGAACATAACTCCTCCATCTGTCTGTTGCTTCATATGTTCTACAATTAGAGAAGCATGAATTTCTTTTTTTGATTGAGGAAATTGACTTCTCCAATATCTAAACATCTCACCGGTACTTGTTTTCTTTTGGCTTATATCAATCTCACCAGTTGGAAAACCAAGAATTTGCTTCACGGTGTCTTTTGTGATTTCCAAATCTCCTGCTGGAAGCTCTAATACCATCTTCTCATCATTAAACTGGTCAACAACATAGAAGCCCAACCTTGATGGAATAGATTTTATTTTTAAATGAAGAAGCGACTTAAGCCCCATTGCAACAACAACTTTTCTCTGCTCTCTCTAAAAATCTTTAATTGACAAGTACAATTGAAGCGGAGAACTCCTTGTTCTCAGCACCTGAACTGCCCCATCTTCTTCTTCTTCGATTGCAATCATTTTCATCTTCCTTTTCTTTTGATTTTTTGCTGCAAGTGTTGCTTCTCTTTTTTGTACACTAAAAGATGATGTAGAAGGTCCAGCCTTTTTGTTGCCTTATCTTCATAACTAACTGCATTATAAGGGGAACAAATATATATATATATATATATAGTAAATTAAATTTTAACAAGAATAATGCCAAACCCATTTAGACAGCTTGCATTTCAATCAAAATAATCAATTGTGGCAGTCATGGTCGTAGAATTAGACACATAATTTAATTAGTTATAGAGAAAGATTAAAATTAGTCATTTTACAGAAAAATGGCAACATAAACTATATGTATTTACTGGCATAATTCATCATGAACAGTGTTTGGAATAAAGATCATCATATTGTAACTGCAAGTATGATGATTTATCATGAACATAATTAATGTCACGGTATGATGATTCACTACATTCACGTTAAACTTGCTGACAGGATCTAAATATCAATATCAAAATCAGAATACTTAATCAAAGAAGTTTGCGGAATAACACTTTGATTATAGAACAGAACAATGAATTTAAACAAACTGTATGTATTGAATTTAAACACTTGTCCATCAGAAAGAAACTCATTGTCCCTTTCTCAAAATTTATTGAAAACACCCTATTTTCATAGGTGTTCCAGGAAATAACCTTTCCTTCACCTATACTATCATTCTGATCTCTCTTTCTGTTCTTCTTGAGCTCTGCTTTTGTTTTTGAGAAAGCAAACATCATCTTCAAATCTTCAACAAGCATCCTAGCTTCCTCAAAATCTTCAATTTCTTTAGTACAAGCTATCTCATACATCTTCTTTAGATCACCTTTGGATAATTTTCTGAAGATCCCAAGGTAATTAGCAAACACTTCATTGGTTCCATCACTCCTGAATACCTTGAAATAATCCACCTGATTATTCTCAAAGTATATCCACATAGACACATTTGAAGGTTCTTCAATCTCTTTGCTCATCTTTGGCCTTTTGGCAATAGACTTCTTTCTTTTTGCCTTTGATGGTTGTGCCTCTATCTGATCAGTCACTTCAACCTCCTTTTCAACCGTTTTCTCAGCCATCTCATCTTTCTTTTCATTCTCTCTCTCCTTTTCATCCTCTTTACTTGTTCTTCATGCTTCTCAATTACTTGGACAACTTGCTGATCAGAATCAGCCACAGTTTCCTTTGTCTTTTCCACACCATGTTCAGGATTACCTTCAGTAGTAACCGGTTCTTCAATCTGATTCCTCTTTCTCTTTCTTTGAACCAATGCCACATCTTCAGTTTCAACATGCTTTTCCTCCATGGCTTCTAGATGCATAGCCTCCCTTGTGACATTGTATTTGTTTTCAACCTTTTCTAGCTCCCACTTGGCAAAATATTGAACAGGTTTTCCATGTGCACTAGCTAGATATCTCACCATACTCCTTCTCCTTTCTTTGACATCTTTTGAAGTTGCTTTCTTTGTAGTCTTTTTGACAGGCTTTTTCTTTTCAACCACCTGTTCCTCTTTATTCCACTCTTCTTGCATTCTTTCAGCCTCAATTCTGTCTTTCTCAGCAATCCTGGCCAACTCCTGCTTTCTTTTCATCTCTTCTTCTTCTCCAATCTGTTGAATCAGTTCATCAGAGAGAATATGCTCAGTGACAGGGTCTATCACAGGCTTAACACCCATCTCTTCATCACTATCAGACTCAGTTAGATTCTCTTCCACTATCTTCTTCTTTCCCTTGTCTTTTGGATAAACAGGAATTTTAATCTTCCTTTGACCTTCAGGCTCTTTGATCACTACACCCTTGATTGGTTGAACCACCTCAGGCATTTTCAGAAGTAACTGAGCAATTGTGAGCTCATCCTCATTCACTTTCACCTGTGTTTCAGCCTCAGTACCATCATTAACTAAAGGTTCATTAGCAACCTTAGTTTCTTCTTTTCTAGCTTCGATCTCAGGCTCCCCCTCAGCACCAGCACCAGTCTCAATCACATCATCAGGCACCTCATCATTGTCATCATGAATTGGTTCATTCACAACCTCTTTATCTTTCTCTGGCTCCCCCTTAAATTCAGATCTTCTCTCCCCCTTTGTGAATGCAACCAAGGTATTATACCTCCTCCGTAGAGCTCTAATAGTACCCTTCATTGAAGCAATTGTAGCACCCTGAGCTTGAATGACCTTGGCTTGCTTCACAAGCTGTGCTTCATGTAACTTGAGCAAATCATGCTGTGCTGTAGCCAACTCCTCCAATGTATCCAGCCTTTCCTCATGAGAGCCATGTTTCTCATCATGAACAAAGAAATTCCTTTCAAATGCCTTCAAATCCTTGGCAATGGTAGTGAAGTTTTCCATCAATTCCTTTTGTGAAAATCTGCCCTCACCAGGTTTAGGAGTGTTTACCTCCATTACTGGATCTTTGAGCTTTTTGACTTTAGTCTTCAGCCTTGCTGAAGCACTAGAAGCCCCCTTGGTTTTTTGGCACCTGGGTCCTCCTTGTGATTTCTCACTAGGAGTTGCCGTGGTGGGGGTCTTACTTATGTTCAAACTGTCCTGATGCACACCTTGTGCAACATCAGTAGTTTGAGCCTCACCAACCACATGCCCATCCTTCTCCTTAGAGGGCACCTTTTTTATACTTGAGTGGGGCTGCACTCCAGGGGTATCCCTTTGGGTATAATCAGAAGGAGAGTGCTCCAACTGTTGGCTTAAAGGTTCTTGGGGTTTAGAACCAGAGGAGGAAGGAGCTCCTCTGTTCTTCCTCTGATATTTTTTCAGTGTAGGGGTGGGGGTTTTCTCAAGGGACTGAGGGATTGTAGTAGAGATAGGTGTGGGTAGGTCATCAGAGGGAATGCTTGGTTGTGTAGGCTGCAAGCCTGATGCCTCACCTTGGGGTTGGTTCACTCTCATCATTGTAGAGAACAATGGAGTGAATTGGTCATTTGAGCCTTCTGTAGGTCTCTTCATATTGGCAAACACCTTATGACCAAGAGCAGAGCTCTTATAGATGTCACCATGCATTGGTATAGCCGTCAATTCTCTTGTTATAACTTCTTGGACAAATCTTGGGAACATATAAAAAGTTTTACCTTTGAATTGTGGATGTTCTCAAGATTGTACACAAGATCATCAAAGATCATTTGAGAAAAGTTAAAAACCTGATTTGTGGCTAAACAGACCAAAGCAGAAGCCATGGTACTGCTGAACTCACCAAAACCAGTGGTTTTCTTTGAAAAACAGTGCAATAGGGTATGCACAAAAAATCTCCATTGAGGGCACAACTTACCCTTAAGGTATTTCAAAGAGGTTTTGGAGCCTGTATACCCCATTCTTAAAAGATTTTCCATGAGAGTTTTAGTAGAAAGCATTGATATACCTCTTTCGTCATGGAACTGCAGATGAAGTCTGATCTTCTCAGAGGTAAGGGTTAGAGAATGACCACAGATGGTTGTCTGAATAGCTTTGACCCCTTGTTCCTCTTGAATGACCGCATTCAACCAGAAATCTTGTTGATGTTGAATGTAGATGGTGGGATTGATGGTTGCGGCATAAGCAATGTGAGATGATGCAAGAAAGTCAAGAATGTCTTCAAAACCCTCAGAATGGACATCCTTCTTGAAGTATCCCACCTTGTTGTGATCCTTGATAAAACACATAGACTCCATTATCGATTCGACACAATAAACCCTAAAATCAAACGAAAATCAGTAGTTCAAGAACAAAGATGAAGAACAGATGCAGAATCGCAATCGTTTTTGAAGAAAAAGTGTAGAATAGCCGTTAATGAAAAAGGCGGTCAAGTTAGGGCTTATATACTACACTTTAGAGCAGGGGTAACTACCATTAGCAGTGTTAACGAACACACAAAGTGAGCTAGGTCAAATAAGCAGTGGTAATGAACACTAGCAGTGGTATTCGTCAAACAAAATTAAAAGCAGTGGTAACAGATACCCTCAGTGGTAATGACACGCATTGAATTAAAAGCAGTGGTAATTACACAGGCTAGTTGAAAGCAGTGGTAATTACACAGGCTAGTTAAAAGCAGTGGTAAAACCTTAGGCATTTCTCAGAATAACTAGCAGTGTTAACATGCGTGTGTGTGAGCAGGGGTAAAGCACAAATGCATAAGCAGTGGTAGAATGCGAATGTGAGAGCAGTGGTAGTGTGCGATTGTGCTAGCAGTGGTATTGTGCGATTGTGCTAGCAGTGGTATGGTGCGAATGACTAGCAGTGTTAATGGGCGAATGACTAGCAGGCAGTGGTAATAGGCAATTGTGTGAGCAGTGGTAAAAGCTTAGTAAAATAATCATTTCACTTCAGAGACTGCTGCACTGAGATTGATATATTAGCAATGAGAACTCCAGCCTACTACTTGTGCGCTTTCTGAAACTCCATCTGCCACAGAATAAACTTATCAACATTTACAAAAGAGTAAAAGGAAGGAAAGATATACAGAGATAGTACAAGAATAATTGTAACAAGAAGAAGGTTTATTCAGAGTTCATCATTCCAACACTTGTGACCAAGAATATGAACCTGCCTACATCAAAGGCTTTTGTGAATAGGTCTGCATATTGATCATCAGTGTGGACTTTTAGAACTTGAATTAGCTTCTTTTCATTACAATCTCTGATAAGATGGTACTTAATCTCTATATGCTAGGTCTTGGAATGTTTGACAGGATTATTCACAATGCTAATAGCACTGTTGTTGTCAATATATATAGGTGTCTGCAAGAAAGAAAGACCATAGTCCTGCATCTGATTCTGAATCCATAAGACTTGTGAGCAGCATTGAGAAGCAGCTATGTATTCAGCCTCAGTTGTTGATTGTGAAATAGTGGTCTGTTTCTTGCATTGCCAAGAAACCAATCTTCCTCCTAAGAACTGACATCCTCCTGATGTTGATTTTCTATCCAGGTTTGCTCCTCCATAATCACTATCTGTGTAGGCCACCAAGTCAAAAGAAGAGTCATTTGGATACCAAAGTCCCAATCTTGGTTGACCCTTGAGATATTTGAAAATCCTCTTGACTGCATGTAAATGTGACTCCTTTGGCCTAACCTGAAACCTAGCACACACACAAACAGCAAACATAATATCAGGTCTAGAAGCTGTAAGATACATCAATGATCCAATCATGGATCTATACTGATGAACATCAACTTCCTCCCCCTCAACATCAGCAGAGGTGTTTGTGAGTTTTCATTGGTGTGCTTGCTGGTTTTGCATCATTCATTCCAAACTTTTGAAGCATTGTAGCAACATATTTGGATTGATTGATGAATATACCATCTCTCTTCTGCTTAACCTGCAAACCAAGAAAGAAAGTTAGTTCTCCCATAGAACTCATTTTAAACTTCTTGTGCATTAGTTCTTCAAACTCCTTGCACATGTCTGCCTTTGTAGAACCAAAGATGATATCATCTACATAGATCTGCACTATCAGCATATCAGTCTTTGTTCTTTTGATGAATAGAGTCTTATCAATGACACCCCTCTCAAATTTGTTTTCCAACAAATAGGAGGACAAGGTATCATACCAAGCCCTAGGTGCTTGATGAAGACCATATAGTGCCTTCCTCAACTTGCAAACCCTGTCAGGATATTTAGGGTCTTCAAACCCTGGTGGGTGACAGACATAAACTTCTTCATCAATAGTGCCATACAGAAATGCACTTTTCACATCCATCTGATAGACTTTGAATCCTTTGTAAGATGCAAAAGCCAAGAATAGCCTGATGGCTTCAATTCTAGCTACAGGTGCAAATACATCATCATAGTCTATTCCTTCTTCCTGAGTGTACCCCTGTGCCACTAATCTGGCCTTATTCTTGATCACAATTCCTCTCTCATCTATCTTGTTTCTGAAGATCCATTTAGTGCCAATTACTCTGTGTCCTTTTGGGAGATCCACCAAATCCCAAACATGTTGTAGGACAAACTGTAGTAATTCCTCTTGCATAGCTTCTATCCAGCTTGGATCCTTCATGGCATCTGACACTTTCTTTTGTTCATTCTGGGAAAGAAAGCATGACAACATCCCAGAATGAGTATTCACATATCCTGCTTCTCTGCTTTGCTTCCTTGTAATCATAGGAGAGGCCACATCTCCAATCACTTGAGAAGCAGGGTGATTCTTTTGAGTTCTTGTCAGATGTAGGGGTTCTTCAGATAAGATGTCCCCTAAATTTGAATCATCTGGATCAGATTCTGAGGGATCTGGTTGAGTGATTTCACTTGTATCTACAGACTCATTTTCCACATTGCTTTCAAGCTGTGGAGTCTCTTTAGTCTCTTTATCTCCTTCTTGGTGCTCTGAAGCATCCTCTTGTACTTCAGTCTCTGATTCTTTCTCTTCTGAACTGATGGTGGATGGAGGAAACAGAACAAAAGGTGTATCTGTCTTCGTCTCTTTGATAATAGGACCTGTATCAACTACATTGCTCATGTTCAAAGAGTTAGTGAGTAAATCAATGTCAAATAGCCAGTCTGGACCAGTCCCATGCACATTGGGAGTGTGTTCATTGAATTTGACATTGTCACTTTCCTCAATTGTTCTAGAAACAGTATTAAATACTCTAACTGCTTTGCTCTGTATTGAGTATCCCACAAAGAACAATCATCAGCTTTGCTGTCAAATTTCCCTAGGTGAGTTTTAGTATTTAAGATAGAACAAGGACACCCAAAAGGTACAAAGAAACCTATAAAAGGCTTTTTGTTTTTGAAAAGGTCATATGGTGTTTTTCCCTTGGACTTGACAACATGAACCCTGTTTTGTACATAGCAGGCAGTGTTAACTGCTTCTGCCCAAAAAGTTATTGGTAATTTAGAATCTGCCAACATGGTTCTTGCAGCCTCAATCAGTGTCCTATTTCTTCTCTCAGCATCTCCATTCTGTTGAGGAGTTCTAGGAGCACTGAATTGTCTTTCAATACCTTTTTCCTCACAAAAGGAATTCAGATCAGCATTTTTGAACTCAGTCCCATTGTCTGATCTAATGACTTTCACTCTAAGGTTCACCTGATTCTCAACTCTCTTCACAAAGGGTTTGATCAGTCCACTTGTCTCATCCTTTGTTCTTAGAAAAAAAACCCAAGTAAACCTAGAATAATCATCTATTATCACAAGACAGTATGATTTCTTGCCTATACTCATTACATTGGTAGGTCCAAATAAATCCATATGCAACAATTGAAGAGGAGCTGAGATAGTGTTTATTGTCTTTGATTTGTGAGAAGCCTTGTGTTGCTTACCTTTAAGGCAGGCTACACAATTTTCATCAAGTGTGAACTCTTTTGAGGGAAGACCTCTGACTAAATGATTTTTAACAAGTAAGTTCATGGTCTTAATGTTCATATGACCCATCCTTCTATGCCAGAGAGAGGATTCAGTCATTGAAGCTTTTGAAAATAGACAGTTCACAACTTCTGATGGCATACCATTTAGGTCCAGACAATAAACATTACCTTTTCTAGGTGTTCTCAATAAAATTAAGCTCTCATCAACTTCAAACTTTAGAGAAAGAATCATGCACTCTGTTTCACTGAACAGAGTGAAAAACTTTTTATCACACACCTGAGACACACTCATCAGGTTGTATCTGAGTTGATCCACATAATATACATCTTCTAAGGTTAACTTACCTCCTGTAACCTTACCTTTCCCTGAAACCTTACCTCCTTTTGGATTATCTCCAAAGGCAACATATCCTCCATTGAATCTAGTGAAATCTTCAAGAAAGGATCTATTGCCTATCATGTGCCTTGAGCAACCACTGTCCACATGCCATAAGTTCTCATTCCTGTCTGGGTTGCTCTGCACATAAAGGAAATAGGTTAGTTTCTTGAGGGAACCCAAGCCAAAATGGTCTTGGGTTCTCCTTTATCATTAATATAATTGACCTCTGTCAATCTGTTGAGTTTCATAAGATAGTCTGTGTTTGGAATCTCATGACTTGAATACTTGGTTACAATGGGTTGTCTTAGAGAAGAACTTATAGTGGCAATAGTGTTTGAGATACCACTGCTGCTATTGCTAGCAGCAGTGTTAACTTCTATATCCTTTTGATTGTTACCACTGCTTTCAGAAGCAACACTTTCATTACCACTGCTTGTGTAAGCAGTAGTATTGCTTAGTGAGGCTTTTGGTACCCATTTAGTAACCATTTTCATAGTCTTCTTTTCAACCTTTTTCTCTTGAACATTGACTTTCTTTTTAGGTTGATTTTTCCTTTTCTGAACCATTTGCTTTTTAACAACAGGTTTTGGAACAGACCATCTGCTATTATACTCTGTCCTTCTAGTTTGGAACTGTTTTTAATTTTGAAAATTGACCCTTTGATTTTGAAAAGTCATTCTTTGATTAAAAGGGTTATAGTAGCAGTCCTTAGCCAGATGGTTGAGTTTACATCATATAAAGCACGGTTTTGGTTTGTTAATCTTATTCAGATCAACACCATGAGTTTAAGCCCATTGGTTGTTCCAATTCCTTTTGTCTCCTCTTGGTTTGGCACTTGTTTGAGGCTGTTTAGAAGTACCAGGATCACTGTCATTCCTATGAGTGTGTTTACCACCTTTTGCAGGTTGTGAAGTTGCAGGTTCCTGGTCAACTATCTTTTCTTTCCCTTTCCTAGAGGCTGTGGTATTCTTACTGGGCACAAAGGGCATACCTCCCTTTTCATTAGTGAGGATGTTATTTTCCTCAGGGACAGTCTCTTGGGATTTGTTCTCAGTCTTACCCCTTTGTTCTTCCTCATCATCACTGCTTGAGGGATCTATATCACACACTCCTTCTTTTAGTTCCTCTCTGTTTAGTCTATCTAAGATATCTGTGGTAGGAGGAATGTAGGTGTGGTTGCGGGGTGGAGGAGTATTGTGATATCCTATCCCTCTTTTGAGTTCATCATGAACTTGAGCCTTTAGAATTTCTTCCAAGGCTTTAGAGGACTTGGAGAATTTGTCAAGATCTTCCTTAGCTTTTTCCAATTCCTTCTTGACAGATTCTAGTTCCTCACCAGACTTTACCAGTTTCTTTTCAAACTCCTTTTTCTCCCACTTCCAGTAATTGTAGTCATACTCAAACTGGAGTTCATTCTCTTTGTAGGACTTGATTTGGTTCTCTAGATTCTCAATGACTATCCTATACTCTCTCCTATCAACTTCCATGCTCTTGATGGTATCACTCATAGTCTGATTGTGATCCCTATACTTTTTAACAGTTTCAACACAAGAGTCAGAACATAATTTAGAGGATACCTCTGCTGGAAGTTCAGGTTCAGTGATTTTGGCCATCAAAGCATGATTCTGGATGGCTTCTTCAGCTTGATCACTCCAATCAAATCCCATGCCTTCTTGTGATACCAATGCTTGAGAGGAGTTGGAATTGTTGCCTCTGTTGGGTCTTGGAGCATATGCTTGTCCTCCATTGTTGGCTTGTTGATGAGTGCCACTTCCTTTGCATTCTCTGGCAAAGTGGCCAGGCTCATTGCACTTGTAGCATCTCACCTTTGATTTGTCAAAGTTAGCAAGGTCTCCTCTCTTGGCATCAAAGTTGTTCCTGCCAGTCCTCCTTATAAACCTCTTCATCCTCATGGTTAACATGGCCATCTGCCACTTGATGTCCATCTCCTCCAAATCATCAGCATTGATTTGTTCAAGATCATCATTGATCAAAGGAGATCTTACATGATTGGCAAGGAATGCTTCCAAGACTGCATCTCCACTAGCATCCTGTGACAAAGAAGGTTTATCATTAGTATTATCATAGTTGTTACTAGCAGGGTTAATATTAGCAGTACTAGCAGTATTAATATTTGAAGAAGGATTTTCAGAAGAATAGAGGGCAATTGTATGTGAATATCCAGTTGGTCTTCTTTTGGCCTCCACTTCAGTTTCAAAAATCCTGAGATCATTGTACAGATCTTCAAGCTCCTTATCCTCCAAGTCATCTCCTTGTCTGAATGACACAGTATACATAGTCCATTCCTCACTCAGAGATCTGAGGAATTTTCTATTGACTTCATCCTTCTCCATCTTCACATCTACATTAGCAAGTTCTCCAATTAGTTTGTTGAACCTGTCAAAAGTTTGAGTCATGGACTCATTCTTTGTAGAAGTGAAGTTTTCATATTGCTGCTTCAACAGGGCTTTTTGATTTCTCTTGGAACTTTTGGTTCCAGAAAATCTCTTCTCCAGGGCATTCCACAGTGATTTAGCATCTGGACAGGTACAGAACTGGTGTTGGTATTCATTGGGAATAGCCAACAGCAGGGTGCTTAAGGCTTTCATCTCAGTCTGCTTCCTCTTTTTGTCTGCATCAGATTTTGGGGGTGCTCCAGCAACAGCAGGTTCAGGAACACTAGGTCCATGTTCAACTACCTCCCATAAGGCATAATCAGTAAGAAGCATGTATTGCTTGATTCTAATTTTCCACATCTCAAACTCATTGGGTTTGAGCATGGGGACTTTGGACACAAGAACAGAATCCTGGGAATCCATTGATCTAAGAGTATTCTGAACACAAGCTCTGATACCACTTGACAGGATCTAAATATCAATATCAAAATCAGAATACTTAATCAAATAAGTTTGCGGAATAACACTTTGATTATAGAACAGAACAATGAATTTAAACAAACTGTATGTATTGATTTCAAATAGCTTAATGATTACAACTACAAGCCCCAATCTGTTTGAACAGGCTCAAACAGACGTGCAACACTTCTCTATTGCAGGGATTACAAGAACAATCTTGAGGCTCTTAATTCTAACACCAAAGCTATGAAACTCATATCTCACAAAGATAAAACCTATCAGCTATTTATACGAATTAACAGATTACAATAAGGAAACTAGATTTACAAGATAATCTCTAAAATATCTCCAAGCAAATCGTATCTTGTCTATATCTTCAAGTCATCGCAATCCTTTCCTTATCTTCATCTTGATAGCAGTGGTAAAACAAAAGCAGCATTAACCTTGATCCAGCAGTGTTAACTTTTGAACCAGCAATGGTAATCTACAAGTGCAGTGGTAATCTTGTACAGCAGTGGTAATCTTGATCTTCATTCACTCATCACATACTGGCAGTGGTAACCTTCACTTAATCAGCAGTAGTAACAACTCCAAAGCCAGCAGTGGTAATCATCAGACTTCAGCAGTGGTAATGTATCAGACTCAACACTTGCTGTGAAGGTTTATATTTTTTTAACATTACCTTCTTCTTTAGCCGATGTAACCTTCAAAACCCTTGGACGTAGATTCTTTCTGGAAACTAAGTGTTGGCTTGATGGCATAAGGGATACATTTTCATCATCTCCCAAGTAAACTACATCATCATCTAAGAAAAACAATAACTTATAATAGTTTTTTGACGTAAGAGAAATATAATAAAGATAACCAAAAAGCAAACACTCTATATGTAAATAGATTAGTAAAATAAAAGATCAAGCTCATTTAAATTGTTACCTTCAAGGTTAATCTCATTTTCATGTTGAGCAGATAAAGTTTCCTTTGGACTATTTTTAAGCTTGGTAATAAGACTTTTTGATAATCCTCCTTTTCCTTTTGTGATTTTTCGTATAAAAATATATAAAACATAATTAAGTAAAAAACTAGTACTTTTATCATACATATGAGCATATTTTACATAAAATCGATTGTCATTTGGGTATAAGAAAAACATTACGTATTCATAAAGTACAACAAAAAATATAATAACTAAAGTAGTAAGATCATAGTATTTCCATGCAAACCATAAAAATGGCTTTGTAAAAGGAAAAAAAATACCAAACCTTCACAATAAAAGACTATGAAGGTAAACAATGTTATCTAGTGAGAAAGGAGACTAAATACAAAACATATAAAATGACACACATTAAAAAAGATGAGATGTTGAGGACTAGTAATAGAAAACAAAAGCTACCTTTTCTTAACATCGGTTCATTCCCTTCTTCACAATGCTCATCTGATTCTGCGCTAGGAACTGATATAAAAGGTATAACATTATTACAATAACATAATTTAATAAAATATAAAATAATAAGAAGGTAGGATTAGTAATTTCAAATGAAAACAAGAGAACCTTCACACTTAGTTTGTTTGTGAAGGCGTGTTTAATGGCTAATACCTTCCTCATGAAATTTGTTGAAACCAACTACATAGTCATTTCCATCAAGTTCTTCATTTGTTGTTTGAGTTTGCGTATGGAAAATCTCAGTGGATCTCAACTCTTCATCTGTTGTTTGAGAAGACGTGCTTCTTCTTGGCATTTTAATGTCTGTTGAAACATAAATAATATTAACAGAAATTCGTACGGGATTTTTGAAACCATAAACGAATAGATTGTTGAAAATCACATATGGATAAGTAGCTTTGTTCAACAAGTAAATAAAACCATTTTAGTTTCCTTTCCTTTTAAGCAAGCAACAGAAATAAATCCTATAAACAAACCAACCACTAAACCATTAAGAGTGTGTGTAATATTCTAATCAAAAACACCTCAGCTGTATTAATATAAGTAGCATTGTTTTGAAAGTTAATTATATATTCTAATCAAAATCTAACCAATCAAATAGAAGCAATAAAAAACATCAGCCCCTACACGTACTTGGATATGGATCAAAAATCAACCACTAAGCTAGGGGTATAAATGAGCCGAGACAACTCGCGAGCTACTCGAGATCGACTCAGTCAAAACTCGATCAAAACTCGACTCGAATGAACCCGGTCAAAACTCGACTCGAATAAAACTCGACTCGAGATACTAACGACTCGTCTTGAACTACCTAATACTCGGCTCGACTCGAATGAACCCGGTCAAAACTCGACTCGAATAAAACTCGACTCGAGATACTAACGACTCGTCTCGAACTACCTAATACTCGGCTCGACTCGGCTCAATCCAAGAAAACTCGCGAGCTACTCGAAATCGACTCGGTCAAAACTCGATTAAAAACTCGACTCGAATGAACCCGGTCAAAAATCGACTTGAATAAAACTCAACTCGAGATACTAACGACTCGACTCGAACTACCTGATACTCGACTCGGCTCGGCTCGTTTACACCCCTACACTAAGCCATTAAGAGTGTGTCTAACAAACAATAAAAACAAGCCTATTTTGGGAAAAAATCAAATAGGGAAAATCGTCCTACATGAAACCATGGTTGAGAGCTATTGAATGTGATTCATATTAGAGAACAATCTAAACAAATATGATAGAATCGTATAAGACAATTTAGGGTTTAGGGTTTTCGTTTAGCAACAGAAACTAACAATCCATTCGAATCAGACAACAATCCACACGAATATGTTCCATATATGTGTAGATTGAAGAACACTAATAAATAAAAAATTGAAGAATGAAACTAATAAGAGATGTGTTGATTTACCACAATAGATGCTCGAATCTGCAATGAGATGTAAAATCCGAACCCTAAACTTGATAATCTGGAGAAGAAATCCACGATTGAACCCTTAATTTCATCTAATAGAAACCCTAGGTAGATATCGATTGGAATTTTGAGAAGAAGGAGAAGAGAAGTCGCTGGATTTTGAGTTGGAAGCTTTGAAGAAGTAAATTAGGCGCTCAATCTGTATTATTTTCACTTTGATAAAAAGCCACCAACATTCTAAAATATTACACTAATGCCACCGTGTAATTTGAGGCCATTGATCATGTTGATGATCAGATCCAAGGGTTAATATTTGGTCCTTCTGGTCTCACCAAATTTACTTGGTCTCACATGATCCCAAGTCATTATGTGGCGTTTGGTTTGTAGAATGTTTTAATGTGAACTGGAATCTGTAAAAAACATTTGACTATGAACAAGTTGGAATGGAATATTATTTAGGTTTAAGGGAATTGAAAATATGTTAGTTTGTTTCATAAAATGTAGCTCTGAAATTAGAATGATATTTTTATGAATAACTAAAATACATGTTTTGATAGTTTTTATTTTTTTTTACCACAAAATGCTTTAATCAATATGTTCATCAAATAGTTTTATTTTTTAACTAAAATAAAGTACTTAATAAACTCTTTAATATAATTTAATAAAATAATTATTATATAATTTATTAAAATAATTAATAAATAACTTATTTAAATACTTTAATACTATTCAATAAAATAATCATTTAATAAAGAGTTAATTACATTTTTGGTCCCTGTGGTTTGGTGATTTTAACACTCTGAGTCCATTTTCAAAATAATTATGGATTTAGTCATTGTGGTTTACATTTTATAACGCTTTGGGTCCACAAGTGTTAGCTCCGTTAAAAACTTCTGTTAACTAGATTAATTTCATGGGTATTTTCGTCTTTTAGTATTACAGGGACCAATAATGTAATTTAACCTATTATATGAATAAGAAATAAAAAAACCATTTTATGGTTCATCTTCTTAACCAGTACCCTACTTAGAACCATATCCCACCATCACCATTCACCACCCTCCATCGCCGCCCACCATCACCACCCTCCACCGCCGCCCACTGCCTCCAACTTGTTTCCCTTCCTCTGATGAAACCATCACCGCCCTCCTATTTGTTTCCCTTCTCTCTGGCGTCTTCCCACGCCGCCGTTGCCTCCACAGATCCAAAACCACCACTGCCTCCACATATCCATCGCCACCACTTGATTTTCATCTTTCCGATCTGCAACCACCAGCCATGGAGCGTACATGAGATGTGAAGATCTAGATGTGAAGAAAACTAGGGACCAACCTAATCAAGAAAAGCCCTAAGAAATTTGGGGGAAAAGGTTAAGGTATAGGAGGTTGATTTATGGTGGTGGGTTGTTGTTGTTGTTGGTGGTGGTGGTGGGCTATTGGTGGTGGTGGTGGTGGGTTGTTGTTGTTGGTTGTGGTGGTAGGTTGGTGGTGGTGCTGGTTGTTTGGTGGTATAGGAGGCTGATTTGTGGTGGTGAGTTGTTGTTGTTGGTGGTGGCGGTGGGCTGTTGGTGGTGGTTGGTTGTTGGTGGTGGTAGGTTGGTGGTGGTGCTGGTTGTTTTGTGGTATAGGAGGTTGATTTGTTTTTGTTGGTGGTGGTGGTGGGTTGTTGTTGTTGTTGGTGGTGGTGGTGGGTTATTGTTGGTGGTGGTGGTGGTGGGTTGTTGTTGTTGTTGGTGGTGGTGGTGGGTTGTTGTTGGTGGTGGTGGTGGTGGGTTGTTGGTGATGGTGGTGGTGGTTTGTTGGTGGTATTAGGAGTTGGTGGTATTAGGAGTTGGTGGTATTTGGAGTGGTGGTATTTGGAGTTGATGGTATTTGGAGTGGTGGTATTGGATGTTGAAGAAGATGAAAGAATAAAATCAAAAAGAAAAGATTAATTTAAACATAAAAAAATATGAAAAGACTAAAATACCCTTGTATAAAATTAAGTTAACAGAAAAAATTAACGGAGCTAACACTCGTGGACCCAAAACGTTATAAAATATAAACCACAGTGACTAAATCCATAATTATTTTGAAAATAGACTCAGAGTGTTAAAATCACCAAACCACAGGGACCAAAAATGTAATTAACTCTGTTGTCCCAGAAATCAATAGAAAGCAATAGAAATGGATGGAAATCACAATCAAGATGATGAAAATAAAGCTCTAAGAACACAACAATGGAGTTTTCCCAAAATGACTAAAATAATGATTCCCAACATAAACCCTAATCATCTCTTACCTTTTATAGGTAAGAGGAAGTTACAAGAAATGTCAATAAAGGCCCCCGAGGTTCCAAACCTCAAACAAGGGCACCAACAAAAGAGAATGTTTACACATAAAGGAAATTAAACAAGAAAGCTTGTTAAAGATAGTGTTTTCTGACTCTTCACAACAAAGAGGTCCTACAATCTCCCCCTTTGTGAAGAAGTCAGAAAGGTGGTGGAAGCTCCAGCGCTGGCTCCCACTTGGACATCTGCAAAAACTCTTCCCAATCTCCAATTATCCGCGCTCTCATCTGCATTGCCGCCTCAACGCGTCTGTACATAAGCCTCTCCTTGAGCTTCCTCTCTATCAGTCTCATGCCCTCCAGAATCTTTCCCTTTCCGTCTATGATCTTCCGGCCCGGTATCTGATCTGCCAAGAGTCTGCTCTGCATCCCGTTGTAGACGTAGAGAAGGGTTCCATCACAGAATTTGGCAAGTTCGCCAAATCTCATAAACTTTCGCTCCCTCTTCTTCCTCGTCACGTAGAGAACCCCGTGCTCCGGTATCCTGGTTGGCATGTAGGGAAGGTAGGCATCAATACCAGGTACGAGCAGGTTCGGTCTGAGCAGGTTGACCTTCGGCTGGCGGCTCTCGATCGCGAGCTGGTAGTCCGTCACCCGCGCAAGTGTGATCGCGTGGCGAACGTACTTCTTCAGTATCTCGGTGCCGTCTCTATAGTGCTCGGGTCGGAGAATCGGGCCCTGGAGGTACTTGATGAGCGTCAGTAGGTCTTCTAGGTGAACTCGGTCTAGATCTGCTTCTGTGAAGGTCCAGCGTTGCAACTCTCCTCGAGGAGTGCCAGTCCCATACATGAGGACGTCGTACTCAAGGAAAACCTGATGACCATGTCTGTAAGGGCGCATAGCAGTTACCTTGACGAAACGACGTCGGATTCTTTGACGTTCGTGGGTGGCCCACTTGCACATCCTCTGGTGCACATAAGCAGTCCTTCTTCTCTTGTTCTTGATATGAGATATCCCGAAGTAAACCTTTCTTGACCAGACGTGCAGGTTCTCCTGCTGGAAGATGCGGCTGAAAGATTCCTCAAGGAATGGCCTGAAAATGACGGAGTGGTTCCAGTTGAGCTGGATAACAACTGGAGCGGCGGACTCTGGATCTGTCGAGTGAATGGTCCGAGGAGCTTCTGGAGTGGGAAACTCAAATGCCGATAGGAAGCTGTTGTATTCTGTATCTCGTACGATGTCGTCCCCCATCTGGAAAATCCTGAGGCTCTGAGCAAGCGACCGAAGAATCTTCCGGGCTTCCTCCGGAATCTGAACCTCTGAAACGTCTTTCGGCGCTGCTTCCGGGGGAACGACGTTAATCTGCGCCGTATCGGTCATCTGAGGGGACTGTACTGTCTCCCCTTCCAGGATCGGCTCTTAGTGCCAACTCCCCATGTCAGGAATATCCTCCGTGTCTGAATCGACATAGGGAGCATCGGGGGCAGTAGCTTCTGAAGGAGCACTGGAGGGGGCGGCCGATGAAGCTGGAGCTGAGGTAGAGCCGGAACCGGAGGCAGAATGGAGGTCGGTGCGAGGCCTTTTGGATGAAGCCTACAACTCCCCCTCATGAGGACCTGGTGCCGAGTCATCAGGGTCATCATGCCTCCGTTTGGAAGGCTGAGCCTGAGACCGACACATGGCCTCCAGTTCCCGGATGCGCTGCTGAAGGATCTCAATCTGGGCTTCCCGATCTCTGACCTGGGCGGAGAGGCGGTCGTTCTGAGTCGTGTAGGATGAGATGACGAAGGCATGTTCCGCCTCAGTGACGTAGCCCGGAATCGGAGGTAGTTCGCCCGAAGTCGGAGGGGCGAGTCTGAGAACGTCTTCGGTCTGACGGGGGATCGGAGCTTCGGTTGACGGGGCTGCCTTGGAGTGTTTGCCATTGATTCGCCGTTTGAGCTCGTAAAGCTCCGCATCCCTGTCTTCTTGAAGCTTTCGTGACGCTTCAAGATCCGCCAATCGCTTTCTCTCCGTCTCGGCCAAGGCTTTCTCCAGTGCCTCGACCCGCGCATCCCTAGCCCGGTTGGCTTCCTCCACCGCAAGTAACCTGGTTTGGACGACTTTTAGGATGTCGTCCGAATCCGTCGGACCTTGAAGTCCCGTTGGTACAAGGGTGGTTTTAGGAATTCCACCCGAATCCGTCAGGCCTAGAAGCCCCGTTGTTGCGTGAGCATCTTTAGAGACTTTGCTCGAGTCTGTCGGACCCTGTCCCGGTAGTACAACACCCGGTGCCTCTTGGGCTCCAGTTGTCGAGAAGAGTCCTACTGAGGTGCTCTCTCGGCCTAATATCACCGCTGGTATGATGTTGACGGTGTCAGGGCTTCCGACGGATCCTCGAAGGGCGTCACCCGACGCACCAACTCTCCCCGTTCCGGCGGAGTCCCGCGGGATCTCCGCTTGTGGTACAATAGATCGTGGCCTAATGATGGAAGGGATCGTAAACGTCCCGGGAAGTGGCTCTACGACTCTATGTGCAACAAGTGAAGTCGAGAGGTGGGGCAGTTCCTCTCTTATCTCAACACCGGCAGACTCTGATTGAGTGGCCGGTGGAAGTTGTGCTTGATCCCCGTGACTGACTGAAACGACCATCTGTTGAGAGATAGTCGAGTGGCTGGGTGGGGTGTGCAAGTGCGCTAGTTGGCTGCTAGCGTCTTGACCAGACACCGTAGGGTGCCCGGTCTTGGTGTGGGTTGCCTCTCTGTTGGATGGACTCGAGGTAAGGGGAACTTCCGTTTCTAATCTACGCGGCTCTTCCTCTTCGTCCGCATCCT
The DNA here is from genome assembly GCA_030169165.1 of Centaurea solstitialis. NCBI lineage: Eukaryota > Viridiplantae > Streptophyta > Magnoliopsida > Asterales > Asteraceae > Centaurea > Centaurea solstitialis. The sequence goes on from JARYMX010000144.1 coordinate 47,322, forward strand.
GAAGCTGAGCCCAAAGCTTGCCTAATTGGACCTCAACATCTTCGGTCTCTTTTTCTCTCCTCTCTCTCTCTTCTTCCTCACTGTCTTCTCTACCCCAGCCGGTACCAACCTCGGCCTCACCTTCTTCCTCACGACCGACGGTCCAGTCATCTGATGCAAGATCCTCAGCAAGTACTGGATCTCCGGATATTCTGTCGTCGTTGAAGGAAGAGGTGGCTTCATCCACGTGTATCACCTAGGCCTTCCCGCCCTTCGCTAGTTCTGACAATTGGAACTCAGAGTCATATCCGTAATCCACCATCTCTGCATCTGTGGCTTCGTCATCGGGCTCACGACGGTCCGAAGGAGTATGCTCGGAGGATTCGTGACCGTCGGAGTCATCGCCGGAGGGTTCGCCTGCTTGAGTAGCACCGGCCGCCGTGAGAGGTGGTGAAGGTACGTGTGCTTGTTCTTGTGGGGAAGCTTCCACGTCCTCACCAGTCGGTTCTGGTTGTTGCGGCGGTGTCGGCGAGCGGCGCTCTTCCGATGACGAATGAACTGGTGATTGTTGAAGAATCCCAGTGTACTGTTTCACCCGGAAGTGACTCGTGATTTCACGCTCGCGGGCAACTGGGGATGTCTCTTCGATGTAGGTCGGCGTTCGAGCTCTACGGGTGCGGTTTCGGAGCATCATCTGATAGGCTTCAGCTCGAGACATGTGCGGCGTGGCAGACGTACCAACGACTCTACCCACTTCACCCCTAACGTCCACACTCAGCACTCCCGAGCCTTGAGCTCCCCCACTGGAGCTCTGGCCCGCCGTGCCAGAGGCACGGCTCCTAGGAAGGACGGGTCGCGCGTCCGGGGTAGGGCTCCTCGGTTCTGAGGAGTCCGTGGACGCGTCTTCTAAACCTATAGACGCCCGGTACATCCTAACACTCTCAGACCTACGGTCCGCCAAACCAAGCACATTATCAGGGATAGGCATTTCTACCTGACCTGATCGCAGAGTCCTTTGGTTCATCCTGCCTATCTGAATGCTTTCAAAGCGCTGGTGGCCGGATCTACGTCTGACGGCCGGATGTTGCTCCATGTGTTCGTGAATGATCAGACTGAAGAACCTCATCCAAGGAATGGATGTATGACGGGTTCTTGCGGGCCCTTGTCTGACGTCGGTGACCATATCGGCCCAAATCTGTTGGGCGAAGTCGATACGCCTCCCGTAGGCAACCGCATGAATGACATGCCAGAACTGAGTGGAAGCACGGTCCACTCCGTGGGTCTTCGAAGATAAGGTCCGGTTGAGTATGTTGAAGAAGGAAAACCAGATTGGTGGCAGCATCCCCTGGGTGACTTGGGAAATCCCGTTCGGTCGGTTGTTTGCAGTGAAGTGAACCCCAAGTGCGAGTATCTCGCTGAAGAGCTCGGGGCCGGTGACCAATGGCTCGAACGGGGCCTCAGGAGTGGCAGCAGGCAGATGGAGGACGCGCCTCAGGTCCTCCACAGTGATAGTAAGGTCGGTGTGATCAACACGACCCACGATGGTCTGCACGCCATCTCGAGTCTCCACGGTAGATGAAGCAAAGAACTGCTGAAGGTAAATCATGGGAATGTCGGTAGTGGCTTGCATCGCATACGCCAGCGGATGCGCACGAAGGATCTCCAGTACCACCTCGTCCTGAGCAGTGAAGTTGGCCAGGTCAACGTACCCGTTGTTTTGGTGGATGGGACGGATGTCAGGTGGGGCAATGAGGGCTCGGTCAGCAGCGTTGTTGACCGGAGAAGGAGGAGAAGGAGTGTTCGATTGACGAGCCATTTCTGTCAAGTCACAAAAGGATCAGTTAAGTGTTTAGAAAGATGTTACGTTAAAAAGACTATACCCTCGACTAGGCGCGAGTCGGAAAACCTCGAAAACCCAAAAATGAGTATTTCGTATTTTCCGAGTCGAAAAACGAGCAAACACACGAGGGGGTGTTTTCCGATTCGGAAAAGGTGATTTTCCGAATCGGGAAACTCCAACACTTAGAAAAATTCAGTTCAATAAAACACAAGTTTTCCTATTCGGAAAAGGTACTTTTCCGATTCGGGAAACTCCCACACTTAGAAAAATAAATCATGAAGAACAGGTAGGTTTTCCGATTCGGAAAATGTGCAAGACTTAGAAAAATTTTAGCATGACTTGGTCTCATACGAGATTCGGAAAACCTTGGAAACCCGTAAGGGTAATTCCATGTTTTCCGAATCGGAAAATTTAAGCTTGAAAAACGAGACACAAGTCGGATTCGGAAAACCTGATAATCCGATTCGGATTTATCTGGTTTTCCGAATCGGAAAACACATATGAGTGTTCATCGTTAAAGGATCCGGAAAACTTGAACATTCAAGTTTTCCGATTCGGAAAACTTGAATGTTCAAGTTTTCCGATTCGGAAAACCGGGACTGTTCGAGTTCCAAATCAAAAACCGTTCACCGAACGTCGATCTAAGGCTCTAAACTATTAACATGCATCCTAAATCAGTTAATAACAAGTTTCTAATCAACAAAGGATCGATTTAAAGCCCCGAAATCCCATTCCAAGAAGTTTGGGTTTCGGGTAAGTTTTGAAAAGTTTAGGCTTCGATCCAGACCTTAAAACAACAGATTTAGACGTTATAACTATATAAGGATTGATCGTAAACTTACCAAGAATCCGAAAACGTAATCTGATCGACGAACGGAGCAAAAACGAGCGAAAAACGAATCGAGCGCGAGAGCGGTTATCGGGTGAGTTCAGAGAGAGAAAAAGTGAAAATTTGAAATTTTGTGAAAAGTAAATCTTGAAAACCGGTATTTATATTTTTACCGAATTACACTGTGTTTGGGTTAAAAACACTATGTTTGGCTCTCCTGATGACTCTCTTAACCCGACTTTCACCTATTGGCAAAAACCACCCCTGGACTTGAAGTTTCAAGAAACTTACAAACCAGTCCCTGAACTTGTAGTTTTAAGAAGTTTCAAAACAGACCCTGGACTACAAGTTTCACTAAAGAGCAAAACGAGTCCCTGAAGTTTAAGAATCAGAAAGTAGCAAAGTTAGTCCCCGAACTTGTAAGATCAAGACATGTACTCTACCTGCCCCCTGAACTTTCAAGTTCGCAAAAATTTACAAGTTCAGCGCTCGACTCCCGAGAAAAGAGACTTACCTGGTGCGTCTCAACTGGGTTTTGTGCGAGTTCTGATCTGAAGTAACCAGTAGTCGTCGTGAGGATCCACACCTATAAAAGAAAGTATAAAATGGTATCCATGGTGTTGTGGATCCGAGAACATCAGTAAACACACCAAATAATGAAAACAAGACTTAGTACTCCCCCTCAATTCATGCAATCTCTCAAGAACACCTAGAGGCTCCCCTACACACATGCATGCATAAAATGAACTCCCGACTCCCCCTAGACCTCAGGCAGGGAGGTCTAGCATTCCTAACTTGCTTAGGAGAAAGAAGTGACGTTTCTCGTCAAACGGCTTTGTGAACAGATCAGCAAGCTGATAGTCACTCTCAACGAAGTAAAGTTCAACATTACCTTTCTCGACATGGTCTTTGATGAAATGATATCGGATATCGATATGCTTTGTCCGAGAATGTTGAACCGGATTTGCCGTGATCTGAATCGCACTTTTGGAGTCACAGTAGATTGGAATCCGTTGCATGGTGTATCCAAAGTCAGCAAGTTGGGTTTTCATCCACAGAACTTGCGAGAAGCAGCAGGCGGCGGCAACATACTCTGCCTCCGCGGTGGATAAGGATACGCAATTCTGCTTCCGGGATGACCAACTCACCAGCTTGTCTCCGAGAAACTGGCAAGCACCAGATGTACTTTTCCTGTTGAGCTTACAACCTGCATGGTCTGAGTTTGTATATGCAATTAGTTCAAAACCAGAATCCTTTGGGTACCAAAGGCCAAAATCCGGTGTGCCCTTTAGATACCTAAGGATTCTTTTGACTGCAGACAGGTGTGAATCACGTGGATCACACTGAAAACGAGCGCAGACACCCGTGGAGAAGACAATGTCTGGTCTACTAGCCGTGAGATATAAAAGAGAACCAATGATTGCCCGATAAGTCTTCTGGTCAACCGGTTTACCAGAAGTATCTGCATTTAGTTGAAAATTTCTGGGCATTGGTGTTGCCGTAGAGTTTGAACCACCGAAATCAAAACGTTTTAAAAGATCTTGAACATATTTGGCTTGATTTATGAAAATGCCATCAGGGCGTTGTCGAACTTGAAGTCCTAAAAAGAACGTCAACTCGCCCATCATGCTCATTTTGAATTGGGATTTCATGGTGTTCTCAAACTCTTGGCACATCTCAGGCTTCGTAGATGCGAAGATAATATCATCCACGTATATCTGAACTATAATTAAATCTTTACCTGACCTCTTGAGAAACAAGGTGGGATCGATTGTACCTTTCTTGTAGCCAACTCCTACCAAGTAATCAGTGAGTGTTTCGTACCATGCCCTAGGAGCTTGCTTGAGACCGTAAAGCGCCTTGTCCAACACGTACACGTGTTCAGGAAATCGGGGATCGACGAATCCTTCCGGTTGTTCGACGTACACCTCTTCTTGAAGAACTCCGTTCAAGAAGGCACACTTGACGTCCATTTGATACACCGTCATGTTCTTGTGTGCGGCATACGCAAGGAAGATTCGAATTGCCTCGATCCGAGCAACGGGCGCAAACGTCTCATCGTAGTCGATACCCTCTTGCTGGCGATAACCCTTGGCGACCAATCGAGCCTTGTTCCGGATGATGAGATCGTTCTCGTCCTTCTTGTTCCGGAAGATCCACTTCAGGCCGATTATGGACTTTCCCCACGGTCTGGCTACCAAGCGCCAAACTTTGTTTCTCTCGAATTCCGCAAGCTCTTCTTGCATCGCTAAGACCCAATCAGGATCGGTGAGAGCTTGGGAAACATCCGAAGGTTCAAATTCACTAAGGAAACCTCCGAATAGAATCAGGTTCTCGACATTCTTTGCGGATCTAGTAGTTACAGGTTGTGAGGGACTCCCGATGATCTGGGAGGGGGGATGATCTTTTGTCCACTTGCGAGTGTGTGGGTGAGTGACATAAGCTTGTTGGTTGTTGGTGGCGTCGTTCTCATCTTGCACGGCAAAGACCTCTCTCTGGTTTCTACTTGATGATCCGGCTTCCAGATTATTCTGCGGTGATGCCTCCAACCGGGGCTCACGTACTACCTGAGCGTAAGTTCTCTGAGCTGAGCTGGGTGAGGGTAGTGAAGCTTCTTCCGGGATAGGTGCAAGAACAGGGTGTGGGGTCTGTTCTCGGACAGGTTCCGGTGAGGCAGAGGATGAGATTTCAAGGGGAGAGACCGCAGTGGATTCTGGTGACACTGAGTTTGTAGATGTGCTTGTAGATGGCTCAGTGACGAAAGCATCGGACTTCACGGAAGTAGAAGTTGAACCAGCATGATCAGGAACTACAATCGGACCCGTGAGTGTGGGTAGATCATAATCTGCGAGGTCTAAGAAGTCTAAAGCAGAAAAGTTAGTGCAAGAATCTGTGCTCGGTGGTGCGGTGAACAGTTCAGGAAAAGAGGCATTCATATTATTTGAACTTGCTACAGAATAAGTTTCGGTTCCGGAAAAATCAACATTTGAGCTTTCCAGGATGGTTCGGGTCCGTTTGTTGAAAACCCTATAAGCGTTAGAGTTATGTGAGTATCCGATGAAGATAGACTCGTCAGACTTGGGTTCAAACTTTCCCAAATCATCCCGGTCGTTTAAAATATAGCATTTACATCCAAAAACTCTAAAGTAATCGATGTTAGGCTTACGCTGTTCGACCATCTAGTAGGCGGTTTTACCGGTCCGCTTAACGATCAGGGTCCGATTCTGCGTGTAGCATGCTGTTGATACTGCTTCAGCCCAAAATGATTGAGGAACTCCAGAGTGAGCCATCATAGATCTCGCCGCTTCGACCAACGTCCGGTTCTTCCTTTCCACAACCCCATTTTGTTGAGGTGTTCGCACGGCTGAGAAGTTGTGAGAAATTCCCACATCTTCAAGAAAGGATTGCAGCTTTGCATTGCGAAACTCGGTTCCGTTGTCACTTCTCAACTTCTTCACTCGGCGACCCATGAGAACTTGAATCCGCTTGATGAAGGCAATGATTCGATCGGCAGCGTCAGACTTGGCTCGTAGGAATTCAAGCCATGTGAACCTAGAGAACTGATCAACAAGAACTAACATGTATTTCTTTCGGGCTAAGCTCTCGGTTCTGGTAGGTCCACAGAGATCCATGTGAATCATGTCAAGGGGATTTTTGCTATTCGTGTCCATCCTCGGTGGATGAGAGCTTCTCGTCATCTTTCCTTGTTCGCAGGCGGGACACAGTGTATCCTTGGAAAGGCGAGTCTCCGGTAGTCCCTTGACGAGATTTTTCGAAACCAGCTTGTTCATGTCTTTGAAATTCTGATGGCAGAGTGTTCGATGCCATAACCAACTGTCCTCCTTTGAAGCCTTTGCGAGCAGACAGATTGCATTCCTTGGATCAGAAATTGCTTCAAACTGTGGGTGTGTCTGAGGGATTGAACGAAAGACGATGGAGTAAAGATTGCCATTCCTCCGTGCACTGAGGATGACGTTGTTGTCTTCATCATTTACATCGCTTCCGTATTGAAATTGCTTCACCCAGTATCCGTTGTCACAGAACTGACTGGAGCTGAACATGTTGTAACCTAACCCCTCGACATACCTTACATCCTTGATGATGTATTTCCCATCCGTAATTTTCCCATAACCCACCATTGGCTTAGGCGTCTTGTCGGCTGTTTTAACATATCCCTCGAACCTGTCAACATAGTCGAAAAGGAAGGATCTCTGACCAGTCATGTGTCTATATGCGCCGGAATCGAAGTACCACACATGACTGACCTGCAAGACAACTAAGCTTGTTTAGGGACCCATTGCCAAATGGGTTCCTGTGGGTTAGAGACAGATAAATCAGTCGGTGTAGTCCCCTTTTCGGATTTCTCCTTAGGCGGAGGAGACTTCACTGACGAAGAGGATTTTGCTTTTCCTCTTTTTCTTCCCCTTCTCTTTCGGGATTTTACATTAGAATTAGGAGCATAGAAAGAGTTAGACACACCATAACGCAGGAAATTATCAAACATAAAACACATGTCATTGCGAAAAGTATTAAAAGCATCGTTCAAGTTGCGATTAGAATTAACAGACATGTTCGAATTCTTTCCTACACTAGGTGGAACATAGCCTAAACCCGCACGGCTAGGACTATGTTTCTTAGGGAAAGCAGAAAAAGAGTTGTTCCTCCCATGATGATCCTTTCTTGGTGGCTTCACATTCTGTCCACCATCTTTCCTCCTCGCATCTGCATGAAAAGCACGGTGTGAGTTAGAGGACGGCTTTGTGGGAATGGAGTTACCACCTTTTCCAGATGTCATTTTAGAAAGTTTAGGTTTTGTGGAATTGAAAGGTTGATTGGGTTGTAACTGAGAGGTCTCACCCACTTCAAAGGAACTTGAATGAAAGTCAAGACTTTTAATAGGCTTGACTGAGTTACGAGCATCGTTAGACTTTGAATGCTTTTTCTGGAGTCCTTTGGGTGCGTGAGGCTTAACTGACTTACCCTTGTCAGTACCTACACATTTTTCACCCTCCGGGTTACTTTTCTCAGAAATAGGAGCTCGTGACTCAGTAGACTTCTCAGATTTGACAACAACAGATTTTGGCTTCTTTGGAATAAAGCCTGAAGGATCATCATCCTCATCTAAAAACACCTTCATATCATATTCAATATTTGGATCTTGGACAGTCTTGGGTTCGGCTATCCTATGGTGTGAATTAGGGGGTTCATCATCATCTGAGATTATGGAGTAATGGTCCTCAGTGTCTAAGACAGGTTTGGGTTGGGGACTGGCTATCGGATGGTTAAGGATTGGAGCAGTCTTATCATTAACTGAGTCTGAAAAGTAGAGATTTTCAAGATTCATTACTTTCCTTTTTAAAATGGAGTTAGACACCCGTTGGTTGGTTAAAGATTGGCTATACATTATCCTTTCATCATGATCAAGTTCCTTTAAAAGTTCAAAATGGACATCTAGGATAATGTATCGAGCCTGAAGATCCGCAACCTTGATTTGAAAATCAGTAAAAGCCGAGGTTGCGGTCTCACATTCTGAAGAAAGCCTAATTCTCTCGGCGTTGGCCTCGAGCAAGTCTTTTTCCAGATTGCGAACCAATGTGTCTTTCTCCGAAAGAATAACTTTCAGATTCAAGATCTGATGTTGACATGCATCCAAATCCATGGCTTTTAACCTAAGAGCAAACGCCTCCTTTTCTAACCTGACCAGGTCGGGACACTTAGTTGCGGAAGTATCCTCGGGTGGGATAACTAAGGTCTCCTCTGAAAGTTCCATTTCCCTAGTATCATAGCTAGAGTTCAGGTCTGTATAGTTGATGGGATGCATTGCTACTCTAGGGGTTCTGGCCTTGATGCCTTCCCAAGTGGGTTTGGAGTTGGTCGGATCACTAGCCGGAACAAAGATTGGTCTATTCGGAGGGGGGGCTAGTGGGAGGACTGCTAGAGGTACTGTTCGTTGGACTGATGGTTCTAGTTATGGTCTCACCGTTTATGACTTCGGTGCATGTGACAGTCTGCCTAACAAATTCCTCGGTCACATGTCCTCCTACAAGAGCAGGTTTGGGCTTGGAGGCTGCCATATCCTCAAAATTGTATAGATGAGAAGGTGCTTTATCTAAAACATGGTTTTCAGACAGACCTAGGCCAGGTTTGGCTTTGTAAAAAGGATTCTTTTTGGCATGCTGAGTGAGGATACTTAAAGTCTGTTCAGATTGTCCTCTTTTGAAATTGTTGTCCTCAAGCTCTTGTATTTTTGAAAACAACCGAGTTCTTTCTTCCGAAAGCAACTGGAATTTAATGTTGAGCTCCCCATGATTACTGTTAAGTTCCTCATGGGCTTTTTGAAGACAACTAAGTTTGTTTGCTAAATTGGACTCTCTAATGCCAGACTCAAGTGTTTCACGGTTATAGACTATGGTCAAATCCTCGAGAGAGTCTTTGTAAATTGCACTGTCGATTCTAAATTTCGTGACGAGAGTCCTCTCCGATTGGAGACATCTCTCTAATTCACAAATTTTAGATTCCAACATTGCCACAGTATCAGTTATATCTGGGATAGAGGATACCTCAGACGGATCTATATCTTGATAAGTGCTCGGTCCAACGGCTTCCGATCCCTCGAAGTCAGCCATCAAGCAAAGACCCTTCACCAAATGATCCTCCTCATCTGAACTCTTCTCTTCACAAACCCAGTTCTCTTCATCTACCAGCAAAGCAACCCCTTTTTCTTTCTTCCTCATCAGTGAGGCCTTCCGCTCAAAGTACGCGGCATCCTTGTACTTGACGGAGCAATCTCGAGCGTAGTGTCCCAACTTACCACACTTGTAACAAGTGGTAGTGGGACTTGCGGTTTGTTGAGGAGCGGGGTTCTGGGTTATGGGACCCTGGGGATGATTTGACCGTTGAATTCCTTGATCAGTTTGAATCGGTTGATCTTCCCTCTGAACTTGCCTTGAACTGTTTCCCCTGGAATCACCTCCATTATAGTTGCTTTTCCCGTGATCCATTCTCTCATCTTGCCTTCGATCACCTCGATTCTGCTCATACCCATAGCCTGGTCCTTGTTCTAGCCTTCCACTCTCATGTCTTCCTCCATACCCGATCTCATAACCCTGACGATCTATATACCCAGATTCATTGCCTCATGCTGTTTCGGTAGTTGATGTCAGAGACTTGTCCTCTCCAATCTCCTTGACTACTTTGGCCTCCTTGATAGTCAAGATACGTGTTGTCTCTTCTGGGCTGATCTCTGTATCTGCCTTGATCTTCTCTGAATCTCCTTTGGTTGTTGCGATAGCCTCCTTGATCGTATGCCTGGATTCCCCTTGCTGATAGCTTCCTCTCCCTTGATTTCCGTACTGACCCCTATCTTGCTGATAATGACCTCCCCTTCCTTGCCCCATTCTTCCTCCACTGGGAAATCCGGATCCTCGTGATCGGTTGTATCCACGATTTGCGTTCAGTCGTTGTACACTGTGTGAGATGAGGGCAAGGGACTCATTAACATGGAAGAGTTCTTCATCTGAGATGGAAATAATCACTGGTTCATCGGGATGTTGTACGCTTGTTCCATAGTTCGGGTTGAACTCTTGACTGTATTCTTCTTGATAGTACTGGGGAGAGACATTGTTGTATGGCATTGGTTGGACAGGAGCAGGGCTTGGTCCTCCGAAGGGAACGGCCGACAGTGCCAGAGGATCGACTACTTTCTTGGTTCGCCCTCCGGTGATGAATTCTTCGTGTTGAACCATCATGCTGAATAAGTCATGCAGACCCATGATTCCCAGATTCCGGCTTAACTGAATGTTGATTGCCAAGTTTTGCCATTCTGGCGTGAGATTCTTCAGAAACTTGACATTCACTTCATACTTCGTTTTCTCAACCCGAGCCGCCTCAGATCGTTGACGAAGGCATTCAGTCTTTGATAAGACTCAGTGAGGGATTCGTTTCCCTAGCCTTGAAGCCTTCGTAGGCATTAAGCGCGCTTTCCTTCTGACTTTCCACAGCAGTGTCACCTCCCTGCATCTGTTGCTCAATTTCCAACCAAACGTCTCGTGCGTTGGTTAGACTGTCCACTCTTGCATACATGTCGTTTGGGAGTGCCATGATTAACAAGGTGAGTGCACGCTTGTCGACAAGATGTCGGGCTCTCTGTTCTGGGTTGAACATCTCAACAGGCTTCTCGACCACGTATGCCGGAAGTTCGGGACAAGTATCAGTTTTAGGGACTGCGGCAACGGTGACGGTCGGTCGGATAGGCCCTTCTCGGATGGACTTCATCAGGTTTTCATCCAGCAGATCAAGGAAGTGGATCATTCTGCGTCTCCACTGTTGGTACTCGCCCATCACCAGCACGGGAGGACGAGTCTCGGATCCGATTCCGAGGATTTCCTTCTACATTTCTCTCTTCACAGAAAAGACCTCCTTGAATGACTCACTTGGCTTAAAAAGAAAAAGGTTTTCAAAAACAGGTATTTTGAGCGCCTCGGGACACAGATAGCGTTGAGATTTAAAAGGTTTTGAAAAGCAGCTATGTGTCGGATTCGGGAACAATTTTGCAAGAGTTCCGGCTTGAAGAGGCGAAATCCGATCTGGAAACTGAAGTTTTCCGAATCGGATTTGGCTCAAAATGGGTGATGCGGAAAAGACTCTTTTCCGATTCGGAAAATGCTATTTTCCGATTCGGAAAAGGTTGAGTTCGGAAAAGGCAAGCTTGGTTCGGAAAATGATATTTTCAGGAGCAAACCCCTAAATCAGAGGCCTGTTTTCCGATTCGGAAAATGATATTTCCGATTCGGAAAAGAGGTGTTTTCCGATTCGGAGTATAGTACAATTTCCGATTCGGAAAATTTGAACTGAAATTTCAGCTCTCGTTTTCCGATTCGGAAAACCTGCACAGGAACTCCGAAAAATCACTGAAAATCACTAAAGATCACTTAAAAGATAAGTGATAAGACCCCCAATTTGTAGGAAAATCACTAGAAAACAGTGGGGAATCACTTATCACTTATAAAACCCTTTTTAAAACCACTTTTTGGATCAAAAACCCAAAAAGTTTTGAAAACCCAAAGTTTTAAAAACTTGAAAAATCTTTTGAAAACAAACCACAAAGCCAAGGAATCAACAAGGTATGGCTCTGATACCAATTATTGTCCCACAAATCAATAGAAAGCAATAGAAATGGATGGAAATCACAATCAAGATGATGAAAATAAAGCTCTAAGAACACAACAATGGAGTTTTCCCAAAATGACTAAAATAATGATTCCCAACATAAACCCTAATCATCTCTTACCTTTTATAGGTAAGAGGAAGTTACAAGAAATGTCAATAAAGGCCCCCGAGGTTCCAAACCTCAAACAAGGGCACCAACAAAAGAGAATGTTTATACATAAAGGAAATTAAACAAGAAAGCTTGTTAAAGATAGTGTTTTCTGACTCTTCACAACAAAGAGGTCCTACAAACTCTTTAATAAAATAGTTACCAAGTATTTTTAAAAAACAATTAATGAAAACTCAATATAAGATAATTAAATACTCTAATATAATTTAACAAAATGATTATTATAATTATCTAATAAATTAATTAAATAAGTGTCAAATAAAATAAAATCACTAGTTATTATTTAATTTAATTTAATAAAATAATTATTAAATATTTTAATAAAGTAATTCATAATGAACTTAATAAAAATAACTTTTTTATTAGGTTATACTGGATCCAATGTATACATTATGAAAAAATGAATTACATTTTATCAAAATAATTAGTGGTTGCTAAGAAATGTTTAATTTTTTCATTTGTGGAAGTTGGTAGAAATGAGAAATCATAGTCTTTCTACAAAAAATAGTGAACTAAACGGATGAATGAAATTTAGTCAATGAAGTTTAACATTTCAATTCTATCAGATTACGTTAGAATTTGCAAAACAAAATGCCACCCTATTGTTCAGGGGTAGTTATGTTCCAAATCCCAAATTTAATTAGCACTACAACGAAATTGAGTTTATAGGATGTCTAAAATATATTAGCGATCTAATAAAGTATTTGTTAGGACCCAAGCTTATGGGACCAAACAAATTTTTTTTTTATGTAAAAGTATTGCATTTTATGATGCTTTTAGGCGTCGTAACAAGTTTTTTAGAACATTTTTCAAATAAGTCGTCTTATTAATTTTTATATAAAACACTATCTGAAAAATGTCATATAAACACAAGTCTGTTTAAAAAGATGGGATTATCGGACACTTCTTAAAAACATCCTATAAAATTAACTAATACGACATTTTATTTTGAAAATGTCCTAAAAAACTCTTTATGATGCATAAAATGTCCTAAAAACTTATTGTAACACTTTCAGATAGGACAATTGTCTTTTGGTCTTATAAAATATCTATTAGACCGCTTATTTATTTTTGGCGTCCTTTAAACTCAACTTTGTTGTAGGGTAGGAAGCTGGACTCCATATGCTCTTCTTTACGATTCTATTTATAACGAATAACACATTTACGACAAATATGAAAGTGTTATTCCTCATGAATCACACATTCATGATGAATATGTTAGAATATTCACTATGAATAACCATCCATATTTTGATAAACATATATCACGTATAACAGTTTTTTATTAGATTCTTAATCAATTTTAGGTTTATAAGGAAACCTGCCCTTATATGACTAAAGATAACCAATAGAATGATCGGGACCATTTCAAAGTTTTGAACTTGATACGAGGAGAGATCCATATATATTATGAACCTAATTTGATAAAGCTACAAAATAGAGGAATTATTGTTTAGAGGGTAGTTATGTTATGAATCCAAATTTTAGTTAGGAACCTAGATACCATATGTTATTCTTAAAAATGATAATAATACATTCAAAATCAATATGAAAGCATCGTTTATTATGAATCATACATTCATGATGAAGATGTAAGATTATTCGTTACCAATAACGCATCCATATTTTTGACGAATATACCATGTATAACATTATTGTGGGTTGCTTTCAGGTTCCTAATTAATTTTAAGTGCGTAAGAGAACGTGTCGGGTATCCACCACACATTTTTTCTACATCTTATTATTTTGACCTTTTTATTCAATTCACTTTATAATATGTGGTGTATAAGTAGGCCGCATAGTTTGCAACCCCAAAATGGGTTGCATAATATCATTCACACGCACGCACGCATATATATATATATATATATATATATAGAGAGAGAGAGAGAGAGAGAGAGAGAGAGAGAGAGAGAGATAGTCAAGTTCATTTAAAAACAAAAACATTTGTAAAAACCGTAAAAACTCATGGTTTCATTGCTTAAATCAACGAAAACACTTCGTGGAGTTTTTTAATATGATACACATGTTTCATATAATTCATTTTTTGGTGCTTTTTTTTGTAAAATGACAAGGTTTCATAGGATTAAAAAAAATAAATGAACCAGTTTCATAAGAATTTAAAAAGTGTATAAAACATTTTCATTTTACATAAAAAACACCGAAATATGACACAATTTCTTAAAAAAATGAATTATATGAAACATTTGCATCATATTAAACAACTCCACAAAGAGTTTTCGTTGATTTAAGCCAAAAAACCATGAGTTTTTACTAATGTTTTGGTTTTTAAATGAATTTCCCTATATATATATATAGGAAAGTTCAAATGAAAACTCATTTTTCATTGTGAATGTGAGGACCACTCAAATCGCGCAACATGACAATAGTCACTCTGAATATCATGCATTATTTAGAGAAATGAAGCTTAGGCGCCTTTATTCACTCTGAATAATGCATGATATTCAGAGTGAATATGCCACGTGGCGCAACTTTGGTGATTTCTCATGTTCACAACGAAAATTGAGTTCACATTTGAACCTAACCCTATGATTTTGCACCTAACCAAAATTGAGTTCAAACGAGAACGCTAACTTTTTATATATTTTTTTTTTACGAAAAACATTTTTCATGTTCAAAATCATATATGATTTTATACCGATGGAAAAAGAGGACGTGAGCGACTTCCACGTGAGTCACGGGCAAGTCGCGTACGCTATTAATCATATATGATTTTGTTTACGAAGCTTATATGATTTTGTACGTGGATTTTACTATATAAATCATATATGATTTTGTAAAGCAAGTTGATCAATAGAATGACCAAAACAAGATCTTTAGAGTTTTGAACAAGATAGAGAGGAGATCCATATGAACACTGAGATTATTGACCGAATGCAAAGAGCGAAGCAATTAACACAACCGGAACTGGAGCAAATGAATCTCCAATCGATAAATTGTATCCAACCCCCGTGGCTAAGTTTCTCTATTTGTACCTTTTAAAACTGAATAATATGAGATATCAATATGGCAATGTGTTTGCATTCTTCATTGCATCCTTTTAATTGGCCCTTCAAATCCTCCCCTAAGGTTGCCATCGATGCATCGATCTCATGGATGAGTATTATAACTCTTACGTCTTATTTCTTAATGATGTTTTATATATTTAGTTTGGCTCTAAATCATGAAATTTATGATTCAATTGAAATGAATCAAGCCAACAACTTTCATTTCAATTTTCTTGCATTCACACATCTCTTTAGTTTGTTTGGAATTTGAGGTTCTAATGTTTTTTTCTTCTTATTATAGTTAGAAATATAACTGTTGATTTAATAGAATGTAAAAATCAAATGTAGACTATAAATTTGAATTGTTTTAAGTATAATAGTAAACTTTAACAATCCAGCAGCTTAATGAGCTTTATAGAACAATCCGAACAAGCTTAATGAGCTTTATAGAACAATCCAAACAAACTTAATAAGCTAATTGACCAATCCAAACAAGCTTAATGATCTTTATAGAATAATCCAAACAAGCTTAATGAGCTTAATGAACAATCCAAACAAACTTAATGAGCTTAATGAACAATCTAAATAAGCTTAATGAACAATCCAAACAAGTCCAAGCTTAATGAAAAAGTGAAAAAGTGAACAAAAAATGGTTTTACTATCACTTTTTCGGTAAGTGGTAAAAAAGTGATAAATGACATTTAATAGAAAAAAAAAACAAACCGTCTGAATCGGAAAACCACTTATCCAATAAATAGTTTCCCTCCAAAAAGTGTTGAAAAAATAATAAGTGAAAAAAGCAAACACCCCCTTATACTCAATGGTTTATAAGTTTTCCAATTGAAAATTAGTAATTTTTAAAGAAAAAACATAAATGTTTTATTATCCATTGTGGATAAGGACAACTATGTAATTCTTCAAACATGGAAATTCACTCACCTACAATCAACATGTACGGCCCGTACTTGAGAATTAAAGTTAAGTTGGCAAGTCGACCATGTATATATATATATATATATATATATATATATATAGATAGATAGGAAAGTTCAAATGTGAACCACTTTTTGGTTGTGAACGTGAGGACAACCGATAGCGCGACACGTGGCGGATGACTATGCGCCACGTCGGCTTTGAGTGTGGTCCCCCCCTTTAATTCAATGCCCTCCCCATGAATCGCGCCTAGTCATCCGCCGTGGATCTGACGTGGCGCCTAGTCATCCACCACGTGTCGCACTCTCGGTTGTCCTCATGTTCACAACCAAAAAGTGGTTCACATTTGAACCCACCCCTATATTAATCAAATAACTGTTGGATCATGGATAGGTGATTGGATGGTCATTGGATTTGATTGTTCAATTTTATTGGATTATGTATTAGCATCCATGAATTGATTAATCCAATTTACATTTTTTATTTTTTAATCCAATTTAGACTTTTAATTTTGTAATCCAATCCGATTTGATTAAAATTAGATATACAATTATGGTCAATCAATTTTACTTTAGTTGAATGAATTCTTGCACACCAGTACTTATTGCCTTACTAGTTAATGACCCGTATATTATACGGGTATTTGAAACATGTTATTTTAATTTATAATAAGAATAAACATTTACATGACAATTGTCATTACCATTTAAATACTTAAGTAAATTATATGTTATACCACAATTGCCATTATAATTGCTTATTACAATAGATATTTTAGTTATCTAATAGCTGTTAAAATTTTAAAAATTGAAAATTTATTATTCTTTTGTCAAAAGATTTGAATTTCGTGAATGATTTTAAAATTGGAGGGATTCAGAAATAAAATATGTGTAGGGTTTTGATTTGTAGGATTTTAAATAAAATAAAATATAATTATTTATAAATAATCTACAAAAATAGTTAGATTAAAAAGATGGAATCTTTACATTTCAAGAATATTAGCAATTGAGTTTTAAATAAAATAATACTAGTTAATGACCCGTATATTATACGGGCATTTGAAACATGTTATTTTAATTTTTAATAAGAATAGACAACATGACAATTGTCATTACCATTTAAATACTTATGTAAATTATATGTTATACCGCCATTATAATTGCTTATTACAATAAATATTTTAGTTATCTAATAGATGTTAAAATTTTAAAAATTGAAAATTTATTATTCTTTTGTCAAAAGATTTGAATTTCGTGAATGATTTTAAAACTGGAGGGATTCAGAAATAAAATATGTGTACTGTTTTGATTTGTAGGATTTTAAATAAAAATAAAATATAATTATTTATAAATAATCTACAAAAATAGTTAGATTAAAAAGATGGAATCTTTAAATTTCAAGAATATTAGCAATTGAGTTTTAAATAAAATAATATTTCATTACTTATAAATAATATATAAAAATAATTAGGTTAAAAAGATGAAATCTTTAAGTTTCAAGAATATGAAGAATAGAATTGTAATAAAATCTAAACAAGTTAATTTATACCTATTTTTATAACCGGAGGGATTCAAAAATAAAATATGTAGTGTTTTTTTATTTGTAGACTTTTAAATAAAAAATTAATTACTTATAAATAATCTATAAAAATAGTTAGATTAAAAAGATATAATCTTTAAATTTCAAGAATATCAACAATGGAGTTTTAAATAAAATAAATTTTAATTACTTATAAATAATTTATAAAAATACTTAGGTTAAAAAGATAAAATCTCTAAATTTCAAGAATATCAAGAATAGAATTGTAATAAAATCTAAACAAATTAATTTATATCTAATTTTAATAATGTAGTTAAATTAAAAAAATATTCAATATTAAACTCATTTTGAAGGTATTGTCGAGACGATTATAATGGTATAATTTATTAAAAAGAAAAAAACAAAAATTTTAATACATTTTAAATAATATATATTATTATCTTAAAATAATAAGGATGTAAAGTGAAAGATGAGAAACTAATGGATAAAAAGTAATTTAATCAAATAATTCTAAGGAGAAAAAATGTAAATTATAAAGATAATTATGGTATTAAAATAATAAGAATAATTGATGACATCATCATTTGATGATTCTTTTTTAATTGGCCAATCAAATGGCTCAATTTCATAATCATGACATCAGCAAAAACCTTTCTTTAATATATATATATAGATTTTATTACTTATAAATAATATATAAAAATAATTAGGTTAAAAAGATGAAATCTTTAAGTTTCAAGAATATGAAGAATAGAATTGTAATAAAATCTAAACAAATTAGTTTATATCTATTTTTATAACTGGAGGGATTCAAAAATAAAATATGTAGTGTTTTTTATCTGTAGAATTTTAAATAAAAAATTAATTACTTATAAATAATCTATAAAAATAGTTAGATTAAAAAGATATAATCTTTAAATTTCAAGAATATCAACCATGGAGTTTTAAATAAAATAAATTTTAATTACTTATAAATAATCTATAAAAATACTTAGGTTAAAAAGATAAAATCTTTGTATTTCAAGAATATCAAGAATAGAATTGTAATAAAATCTAAACAA
Source organism: Centaurea solstitialis (assembly GCA_030169165.1). Classification (NCBI taxonomy): domain Eukaryota; kingdom Viridiplantae; phylum Streptophyta; class Magnoliopsida; order Asterales; family Asteraceae; genus Centaurea; species Centaurea solstitialis. Next base: position 65,848 of record JARYMX010000144.1, read on the forward strand.
ATTAATTTATATCTAATTTTAATAATGTAGTTAAATTAAAAAAATATTCAATATTAAACTCATTTTGAAGGTATTGTCGAGACGATTATAATGGTATAATTTATTAAAAAGAAAAAACAAAAATTTTAATACAATTATCTTAAAATGATAAGGATGTAAAGTGAAAGATGAGAAACTAATGGATAAAAAGTAATTTAATCAAATAATTCTAAGGATAAAAAATGTAAATTATAAAGATAATTATGGTATTAAAATAATAAGAATAATTGATGACATCATCATTTGATAATTGTTTTTTAATTGGCCAATCAAATGGCTCAATTTCATAACCATGACATTAGCAAAAACCTTTATTTAATATATATATATATATATATATATAGATTGGAG
>JARYMX010000145.1:0-65243 GCA_030169165.1 Centaurea solstitialis
TAACGATATCGTGAAGGCCTTCAAAATAAACTTAAAATATAATATAATGATTTACTTAAAATGTTTATTTTTTATTATTGCTATTATTAATTAATATTTATAACTAATTAAAAAGGTAAAGAAAAATAGATACATAAAAAGAAAAAATAAATTACAATAGTAATCGGGTGGGGGGTGGGAGTCTTCGGTTTGGAGAACCCGTTCTCTCTCCTACCCGCTGAAGGCACGATGGTGTTCATCCAAGGTACCCATTGGGTACCACTACCCGATTACTACCCATCCAAGCCACAGTGTATGGCCTGAGAAAACTAATTTAAATACTTTTGTGTATTTTTCATTTAGTCTTAAAATATTTTTAATGATACATATGAAAAATATTCTTATAGGCTACAAAGTGTAAATATGTGTGTGTTTTGGGGGTATGTAATTAAAAATAATTACTTTTTTTATAAATGAAATAGTTTATTTAGAATTTAATAGGTAAAATAATCTAATTTTACTAACATATTATGAATATATCTTATATAAATTGAAAGATTTGGTGTGAATTTGGTGTAACTATTGGAATGAAAGGGAACTTGGTGTAGGAATATTTTTAAATGTGATCATGTGTTACATAGGTTAGTTGTGTTTTAACAATAGACTATAAAAAAATCAATTTTTCTTAAATTTTTTGCATGTAAAGGTGGTGTCTACATTTCCACCTTAGTATGCAAAACTATCTTGAATGTGAACAAGTGAAATAATTTCTTTTTTTTTTCCAAGCGGTGACATATTTGAAATGAACTAAAATCGACATTGGTTGGTAATCAAAAATAGCTAAGACACAGGACAACTCTCTAAGAATGACAAAATAACCTTGTAACTTCAACAGAAAGGGTGCCTCTTTTTAACTAGGTTGCACATGGACTGATTGGACTCAATTAATCAATTTGAAAAAACCAACCCAACTAGTGCGGTTGGAAATATCTCAACATGTTAATAAAAAAATTAAAACAAACTTAATCAAAGCCATCTAGTGCATGTTAAAGTAGCTATGCAAAAGGTTGTGATTTTAAAGCATGTTTTAGTTAGCCAAAAACAAAGCACAAGCTTTATCTCGACAAGTCAGGCTTTAGGGTTAAAAAATGAGTGATCGTGCTTTCTAAGACTAGGCTTGACCGGCCTTTCTCGTTCATGTATAAGTGGTGCCTTGGAAAAAGATGGCATGATCAGGCTTCAAGGTCAGGCCAAGATCTAACCTTGTGCTTACTAGCCTAAAATATTTTCGGGTTAGTCTTGGGTTGAGTTTCATAATTCTTTGTGGATCTCTAGTTTGAAAAACCAATTGAGATTAAGCAACTGGATCATTGAATCAAAGAACCATAAACATTAGATACGAATACGAAAAAGGGATTAAACAAGGCATGCGTAATCAATACTGAAACCATCTTTGGAGATATAGGAGACACAAGAGAGGATCAAAGGAAGTTAAAACTAAATGACAATTTTGTAACGCCCCGTTTTCAATATTAAGATTTAACGGAGTGTTAGCTAACTTTTAACCCGATTAATGTGTATGGTAGGGGTTGGAGGGCTAGAGTGTAAATACTGAAAGTGGAGGGTGTAAGAGGCATGCAATTAACCTTGGAGAAAGCCCTAACTCCTTCAGTTTTTCATGTACGTTTTGAAAGCCAGAGAGAGAGAACTAGCGATTTGGGAGATTTTGGAGAGCAAAAAGATCAAATTGAAGGCTTGCGGTGGATCTATTGTGGTAGTGACTACGTAATTCGCATTAAAGGTATGATCTCTATGCTTGTACTCATTCAATTGGTGTAGTATTGAGTAATTCTTGGGTTAGGGTTAGGGGTGTAAACGAGCCGAGCCGAGTCGAGTAGTGGGTTAATCGAGCCGAGCTCAAAATATAATGCTGGGGCTCGAGCTCGATTAACTTTTACAATTTGGGCTTGAGCTCGAGCTCGAATATTTTTTGAGTTATCGGGCTCGAGCTCGAAGCTCGTTTATGGGTTCGAACTCGCGATCGATTAACTCGTTTATCTACTTGAGCTCGATAAATTTTATATATTAATACTATTATTAATATATATATATATATATATATATATATATATGAACATGTTTGGCTCGAAAAAAGGTATGCTCGAATGGCTCGGCTCGACTCGGCTCGGCTCGAAAAATTTAATCGAGTTTTCGAACGAGTCGAGTCGAACATTGGTATTATAAAGCTCGGCTCGTTAATTTAAATGAACACGATTATATGTTCGAGATCGACTCGAGCTCGAGTATTATTAAGCTCGAGCTCGAGATAAACGAGCTCGAGCTCGAGTAGCTCGTTAAAAGCTCGACTCGCTTACACCCCTAGTTAGGGTTAAGGGTTGGAAGTGATGATCAATTGATCATCAATTGGTTTGAAGTCTATGAAATTAAGTGTTTAAAATGTTAGATTTTGACCATGGATGATGTAGAAACATAATTTTGGCTTGTTTTGATGATGAAACCGTTCTAGAGCAAGAGAAGAGAGAAAGGGAAAATTTTCGGATTTCCCGTCAGGATTGCGTGGTTGTGGGAAATCGGCTCGTTCTCCCTCGCTAACCGTCGGATTATCGCGAAATTTGGACAACGGCTTCACGACTCATTGTTCTTCGATTTGAGCGGAGGGATCGGGCATCGGAAGCTCCAGTAAGGAGCAGCAACCAGCCGAAGTTGGCTGTTTTTCCAGGGAAAGCGAATTCGGTAATTTGGATTATTAAGCGGCGTGTGAGATTCTCAAAGGCAAACGATGGAAAATCAAGTGTGGTTGTTAATCGATCGCAAGGTAAGAATCTTAAGCATGTTGTTGGTTTAATTGAAGTGATTATCGAGTAATCGATAGGCTAGGGTTTAATGTTGTTTTTGAACCGTTAATTTGTTGCTAGAAGTCGTTTAATATTGGTTTTTGGTATTGGAATGGATAGGGATGTTATAGGATAGCAATGTGTGAATTTTAGGGGCAATTGGACTAGTCTAGCTACGTCTAAGACCCTTGTTTCGGTACCGAGTCTTCGTATTGATTTGATAGTAAGTAATGTGCTTTACGATGGAATTGTTTAGGTGAGTTAACTTGCTATCGTGAGGATACCGAGGAGTACCCTAAGCTGCTACAAGGTAAGGGTGAGCAGGAAAAAACCGAAACCAAACCAAAACCGAAAAAACCAAACCGAAAAAACCAAACCAATACCAAAACCATTGGTTTTGGTTTTTAAAATTTCAAAAACCGATGTTTTCGGTTTGGTTCGGTTTTATGACTCAAAACCAAACCGAAAAACCGAACCGAACCGAATAAATACTTCTTTTAGTTTTACCCTAGTTATTTAGTAAATACTGGAAGATTTTGTTGAGTTCTTATTTATCTCTAGTTCTCTGATAATTTTCTTGTTTATGAGTTCTTATTTATCTCCAGTGCTCTGCTAATTTTCTTTTAGTTTTCGACGAATTAATAATTTTACCCTTTGCATTCTCCTTTTCATAATTACTTGAGTCCATGAATGACTTGACATCACATATAAAACATTTATATTAAAAAATGATGAAACAAATAATAAAGTGAAGTCATTCTATGATGATGATAACGATTAATAATGTAAATTAGTCAACATTAAATTGAAGTCGTAGTTCTATAAAACACCAACTCTATCTTTTAAACATTCAGATGCGATAAACAGGAATTGATGATCTTGGATTTTGATTTTTGGACAAAAAATTAAAATCTGAAAACCAAAAACCAAAAACCGAACTAAAAACCGAAAACCGAACTTAAAACCAAAAACCAAAAACCGAAAAACCGATTGGTTTTGGTTTTGGTTTTGGTTTTTCTAAAAGCCCAAATTTTCGGTTTGGTTTCGGTTTTACCTCAAAAACCGAACCAAACCGAACCATGCACACCCCTACTACTGTTGGGGATTGGTGCGTAGAAACGCGCAGCGGAAAAACAATTAAACAATCCCCAATCGAGGATCCAATCCTAAACCATATAGATACATAAAAGGGGGTTTTAGGATGTTTACCTTTTGTGTAAAACCTTTACTGGAAAGCTTGCAGGGGATACACCGCTACTGGCACCACACGAGGAAAGGTTGCTAGACCACCGACTGTGTTACTCGCAAACAAAACCCGACTCTGGTTTTGCCTTTGTATCCGTCGACTGGGAGAGGAAAGAGAGAGAGAGTTTTTGCTGAGTTATCAGTTATTATATTTTTTTTTATTTATCAAAAACCCCTAAGCCTTTATTTATATTGATGATATCAATTAAATAAGGCAGTGTTTGATTCCAAATCAAATGCCTGATAATTATCAAATAGATATTTTCCATAATTATTTTCTTTGATAATTATCCTATTAATTAATCTAACTGATTAATTAATCTATAAATAATTTAACTAATTATTTATTTTATTTCTCTCTTAATAATTAATAAACAATTAATTATTACTCTCAACCGAGTAATCCACAAATCCTCTAATTAGTGTGCAGCGGTGTGACCTACTAGTGCCTTATAACATTGGATACGATAACCCTGTTACTGTCTCGCACATAATCCTAACAGACTCCCACTTGTGCTAGACATGTAACTGAACTGTTACCATTAGCCTAAGGAGGTCCCTAGCCAGACACTTAGGTTAACCAGGTTATAAGATCTCTTATATCCAGAGAAACAATTCACGCTTGAATTTGTACACAGGTTCATTCCTTTTGCACACGATATTTCTAAAGTGATTTAAGACATGGAGTGGAGGATTCATTTCTTAAAAACAAGTATTTCTTGACACTGATTTTGATTGCCTGCAGTAACGGATATTACTAAATAACCCCTGTTATTTTATCCGAGCGTGGCCACTCGTTTTCTGCCAATCTTAATCGTCAAGGGGCCCGGAAATATCTCTCTTTTGAAAGAGGTGCAAATCCCTTCTTGACTACTTGCATTTGGATCCACGGCTTCCGCTGTATCTAGTCACGTCCCGTATAGCCGCCCAGTTACGGTGCAGCGTTAGTACGCGCTAAGAGTACAGTGGTCCTCGTGTTCCCAAACCAAGTATCTCAGGTCTAAGGACAACCTATCAAGTCAGTGCCTATGACTAAGGCTCCATGAAGCAGACTTGATCACTGGTCACTTCCAATACCCAAACACTCTGATGAGTATCTACAAATACTTGGTCACATTACTTGTGCTTTTATTCTTTACTTTGAATAAATCATCAAGTATTTATAATAGCGTAAAACTCCCTATTGAAATTCCCATTTCAATAAGTGGCTACGGAAATTTAGATTTCATACAAGACTTTGTAGAATCATGGATACGTTAAATATGCTAAAAATAGTTAATTTAGAACAATCATGAAATTAAAACCTCCATTTATTTCCAACACACTGTGAAATAAAAACTTTACATGATTACATTGTTTCTAAATTAGTCTATAGTAATAATTAATAAACTAAGTACTAGCTACTGGCTTCCAGGTACTGCATCCCAATGGAATTCGCATGTGCCTCATGCTTTGCCCTTGCTAGTGGCTTTGTCAGCGGATCAGCGACATTGTCTTCTGTTGGAATCTTGCATATTCTTACATCTCCTCTTCCAATGATCTCTCGGATGAGGTGATATTTTCTGAGCACGTGTCTCGACTTGTGATGTTCTCTAGGTTCCTTTGCTTGCGCCACGGCTCCTGAGTTATCACAGAATATATCGATCGGTCTCGAGATACTGGCAACCACTCTGAGATCCGATAGAAAATTCCTCAGCCAGACAGCTTCCTTTGCCGCATCAGATGCTGCAATGTACTCTGCCTCTGTAGTTGAGTCTGCAATCGTGTCCTGCTTCGAGCTCTTCCATGAGATCGCACCTCCGTTTAGGGTAAAGACACACCCTGACTGTGACCTGAAGTCATCTCTGTCGGTCTGGAAACTAGCGTCAGAGTATCCTGTGACACTAATTTCATCCTCAGAACCTCCAAAGACCAAGAACATTTCTTTCGTTCTTCTCAGATATTTGAGAATGTTCTTGACAGCCACCCAATGGGGCTCACCTGGATTCTGTTGGTATCTGCTCGTAACACTTACTGAGTAAGCAACGTCGGGCCTAGTACATAGCATGGCATACATAATCGATCCAATTGCAGCAGCATATGGGACCGATTTCATTCTGTCCTCATCTTCACTAGAAACAGGACACTGTGTTTTACTTAACACTATGCCATGTTGCATTGGAATGAATCCTTTCTTGGATTCATCCATCCTGAATCTCTTCAGGACCTTGTCAATGTATGTACTCTGACTAAGTCCGATAAGCCGCTTAGATCTGTTTCTGTAGATCTTTATACCTAGTATATAAGCGGCTTCTCCAAGGTCTTTCATCTGGAAACATTTACTTAACCATTCTTTAACACTCTGTAAAGTTGGTACATCGTTTCCTATGAGTAGTATGTCATCTACATACAAGACCAGGAAGGTTACTATGCTCCCACTGAACTTAGTGTAAACACATGGCTCGAACTCACTTTTAGCGAAACCAAACTCTTTGATTCGCTCATCAAAGTGTAAGTTCCAGCTTCGAGATGCTTGCTTCAATCCAAAAATAGATTTTAGCAGTTTACACACCTTATTAGGATTCTTAAGATCTTCAAACCCCTCTGGTTGTTCCATATAGACGTCTTCTGTTAACTTTCCATTTAGAAAGGCTGTCTTGACGTCCATCTGCCAAATCTCGTAGTTAAAGTACGCTGAGATGGCCATAAGAATCCTAATTGATTTTAACATAGCCACTGGCGAAAAGGTTTCATCATAGTCAATGCCATGAGTTTGCGTGAATCCTTTTGCAACAAGTCTGGCTTTGAAGGTGTGTACATTCCCATCCATGTCGGTTTTCTTCTTAAAAACCCATTTGCGTCCAACAGCCTTACAGTGTTGTGGCAAATCAGTTAACTCCCAGACTTGGTTGTCGTACATGGATTGCATCTCGGCCTTCATGGCTTCCTGCCATTGTTCAGACTCACTGCCTGACACAGCTTCTCCATAGGATGTTGGTTCATTTAAGTCCCCGCTATCTTGAGAGACTAGGAACCCAAGATACCTATCTGGTTCTTGTCTTATCCTGCTGGATCTGCGAAGGTCCTGTGTTTGCACTTCCTCAATCGGCTCTGATTGAGGTTCAACATTGTTATGTTGAATTTCTGGCTCAACAACTGGTGTAGTGCTTTCTTCGTCTACTATCTGTAGATCTACATCCTTTCTGGTGTTCTCTAAACTGAGAAACTTTTCTTCCAGAAATTTTCCATTTCGAGCAACAAACACTTTGTTCTCTTCAGGGTTGTAGAAATAATATCCCACGGTGGTCTTGGGATATCCAACGAAGAAACACTTGTCGGATTTGGGTTTGAGTTTTTCTGAGGTAGGCCGTTTGACGTAAACCTCACAACCCCAAATTTTCAGAAAAGATATGTTGGGTTTCTTACCCTTCCATAATTCATATGGAGTCTTTTCTACCGACTTTGTTGGCGCTCTGTTCAGTATGTGTGCTGCTGTTTCGAGCGCGTGTCCCCAGAATGATACTGGCAGCGAAGAATGACACATCATCGTTCGTACCATGTCAAGCAACGTACGATTTCTCCTTTCTGATACACCGTTCATCTGAGGTGTATACGGAGGTGTAAGTTGGGATACAATCCCACACTCCATCAGATGATTGTCAAACTCATCACTGAGATATTCGCCACCACGATCTGACCGTAAGAACTTGATCCTCTTGTCAAGTAGATTCTGTACTTCATTCTGATATTCCTTGAATTTCTCAAAGGTTTCAGATTTATGTCTCATTAAGTAGACATAACCATACCTACTGAAGTCGTCAGTGAAGGTAATGAAGTACCGGTATCCTCCTCTTGCTACATGACTGAAAGGTCCACATACATCTGTGTGGATTATTTCGAGCAAGTCAGTAGCCCTTTCATTCTCACTGTTGAAAGGTTGCTTTGTCATTTTACCAGATAAACAAGATTCGCAATTATCAAAAGGTTTGAAGTCGATATTTCCAAGAAAACCTCCTTTTAGGAGTAGTTCAACGCGTTTCTTGTTTATATGGCCCAAACGACAATGCCAGAGGTAAGTCTGATCCTCAATATCCTTGGATCTCTTACTTATATGATAGATTTCACTATTGTTGTCTTTAAGATTTACAGTGTATAGACCATCTACGGGTGTAGCTTTAAAATAGAAAATATTATCTTTAAAAACCGAAATCATTTTATAAGAATATTTATAGTAAAAGCCTTGGTCTACCAACAAATCAAAAGACAATACATTCTTAATCATATTTGGAATATAATAACAATTATCCAGTTCCAAAACTAGACCCGAGGGTAAACTAAGACTATAAGATCCCACGGCTTCAGCAATCAATGGAGTGCCTTCGCCCACTCGTAGGTTCGAACGGTCCTTCCTCAGAGTCTTTCTTCTAGTGAATCCCTGTAAATGATTACAAATGTGGTTACCACTGCCTGTATCAATTACCCATGATTCATAAGAAGTGATTAAGCAATCTATCATAAAGATACCTGGAGTATCGGGTAAACCGATATCCATCTGGTCGATGTTCATCGAGGCTGCCGCACTCTGGGCAACTTAGATCTCCCAACTCATCAATTATATCAGTGTCCATGAGATTTGCAGGTTCAGGTACTGGCTCTAGACTGGCCAGGATATCTTCATGAACTTTATCCACGTCGTTCTTTGGTTCCTTCATGTAGGCACTAGCTGTGTCCTGAACTTCCTTTGTGAGGGAGAACCACATGAGGTACACTAACTCTTCCTGTGTTATCTTGTACCCCAGACGTGATAAACACTTAAAAAGCCTTCTCATATCAACAAGATGGTTTTTAACTGACTGACCCTTCTGTAGCTTTAGGGAGAGAATCTCTTGCATGATCAATAGCTTTCCCGTGTGCTTGTAGAGACCTAGCTGGTTCTCCACATCTCTCACAACCTCGTGACATGATTTAACTCTTAAATCTCCCGTGAACTCGGGTGACATAGAGAAAATCAGAATGGACATTACATCCGATTCATCTGTCAAGTATCTAAAATACTCAGCAAATTCCTCTTCAGGGGCATTGCTTTTAGGTCGTGATACGGGTTTGTTGATCACTAAAGCTTATCCTGGGCACTTAAAACGTTCCTCAAGTGTAACTTCCAAACTGGAAAGTTATGGCCCGTAAGCTTCCACTTGCCCATAATAAGGCGAAGTGACTCTTCAGGTGAATAAAACGGAATACTAATTGGAGACATCTACAGAAGAATATAAAATTCCACTTTTAGTTTATAATTATATAATTCTAATAAATTATTACCCTTAAAATAAATTTATTAGACTAGAATCCATATTTCACATGTGTCGGGAAGCATGTGATCATGTCAAACCGACTCATGCGATCTATGGTAGGTAACACTATACCAATCGTATTCCTATCTGAAAATACGACTTCTAGATCGTCGGGACATCGGATATTAATAATCCGTGCATATTTAGTCCCTCTAGTGCATTTTGGCCTGGTACCACCCAGTGAATAAATAATTACCAAAATAGATTGCACCACCCGGGACCTGGACAAACTCTGGCCGGTACCACCCGGAGATAATTCGCAGAGTTTTATCTCCTTCCAGTTTCGGTTTGAACACGGGCGTTCATAGTGTGAGCACTTACAACGCCCTATGTACCTTACACCGGAAGTGCCCCTAAAGTGGGTTGCACTTACTAATCTATGATTTTTAACAAGGGTCTAAATTGCCAGTTTTCTATTTCAAAACCTTTGAAAAAACTGGATCCAAACACTAACTGTATTTGTATCCTTTTAATTTTTAAACAATCCGTTCAAAAAGGGCAATTTATATTTAATAACAATTACGTAAATTAAACAACCACGCAATTTAAAATATAAAAAGCACAGTCATAGCTTAAACCCTTAAACTAATGTTGTTTTGTGAGCCAACACAAAAACAACGGTCTCAATCCCTAAGTGACAAAAGTCTTCAACTTCTGGCACTCCCACTGGCTCCGAGATCCATGGCCGTCGTCTTGTCTCCGTCTCGATGCAATTAAAGTAATTATTACAAATGGGTTCAAATGGCACGCAGGCCTCCCAACTATTCTAATAAAACTTTAAAATTACAAAAAAAGGGTTGTAAATGGCTCGCAGGCCTCCCAACTATTCTAATAAAACGGATAAACACAACCACGGGTCTAAAGGGTTCAGCTATGACTTATCATATAATTAAATAAGTTAAAACACATCTGAATTTTAATTTAATAATTATAAAACTGATTAATTAAGATAATTAATTAAATCTTATCCTGAATCGTTTTAACCTTTATCTAGAAAAACGATCCTTTATTCGAAAAATTATCCAGAAACGAATTTCAAACTGATACCCGTTAACGATAATAACGAAAACTAAATACGCCACCACCGCCGCCCGTGCCTCCCGTAATCGCCGCCGGCAGCGGCGACTTTGATAGCCACCGCCACCGCGACGACCACCGTTACCATTAAAAGTAACCGGCGACGGCAGCAGCTAAAAAAACACCACCGCCGCCGCGATGCTTCATCGGAAAAACAACGAACGCCGCCACCACCGTAACTGGTGGTGCGGCTGCCCTCGATTCGACAGCAGTGGTTTAGCGCCACCACCACCTTGCGCGGCGTACAGCAACAATACCACCATCGTCGACCGTTAGTGGCAATCGGCCTCCACAGTCGATCGGTGGTCATCGATTGATCGAGGCAACAATCTGTCGCCGCCATCTATCGCCGCCGCCACCACAAAACGGTGGTGCGGCGGTTCGTTTTGCTGAGACCGTCGTCGATTGCCACCACCACCACAAACGGTGGTGTGGTGGCTACAACCAGACAACGCCATCGCCACCATCATCTGCTGCCACCGGCGATTGGCAACGGCGACAGCCGCCACCATCGCTTGGTGGCCCTTTGATCGATCGCCACCACCACCACGTTCGGTGGTGTGGTGTGTGATTTCGACCACAGCCGCGGCCACGATCTGTGGCGTGGCGTGGTGGTGCGATGAGAGAACAGTCGCCGGTCACCACCAACTGTGGTGTCGCCGGCGATGGTGTACGGTGGTCTTGGTGGATCGGTCGGCTAACTGCCGCCGTTCCACCACAGATTAGGTTTACGAAAAATTTAATTTTTTAACAATTAATGAATCAATAAAAACCAAATTTTTAACAAACCTAGACAACCTGATCTACAGGTTTTAGGAAGTGGCTCTGATACCACTGTTGGGGATTGGTGCGTAGAAACGCGCAGCGGAAAAACAATTAAACAATCCCCAATCGAGGATCCAATCCTAAACCATATAGATACATAAAAGGGGGTTTTAGGATGTTTACCTTTTGTGTAAAACCTTTACTGGAAAGCTTGCAGGGGATACACCGCTACTGGCACCACACGAGGAAAGGTTGCTAGACCACCGACTGTGTTACTCGCAAACAAAACCCGACTCTGGTTTTGCCTTTGTATCCGTCGACTGGGAGAGGAAAGAGAGAGAGAGTTTTTGCTGAGTTATCAGTTATTATATTTTTTTTTATTTATCAAAAACCCCTAAGCCTTTATTTATATTGATGATATCAATTAAATAAGGCAGTGTTTGATTCCAAATCAAATGCCTGATAATTATCAAATAGATATTTTCCATAATTATTTTCTTTGATAATTATCCTATTAATTAATCTAACTGATTAATTAATCTATAAATAATTTAACTAATTATTTATTTTCTTTCTCTCTTAATAATTAATAAACAATTAATTATTACTCTCAACCGAGTAATCCACAAATCCTCTAATTAGTGTGCAGCGGTGTGACCTACTAGTGCCTTATAACATTGGATACGATAACCCTGTTACTGTCTCGCACATAATCCTAACAACTACAAGGTGAGTTACACTGTGCTTGTTTTATATTGTTATGTGCGTATGTATGCATGATTGCGTGTGAAAGGGAACCACATGCCCTTGATGAGTTGTGGGGGCCGACCCATGTCCTAATTGACGGGAGAAAGGGAAACCACATGCCCTTCGTGAGTTGTGGGGGCCGACCCGTGTACAAACTGACGGGAGATTTATATCGATCTCATGAGAGTCACGTGTACGTTTGAGTCTGTTGATTTGCTGACTTGTTATGATGTGATTTGTATGTGTGATTGTGATGGCATCGGTTATGGTATATACCCGTGTGGCGGTGTGAGATAGGCATAGTGCTAGCTCACTAAGCTTTAAGCTTACCCTTTCGTTGTTTCCCCTTTTTCTCAGGTTCTGGTTCGGGAGTGGATAAGGGCAAGGCCCCAGCTTGATTTTTCTGTGGATGACGGATTCCGGTGACACCTTGACATTGAATTTTTTGGATTTTTATCTTATAAATAAATGGGATTTTTAGTTACGTATTTTTGGTTGACATTTATTTGAGCCAGTCGGCTGTGGATACATTTGATTTCAAATTAAATTCAGTTAGTTATTTATTTTATTTAAAATCTTTAAAAATCCCGTTTAAATAAATATAAAATAAAGGGTATGTTCACCAGAGTGTATCCAACTTGTCACCAAAAGTTATTGTATGTACTGAACTTGAAAAATTCCCTTTTGACGTATCAAACTTAAACATTTTACCATCTGATGTATTGGGTGACCTGCTCAGCAGGTAGCTGGTTATTTGTTAAATTTTCTTTAATTTTTGTATGATGTGGAAAATCTAAGTATGAATCATCAAAATGTTTGAATGCTCATCTTCCCCACCCATACCATCAAGATCAAAATCAAATCTTAACATCAAAATTGAACAAAATCGTAACTGAATCACTCCAAAAATTCAAACATGAACAAGAACATGAATATGAACAAATCGAGATCCAAAAATAAAATCCTAAAAGAGAATCAAAACCCTAAATTGTCTATTTTTGTCTAACAAAAATCCTAAAAATCAAACCAAGAACCCTAAAAACTAAACTCTAACAAATTAAGAATAAAAGAAAACCCTTTTATGCATACCAAACATGTTCGAACAATCGTTTAGGGTTTCTGGGTTCATCATCGATTTGGGTTTGTTGTCACCGTTGAGTCGCAGTGGTGACGAGATGAAGATGGAGATCTGGGTTTGTTGTCGATCTGGGTTCTGGAAACGACGATTTGTTGTCGCCGGTAAGTCGCCGGTGGTGACGAGATGAAGATGGCCGGCGATTGGTGGTTGGGGAAGGATGGACGACGGTGGTGACGACGTTGTGGTAACGGTTCAGATGGCGATGGCGACGTTGTTGGTAGTGGCGGCCGGCGGTGATGGCGATGATGGTGGTAGCGGCGGACGACGGTGATGGCGGTAGCGGTAGCCGGCGGTGATGGTGGTAGAGGCAGCCGGCGGTGATGTTGGTAGCGGCGGTCGGCGTTTTGTGGATGGAAGAGTTTTGAGTTAGGATTGCATTTTGGGTTATAGTTGTTGGAATCGCAGATAAAAGAGTTTTCCTTTTTCTTTTTTAATTAAATTTAAATTGCAATTATTTTAAAACACAAAAATTACAAGTCAGCGTCCACATTATCAAAACCGGTGCCACATCAGCAGGTAACCTGCTATAATAGGTTGGATACATACAATAGACTTTTTTTAAAAGTTTGATACGTCAAAAGGGATTTTTTCAAGTTCAGTACATACAATAACTTTTACTGACAATTTGAATACACTCTGTTGAACATAACCCTAAAATAAATAATTATTTTTAAATTCCGCCAGAAATTCATCGAAAATAAATAAATAAATAAATAAAATAAGCGTTTTTAATTTCTGCCGGAAATCCGCCGAAAACGTTAATCAAAAACTTAATCGGTCTTTTTAATTAACAAAAGTTAATCTTTTTTTTAAAAGATTCCGGCGGATTTCTGGCGCCCAAATCCGCCGAAAACTCAAAATCCGCCAGAAATTTGCCAGAAAATTGAGTTTGCAGCGACTCAAATATTGGCGGCCAAATCCGCCGGAAATGCGGAATTTCTGGCGGATTTCCGATAGATTTGGCCGCCAGAATTGGCCTTCTCTTTTGTAGTGCATTGATGGTGGAGGTTCTAATTTTTAGTTCTATTCAGAGGTAAACACAGAATAGATCAACATAAATGTATTCTTGATACTTGAAGAAACATAATCCAATCGGGAAAAACGGGTTTTTAAGAACAAATTCTTTAACTTGAAGAAAAAAGTTCAATCTAACAACTGAATGTAAAGACATGACAAATTCTTCAAAACTAAAAGATATTTGATCAAAGAATTATAATGTGAAAATGGTATTTTTCTGGCGGAATTTTGCCGCCGGAAATATATAAAAATAAAATTAATAAATATTTTTTAATTCCGCCGGAATTAACTAAATATAAAATAAATTAATATTTTTAAATTCCGCCGGAAATTCACCGTAAATAAATAAATAAAATAAACAGCCGTTCTTAATTTCTGCCGGAATTCCGCCGAAAACGTTAATCAAAAACTTAATCAATCTTTTTAATTAACAAAAGTTAATCTTTTTTGAAAAACGATTTCGGCGGATTTCTGGTGCCCAAATCCACCGGAAACTTAAAATCCGCCAGAAATTTGCCAGAAAATTGAGTTTGATGTGACCCAAATTCCGGCGGCCAAATCCGCCGGAAATGCGGAATTTCTGGCGGATTTCCGACAGATTTGGCCGCAAGAATTGGCCTTCTATTTTGTAGTGCATTGATGGTGGAGTTTCTGATTTTCAGTTCTATTCAGAGGTAAACACAGAATAGATCAACATAAACGTATTCTTGATACTTGAAGAAACATAATCCAATCGGCAAAAGGGTTTTTAAGAACATATTCTTTAACTTGATGAAGAAAGTTCAATCTAACAACTGAATGTAAAGACATGACAGATTCTTGAAAACTAAAAGATATTTGATCAAAGAATTATAATGTGAAAATGGTATTTTTCATATGATGTAACAGGGAGTTTATACCGGACAATGTGGAACGGAGTTGGATCATAGGGTGGCAGTGGTCGGATACGGTGCAACTCTAGATGGAACGGAATATCGTGAAGAACCCATGGGGAGAGAAGGGACACATTAGGCTGCAAAGGGGAATATCTGATAACACACGACTTTGTGGCATAGCAATGGTAGCTTCTTATCCTATCAAGAATTCTGTTGTCATCCCAAGATAATCTTATTTAGAAACTTCTACACACACTATACTTATGTGCTGAAGTTTTACATTTTTTTTGAAGGGTATCTGAGGCTTTGCCCTGGCTAATCTCGCAAGATTCACTGATAGCTAAAGAATGCTACCCTGAGTTAATCCCCAGTGGCCACAATTTGGAAGCACCTGGATTCAAACCTGGGGTAGAAGGGTTAACTAGCCACTTCCCCCACAAGCCTTAACTAGTATGTCACAACCCTGGTGGTTAAGTTTTACATTTTCTTGCTTAAACGTTGTGAATGCATCTTACTTCTATGATGTAATGAAGATTTCTTATACTTTCCATCTGCAAAATTCAAGATTTCAAATGCATAAGCATAGATAAGTAATGATAGTTATTGAATTGAACACATGATAATCCATATAAAAACAAATAAAGATCATTATTTATCAAACAGCATAAATCTGGTTTTTTGTAATAGGTGTCCTTTAGCATAATATAGATTATAAAATGTGTATATATTAACTACACAATATTTTTATAGGTGTCGTTGGTATCCCTTATGACTAAGGTGCATCCGCCCCTCGTTATGAGCAATCCAGTTGTTAGCAACAATTTCAACCCAAAATCTAACAACATGATCATCCACCAATCGAATTCACAACCACAATTAGTAACAAAATTCCTAAAATCAATAACATAATCGTCAATCCAATTCGAATTTTCAAATTACACGGAGATGAAAATGGAATATGGAATACCTGACGATTGAGAGTGCTAGGATCATGGCGTGACGAAAAGAGAGCGATTAGGGTGGTGCCGTAAATTCATAGTGATGTATGGTTCCTGGAATCAACTTGATAGAATTTTTTGAATTCCATTGAATTCCTACCAACCAAATGAGTGGTCAAATTCCATTCCAGTTCTTTCAAAGTCAAATAGACGGACTCCTATTATATCGAATTCCATTATGCGAACCAGATGCCTCAATTTTTGTAATCATGACATTAGTCGAGGTGTGTGGACACACACAGAATCTAAAGTTGCTAGATTTGATTTTTTTTTAAACTAGAGATTGTATATTTTGCCTTATGTCTTTATTGTATATATAATCAGTGGAGAAGCCTATTGGCAGTATAAATTTTGAGGATAGCTTTAGAGTTGTCTTATAGAGGTAGTTTGTAATCCAAAATTTATTAAGAACTTACAAACTTCCCATGGTATGTCAGGTGTCTCTTTGGTGAATATTTTTTTTTTTTTTTTTGAAAGGAAAGATCCTGGCAATTTTATAAAAATAAAAATAAAAGTACAAATACAAAAGCAGACTAAGTACCCCACAACTAAGGGACACAAAGCCGCACACCAAAAGCATCAAAAGATACTAACAAAAGAAAAAACCGATCCCAAGAAACTAAAGAAAGACAACACTAAATCTCTCTCTAACGGAACATCACTGCATGTCCTGCTCCATCTTTGTAGACACCTGCCTGTCAGACCATGAAACTTTCTTTGGTCTAGTGTTCATGAGAGTATCATGGTCAGATAAAACATCATCATCGGACGTAACGTCATCATCATCATCCCCAACATCAATCCTGTCCGGGAGTGTAAAACCACGAAGTTTGCCATCAGGCTCCTTCCCGAAAACTCTTTCCCACCTATCAATGAAGTAGTCCAGTTTCTGACGAGACCAAGAATTAATGATTACCGGCTCAAGTCCCACCCCTCGTTTTTCAACATAGCAGTCTACTTCCTTTTTATCCGCGGTCCACTTAGGATGTTCTTCCAAAACAGTAAACTGATTGGAAACTTTAACTGGCATAGGAGTCCTTTCAGTCTTAAAAATAGGAGCCTTAGGAGAAGGGATATCATTATTAAGCTTTGTCTTTCCTTTATCAAGCGGGTCAGTGGTAGGTAAAATAACTTTAGGCACGTACCTTTGGTTGATTTTGACAGCAACCTTAGGCCCCACTTTCAAAGGATCAACTGTCGGCTTGGGTTTCTTTTTCCTCTTAGGGAAATTGAACCCATCATCCTTAGGTGTAGAGGATTCACCAACAACATGGTTTACCTTTTTCACCTCATCAGTTGTTCGAGGCCTTATGACACACCCCTCAAAATCATGACCGAACACTTTGCAGTGGCTACATCTCTTAGGTTTCCAAAGAAACTCAGTTTTGAATTTCCTTAGTTTACCCAAGATAATCGCATCAATATACGAAGGTAACTCATAATCAGCCGAAACATTAACCAAAACTCTGGCGAAATTAGCTCTACCAGACTTGGTTTCACACATTTCATCCGTGTAACGATCCACGGACACAGGTTCCCCAACGACACTAGCAATCCGACTAATAATCTCATAATCCCAAACATCCAAAGGTAAGCCATAAATATTAACCCATAGAGGGACTGTTTGCAGATCAGGCTTATCAAAACAAAGACCCGGTTGCCATCTCTGAATAAAGATAGGCATGCCATTAAATAACCACGGACCATTTTCATAAACAAAGTTTAATCCTTGATCAGAATTAAATTTGAAAAAGAAAATTCCTTGGTCATTTAAAATAACATCAGTAAGGCCATATTTTTTCCACAATCGTCTAGCATGATACTGAACAAAAGGAAAAGCAGGCCTTTTACCAAGAAAGTAGCCAGCAAGTGTAAGAGCCCACTCATTGGCTTGCTTTTGGATCAAATCATCAGGAATAATCGCATGCTTAGTGCCAAGCTCAGTTACTACCGGAGGATAGTACGTAAGTTTACCTTTACCGCACACGAGGTTGGCACTTTTCTTCAGAAGATCAGCAAATGACAAAGGCTTATGAGCAACAATTGTCTCATCAGCATGCAAGAAAACCTTGCCTTCAGAGTCCACAAAGCTACCAGCATTTGGTGCTTTTTCTTTCGACAAAGACGGCTCATTACCCATATCTGATCCAACCTTCGAATTGGACACGGATGCCGTAGGTAAGACCCCATGACCAGAACCCATCTCGACCGGAGAAGCTAAGAACGAAGAAAACATGGCAGCAGCCGGAGACAGTATCGGAGACTGCTGTTGATGATCATGAGCACCTGAAACATCCTTCAGCAGCTGCTGAAAAGAACCCACATCACCAATCACTCCTGTAGCCCCCGCCGGTGTCTCCACAAATGGTTCCGCAACAGCAGGCGAGTCCGTCGGCAAATCCAGGTGCGGAGAAAACGACGTAGGGAAGGCAGCGGTGGTAAAAGTTTGATCACCACCACCAGTCACCACCACGTCGGACCGCGGTCCCAGCGGCTGTGAAGGACCCGGTGGTTGTAGTTGCGAAACCAAAGAGGCAGCAGACGATGCCGACGACGCCGAGACCGGCGATACGGCGGAAGGCAGAGGCAACGAGGCAGAAAGCGATAGCGATGGCGTGCGATCCGGCGAGAAGAAAGTAGCGGCGGAAGTGGTGTTTGTCACACAATCCGAGATCGCCAGCAGATCACCCTCAGGCCGACGATCACCCGGAGCGCCACCACACGCCGGTACGGCGGCTGTGGTGGCCAGCGACGAAACGGAAGGGGGCGGCGAAGCCGTACCCTTTTTGGCTTTGATTTTCTTCGCCCGGTTTCGAGTAACCGGGGGTTCAGGCGGCTGATCTGCCACCATAGGGCAGTAGAGGAGGTTGCAGCGACCACCCCCACCAAAGACGGCAGCGAATGGCCGGCGGCGGCGGCCGAAAAAATGGGTTTGGCGGCGGAAACCCTAGAAACCCTAGACGGCGGCCGTTTTTATCGTGTTTGGGAGTTTTTGCGTTACCATCATGAATAACATATCCATAATGATTATGGAAGTGTTATTAATCGTGAATCAACATCCAAGATGAACATAAACGTATTATGAACGTATTGTTGATTATGAGTTACACTTGATGTTGTATATGTTCCAAACATTCTTGAAAAATACCATGTTTATATTTTTGATATGGCATGTGTCATGCTATGGATGGTTCACAGGTTCCTAATAAATTTTAGCCTTCTAACGAAACATGCCCTTGTCTTCTATTCATTTATATGGGAAATCATTTGAGTGACATCCGAAACTAGAGGCGGATCTAGAAAAAGATCCTTGTGGTTGCACAGTCACACCTTACTAGTTTTTTTTATCATCCTTATAAATCCCCTATAAAAAATTATATATAAAAACTAGTTGTTACAAAGAAATTTTAAAACTAATGAACACAACAAGAGAAATCAGCGAAACAATTGGAAACTTGATAACTCATTTTAGTCATTTGCTTTTTTTATAAATCATGTATCTTGCTATGTAATTCCTTTATTTGTTCACTCTTTCATTGATTTATGTTGCGGGCACTGTATAAAAATTTTAACTTTAATAAAAACTATGCTAATAAAAATTTGTATTCAAGTAAAATTTATGAAAAATACACCTTATTTATATACGTTAAATTAGGGATGTTCAAAAAACTGAAAAACTGAATAATCGAACCGCACCGAACCGTATGATCCAAAACTGAGAAAACCGATACCCGAGCAACCCGTTACCTGAAAAACCCAAAAATAAGGGTACCCGCTGAGTATATTTACTTTATTAAGAAAAATATATTTATTAATACTTCATAATAAAAAATTACTAATAATAAAAAATATCTCCATCACATACCGTGTTTTCTTCGTCCACCCCACTGCCATTGATAAAAATTACTAAAAATTATGAATATGCACATAATTTGTTGATGACAACGGTTTCATTCTTTCTAATTTGGTTTTCCTTGCAAATTCGATTTATTAGCATGTTTTTGATTGATCGTAGTTAAGGTGTTGTTTGTGTTCTAAAATGTGCACTATCGAGTCTTATTATTATGATAAGATGTGGTGTTGAAGTTTAAAAGCGGGATCAATTAGACTATTTTGTAGACCATTAATATCTAGATGTATGAGTAAATTTCGAAGCTAATTATATCAAAGAAAGTACTACCAACAAAGAGGAAAACGTAAATGGTAACTAAAACTCATCTAAAACAATACTTTAGTTTCTCATAAATCAAAATAAGATGTGTTAGGTACTCTTGTTAGAGTACTAAGCTCACGTTTGGTTCACATGATGAAATATGTTGGAATTGGAATATGTAGAGAGAATTTGAACCTGAAGAAACTTTAATAGAATTTGGTTAGTAGGAATTAGAATGAAATTTCTTTAAAGAATTTGAATGTCTGTTTGGTTCATTGATTGTAATAGTGGTGGTGGAGTGGAAACGGTAGTGGTGTCAATCACGGTGGTAGGTGGTGGTGATGGTGGTAGTAGTAGTGGCGATGTCGATGACTATGGTGGAATGGTGCTTTAGTGTAGTTGCGGGAGAAGGCGACAATGATGGTGGGGAAACAACAACAACAGTAACATCTTCATGGTGGGCTAAAATGGAATTGATGAGATTATAATAGTTTTTCCCAAGGAATTTATGTTTCACCGTTTATGGAATTCAAATTCTTTATAAAAACTCAAAGAATTAGTCAAACACATAAATAGAATTTTTCTTCAAATTCTAGAAGATTTCAACGAATCGATCATTGTGTTACTGAGATTTGTAATTGTATATATTAGATATTCTCCATCCTCAAACTTCCCATTGTCATGTATAAGTCTTAAAGAACGAGTTTGTTATCCCTATTTGACTTTTAGGATTTCAATCAATTTCTTTTGTTTTTGTTTTTGTTTTGTTTTGTGACAATGAGATTAATAAAATACTAATAAGAAAAAAAAGGAGACTAAAAAGATACCGTTTATAAGAGGTTTTAAACTCTTTATCATATGAAAAAACAAACACTTTTATAAGTTTAAGCTCTTTTCTAAAAAGTCATAAATGATCAATAAAATATTTATAAAAAAAACACCTTTAAAACAACTCCTCTATTCAAAACAGAATAATACAATTAAACTAATTAAATCCCACTAAAAAAATAAGTTCGAACAATATATATGCATGGAGATTAACCCCTAACTTCAAAATATTTCAAATGTATTTAAATTTTTTGATTTCAGTGAACCATATCCGTACGCATCACGATCCATTAAAAAAAAAGTTGACCAATTAATGGTCCAAGTGTATCAAATTGGAGAAATGTTATTTAAATTAAGAAAATCAAGGTTAATTACACTTCTATATCAATAGTCAACCATATTCTTTTAATTGTTTCATAAGCAAAATAAAACATTCAAATGAAAAATGTGGTTTATGGTTTATGGTACCAACAAGCTTTAAAGAGGCGTGAGGCATGGTGTAGCGATAAGGTCAAACCTTAAGTCTTACAAACTATGACGAGGACGTGACGTTTTTCAAGACGTGATATACGACAACAAATTTGTATGACATATATAAAATTATACATATACATATATGTTTTATATAAATTATTTTAACCAAATAATAGTATTAAAATGTACATTCATATTAAAAGAATATAAATCATATAGATTGTTATTATAAAAACAATTTTTGATTAAATATGTAAAATAAAACTTACAAAAGTAATTTTACAACTTCATTTTGATTATGAGACCATAACGTTTATGAATTCGTGAAATCGTGGCTAATGAGATTAGATAAATTTATAAAAATAGAAAAGTTAAAGTTAAATATGTAACAACACAAGATTAAAAAAATAACAAAATTTACTATTTTTTTTTGAAAAAAAAACACGTCTTACAAAAAATGCGCCTCGCGGTGTGATGTCATACCTTGAGACGCCATGGCGTGAGCCACGTCTTATAGAATCACTATGGGACATTTCGTAACGATGGAGAGGCGTTCATGACACGCCTTTTTAAACACTGGTTAGCTATAAATTTGTCTATCTTATTGAGTCATTTGAAGAACCAAATTTAAATAAAATTTATTTATTTGTACTATTTCTGTTACTTATTTGTTTCAATATATTATTTTTTTGGGAAAAATCCAAAAAAACCCAACGAACTATTCCATTTTGAATGGTTAAGTCCTTAAACAATTTTTTTGAACAAAAAACATTAAACTTTCTCATTTTGAATGATTAAGTCAGTAAACTATTCATTTGAATGAAAAACCATTAAACTTTTTCATTTTGAATGATTAAGTCCTAAACATTTTTTCCAACAAAAAAATCATTGAGTTTTAAAAAAATTGATACTTATATTTGTTTAACCTAAACTAACATAATTATATTTTATCTTAAAAACCTTCGTAGTCGGTTAAATTTATTTTTTTATTTTTATTAAAAGGGGGTAAGTAACCAATTTTTTAAAGTTTAATGGTTTATTTATCGAAAAAAATTGTTCGATGACTTAATCATTCAAAATGAAAAAGTTTAATGGTTTTTTCATTCAAAAAAATAGTTTAATAACTTAATCATTCAAAATGAGAAAGTTTAATAATTTTTTTGTTTATTAAAATTGTTTAAGTACTTAACCATTCAAAATGGGATAGTTTGTTGGATTTTTTTAAACTTTTTCCTATTTTTTTACATGATGCACAATCAATGATCTGATTTTGAAATAGTAAACCCATTTTTAGACCCGCCATGATTATTTGATTTTAGTAAATAATCAACTAAATTTTGGTCAATAGGATGATTCTTTCTGGAGAAATTATATTTCCTCCTACATTTTTAGCCTACTTATCCTCCTACCCACTTCATCATGTGACAAGTGTAACGTACTTCTTCTCTTTCTTCATATAATTCATAAATTTTAACACTTGTCAAATGATAAAGTGGGTAGGAAGATGGGTAGGCTAAAATAGTAGGAGAAAATATAATTTCTCTTCTGGTTTTTTTTTCTTTTCAGTTTAATAATTTTATGGCTACTTTATAAAGAAAAGCCATTAATCAAAACAAAATAACGAGAACATCATGTCAACCACACTCCTTGGTGATCCCTATGAAATAAAAATATAAATTAGAGTAAACTACATCTTTAGTCCTTGTGGGTTGTCAATTTTCTTTGCTTTCTTCTCTATAATTTGCTTTTTCCAAATTTGATAATATAAGTTTGTAATTTTGTTTGAATTTCATCCCTCCCTTTATAGGCTATTAACTTCTATCTATTATCACTTATTGCTCCGGTGGAGTCATTCTCCAACGAGAAGCACAATATCTCATAGTTCACTCCATCAATAATCCCTTCCCAGAAAACTTAATTATATTGAGCCTAGTGATCAAAATTTATACATTGGATCAGGTATTCACTCTAAAAGTAAGGATGGATACTTCTTATTATATCCGAAACAGGTTTAGATGTGCGACGATACATACTATTGTCCTTAATAATATATGATATATGTACTTAAAATATATTTTTTGTCGCTCAATAAATTTACACTTTTATGTTTGTCATGAACTAGTTGGTTATGTTATCATCTGTTTTTTTTTCACTTGAAATATATTTATTTGTTTTAAAAATCAAAAACTATTATATTTTCTTTTCATTTTTTATACCTTATATTTTTTTTCTCCATACGTGTCGCAGATTCCTTCCCCCGAAACCTATGAGGGATTAGCTAGACGATTGTGTGGGTTGCATTCCTCCCTACTCATTACCATTCCCCGTTTCCATCCCATAATTGGGACACCAACAAATATTACCATAACCTCTTTCTCTTTTTAAATTAACACAAAGCAAAGCTCTTTATTGATTTCATAGCCATAGTTGGTTGATAAGTCGTATTTGGATGTCTTCAATTACCAAGAAAAATACATCTCAAACTTCCTATACCTATTATTACATGTTTGAACCAAGCAACCCCATCTCCATACACGTTTTGCCTAACCTTTCCTTCTTTATATAAATGTTCTCTCCACTAAGCAAACTTTTTTTCTTCGTATACGCTTACTTGGCGGGGATATGAGTGACGTTGAGGCCTTCATGAATAAGGAAGAAATTTGATGCCGGTCCTGAGGGGTAGGAAAACACGGGTACACACATAGAGAATTTAATTAATAAAGTATGTTATTTTCTGTTTTAAAGAAAATGAGAGAAAATCGAAAAGACCAAAATGTCTCTCACTTAATGGAAGGAAGTTAACAACTGTTAACAGGAGGAATCAGATTTGAGCAAAATTACAAATCGCGATGGTAATTTTGGAACAGACAAAGAGTATAGACGAAATCACATAAACTTGACAAACCATATGGACCAAAAATGTTGTTTGCTCTATGTATTATCATTGGATTCTTTTTTTCAAGATTTGCATTCAAAACTTTCAAGTTGTTGGTCATTCTACAATTTTACTATTAAATTGGAAGGGTCTAGACGCCGACAAATGTGCCATGACTTTTACCCTATATAGTTGCACACTTATTGATTCATTTAGGGATTATAGACGTCAATATTAAATTAGTGGTAGAATTTAGAAAAATATACCATTTCAGTAAAATCAAATTGTCTTTTGTTTGAAAAAGAATATACATATGATATTTATTTATGTTTCGATATGTTCACGTTAACCCTTTTAGCATTTAAACATTTGATTTTCATGTAACACCCCAAAATTTGGAGCTAGCAAAAACCCAAAGAGAAATGTTGGTACAAAGGTCTGGATCTCATAAGCATTCCCCGATGCTTATCTCCTCACACCTACGCCTGCTTGTCACTAGCACCTGAGATACACATCGACACCAAACAAGTGTTAGGCCAGAAAGCCTAGTGAGTTATACCAAACACAGAAATAGTTCAATAATATGCAAGCATATAAATAAGATTTCCATATCAACAATTGGCCACGTTGACCGTAGCCCAAGACGTAAGCAATCATTGGCCATTCATAACTAACATATGTGTGTCACTCGGGGCTACTTGACGAAAATCCACCCGAGTGGTCGATTCGGGGCAACTCGATGAAAATCCACCAGATAAAGGTCATATGAGGCTACTCGCCGAAAATGCACCCGATAAAGGTCATATGAGGCTACTCGCCGAAAATCCACCCGATAAAGGTCATATGAGGCTACTTGACGAAAATCCACCCGAATAGCAAGTTCGGGGATACTTGACGAAAATCCACTCGATACGGCACATTTGAGGCTACTCGACGAAAATCCACTCGAATTGCAAGCTAGACTTGATACATATCAATATTACCAATTTCTCAATTTTCACATAAAGTAGCATGGCATACATAATGTCATGCATCCCTGATATATAGGTAGGCCCATACATCGCATGTATATACACATAATCAATTCAATTACGCCATATAACCCTTTGGTCCATATAACTCTAATTACCCCAAATTAGCAAGTTAAGCATTTCATCCACAACAAGATTCACTTGTAATAACATGATTATTAAATCATAATTTATACACATATAGTCAAGTAATACTCTTAACCCATATAGTCCCAATATTCCCAAACCTGACAATTTAGGCTTTTTATCACCATCATACAATATTCAACGTATTTACGATTAGCATGCTAAATCAAGCAAATGATGTGTCTGCAGTTTTAACAAAGGTTTTAAAACTCACCTTAGGGTTTGTAAAGCCAAAACCCCAAATCTCCCAAAAACCCTAATTGAATGCGTGAGCTCCTAAACTGATAAGAAGTTACTGCCTTGCATTAGTTTAAGATCTACGTCATACAAGACTAGATCTACTTCATATAAGACTAGATCTACACTTAAAACTATAGATAAGGCTCACCCCTTCAAGATCTTGGATGAAAACCTTAAAATGGACAAGCTCTTCAACAATAGTATTGTGGCGGTTAGAGAAGATGATGATGGAGATCTAGATACCAAATCTTGCTAGCTTGATACCTCAATCCATTGTTGTAGGTTTGAAGAGCTAGAAAAACCGAGAACATAGCAACTTGAATCACCAAAATCGAAGTTGTAGAGAGAGATATGAAGGAATGAAGAAAACGGCTTAAAATCGCGTCTTTGAGGTCAGAACAAAAGCATCGGCGGGTTAACGGCGGGTAATACCCGAATGAAACCCGCCCTTACTCTGAAACCCGCCTGAAACCCGCGCGATTCACTGTTTTGGCCATAACTTCTTCGTTATAGCTCCGATTTTGCTCCGGAAAGAACCGTTGGACTCGTATTTCAATTTCCCATCCAACAAGACCATAAAATCGACAATTTAACCTAAAATCCTATTTTTTATATCTAACTTAAAAGATCCATTTCTACATTGGTCTGAAGTTGTGTTAACCGAAAATTACGGGTTTGTTAGCTCCAATTTTGGGGTGTTACATGAAAATCAAATGTTTAAATGCTAAAAGGGTTAACGTGAACATATCTAAACACAAATAAATATCATATGTCTATTGTTTTTCAAACAAAAGACAATTTGATTTTACTGGTATATTTTTCTAAATTCTACCACTAATTTAATATTGACGTCTATAATCCCTAAATGAATCAATAAGTGTGAAACTATATAGGGTAAAAGTCATGGCACATTTGTGGGCGTCTAGACCCTTCCAATTTAATAGTAAAATTGTAGAATGACCAACAACAATGTCTCTCACTTAATGGAAGGAAGTTAACAACCGTTAGCAGGGGGATTCAGATTTGAGCAAAATTACAAATCGCGATGGTAATTTTGGAACAAACAAAGAGTATAGACGAAATCACATAAACTTGACAAACCATATGGACCAAAAATGTTGTTTGCTCTATGTATTATCATTGGATTCTTTTTTTTTTTTTTTTTTTTTTGAAGATTTGCATTCATAATTTTCAAGTTGTTGGTCGTTCTACAATTTTACTATTGAATTGGAAGAGTCTAGACACCCACAAATGTGCCATAACTTTTACCCTATATAGTTGCACACTTGTTGATTCATTTAGGGATTATACACGTCAATATTAAATTAGTGGTAGAATTTAGAAAAATATACCATTTCAGTAAAATCAAATTGTCTTTTATTTGAAAAAGAATAGACGTATGATATTTATTTGTGTTTCGATATGTTCATGTTAACCCTTTTAGCATTTAAACATTTGATTTTCATCCTCAATATATCTTGAATTGCTTACTTAATTTTTTAATCATTTAAGTAAAAATATTTAGTATTTATCCAAAAAATTCTATTTTTTACGATAAAAGTTGATAAGCTAAATCTTTATATTAACGAATCCGACTTAATCGTATTATGATTCTAGATTCGATGGGATCGCGAGATTATCTTCCTAAAAAACATCATCAATAACAATATCGTGAAGGCTTTTAAAATAAGCTTAATATATAATATAATGATTTACTTAAAATGTTTATTTCTCATTATTGCTATTATTAATTAATATTTATAACTAATTAAAAAGGTAAAGGAAAATAGACACATAAAAAGAAAAAATAATTTATAGTAGTGATTATTAAATATGAATATACAATTAGAACATACTAGTTATTAAGAGCCCGGGCTTTGCCCCGGGTTATAACGTGTGATAGATTTTATCATATGTAGCAAGATGGATTTATATGAACCATAAGTTTGTATATATGTTGTCATACAAAATGTTAGTATAACGGACTTCATGCATTGTAGTAGGTGTTTACCTATATGCTTACAATCAGAAAGAGGTATATAGTGCAACTTGTGTCTATTTTACGTTGTTGTTATATTTAAGTAAAAAATTATACAATTGATTTAAAAGGGTATGTACTTATCAATATTTTAATGAAATTATTTGATTATTTTTTTATTATGTTATAATAGTTAATAATTAATCAATAAAAAAGTGTGTTGATAAAATAAATAATAAAGTAAAAAGTAAAAAAAAAATATGAATTATATAATTTCAGAATAAAAAATATAAAGAATGATATATAAGGACACAATATGTAATTTAATCAAACATATTTTTGGATGTATTAACTACTAAGTTTAACAAAGGAATGAAAACAAAATGAAAATCAGAATGAAAATAAAAAACTTAACAATGAAAAAGAATGTTTTTAAATATCAGGGACTAAAAGCATTATAAGTATGAAAGCTTAAGGACCAAAATTATAGTTCAGACTCTTATTTTTTTAATACTTACCTTTTCCTGGTAATTGTTGGGATAGGTAATGAAAACTAATTTAAATACTTTTGTGTATTTTTCATTTGGTCTTACAATATTTTTAATGATACATATGAAAAATATTTTTATAGACTACAAAGTGTACATATGTGTGTGATTTGGGGGTATGTAATTAAAAATAAATACTTTCTTTTTATAAGTAAAATAGTTTATTTAGAATTTAATAGGTAAAGTAATCTAATTTTACTAACATATTATGAATATATCTAATATAAATTGAAAGATTTGGTGTGATAATTTGCTATAACTATTGGAAAGAAAAGGAACTTGGTGTAGGAATATTTTTAAATGTGGTCAAGTGTTATATATGTTAGTGGTTTTTAACAATATAAGAAAATCAATTTTCCTTCAAAATTTTGCATGTGAAGGTGGTGTGTCTACATTTGTCCACCTTAGTATGCAAAACTCTCTTGCAAATGTGAACAAGTGAAATAATTTTTGTTTTTCCAAGAGGTGACATATTTGAAATGAACTGAAACCGAAATTGGTTTATAATAAAAAATACCTAGGACACAAGACAACTTTTTAAGAACGACAAAATAACTTCGTAATTTCAAGAGAAATGGTGCCTCTTTTTAACTAGGGTTGCACATGGACTCAGTTAACCAATTTGAAAAAACAAACCCAACAGTGCTGTTGGAAATATCACAACATGTTAATAATTTTATTTTAACAAACTTAATTAAAGCCAACTAGTGCAGGTTAAAGTAGCTATGCAAAAGGCTGAGCTTTTCAAGCATGTTTTAGTAAGCCAAAAACAAAGCACAAGCTTTATCGGGACCAGTAAGGCTTTAGGGTTAAAAAATGTGATCATGCTTTCTAAGACTAGGCTTGACCGACCTTTCCCGTTCATGTATAAGTGGTGCCTTGAAAAAAGATGGCATGATCAGGCTTCAAGGTTGAGCCAAGGTCTAATCCTTGTGCTTACTAGCCCAGAATTTTTTCGGGTTAGTCTTGGGCTAAGTTTCATAATTCTTTTTGGATCTCTAGTTTGAAAAACCAATTGAGATTAAGCAACTGGATCATTGAATCAAAGAACCATAAACATTAGATACGAATACGAAATAGGGATTAAACAAGACATGCGTAATCAATACCGAAACCATCTTTTGAGATATAGGAGACATAAGAGAGGATCAAAGAAAGGTAAAACTAGATGACAATATGTGCCTTACTAGAAATTCAACAAGCAAAATAATGTGGTGCAACTGTGTGACACGGTTGTGATTAAGGTGAAGTTGTGAAGAAGGGAGAGAGACTTGTATAGAAGGTTAAACTTAAGGTTTTAGATTTTAAAAGACGAGGCCTATCAACATAAAATTCTAAATATAAGGACCGATTTGTATCATGTTGGGTAGGGTTAGGTTCGGCCTGACTCGTTTTGGATTCAAAACATTTGATTTAAGGATTTTACAACTGAACTAGATACCAGTAGCTTTAAGTTCAATTTATCAGGTCGGTCAGTTTTCATACAACCCTACTCCTCACAAAAACGTCTAGGTAACTAAGACCATATGATTCACCAAAAACTATGTTTTCCGCAAAGTCGTAAGACCATGTATGGATACATGCATCATGCATGTGCATGAAACCGAACTTGAATCTCTCCATTAACACATCAAGATAATAACTAGTTTGGTGAGAAAGATAACATGCATCCCATGTGCACAAATTTTGAAAAGATAGGGCCAAAGTGTAAAGTTAGGATGAAATAGGGTCCGAAATATGAAAATTGGCTAAAAATAGAAGCAAATTAAAATAAAAATTGAAACTTCGTTGCTTGTTCTCCATTGCTGAAAAATCAACTCAAAAAGATCCTCAACGATTCGGAAAATCATATCTGGTCGGATCTTCTTTTCCAAACTGTCAAAATCTTGAAATCCCACCTCCACAAAATCAAATGGGTCCTCTTAAAAACCCCCCAATTTGCATTTGCAATTTGCAATTTCATTTCTTTATCTTCAAAACAACTTTTTCAAAAAATGGGTGTTATTGCAGTCTCAGATGCAGCAGCCCTCTTCATGTTCTTGCAGTTGATGACAGCAATCTTGATAGGAAATTGATTGAAAGATTGCTAAAGACCTTTTCTTATAATGGTATAAAAAAAACCCAATTCATTTTCATCAATTTCTGAAATGGGTTTTGTTTCAAATTCATGTTTTGATTCAGATTTGATAATTTCTTTTTTGCAGTTACTGCTGTGGATTCTGGAACTAAGGCCTTGGAGTTTTTGGGTCTACAAGATGTTGAAAAGCTTCAATCTTTTTCTTCTGAAGAATGTCATCCAGTATGAATCTTCTTTTATTTCTGTTTTTCTTTTGTTGTTAATGTTAAAGTTTGCATTTTTTTGTGGTCTTTAAGCTATTATTCTATTATTTACCTTCAACCCAGAAAGAAGTCAACATTTGACTTTTGAAATGATCAAATGATTATAATTCAAACTTGAAATTGACAAGATTTGTTTCTTAGAATAGAAATAGATGATGAATTCATTGAGAATATTGTAAATTTGTTAAGAAAACCAAAAGAATTCTATGTCAATTTTGAATTTGCACAAGTCTAGGTTTGACCACCAAAAGTCAAAATGAAATGTTTTCTGATTTTCCAATGACAAAATTGGTTGTTTTTATATGGATTTCTTGTTGATTCTTATATTGGTTTTGGTTTGTTGTTCTATGAATTCAGGAAGTGAAGGTGAATTTGATTATTACAGATTATTGTATGCCTGGGATGACTGGTTTTGAATTATTGAGAAAAATCAAGGTGAGATTTGATCTTATTTAGTTACTTTATGTGTTGAACAATTGTTTCATTTTCAAGATCTTTCACAAAAAGATATGGATCGTGTTTCCATGTGCGTAAAACCGAGTAATTTTTACTCATTAATGTGTGATCTAGGGCTCGTTTAAAGCACGAAAAGGCCCATCGGGTTTGTGAGGGTTGACTTGAACCCGTGACCTTTCAATTCGAACTTTTCCAATGGTCGGATTAGAGCTTGGTCTCTAAAAGGGCCCCTGCCATTTAAACGCTCTTAAATCAAATCATAACATTGAAAACGTAAAAAAGTGGACACTGATGTTGATACCGATATTGTGTTGTGGTATTTGCAGGAATCAACATCACTAAAAGACATACCGGTCGTGATCATGTCCTCTGAGAATGTCCCATCAAGGATAAATAGGTGAATTCGAATTTGCATATCAAATTACCTTTTTACCCTTATCGGTTTTCCCTTTACAATCCATTTCCATCCTTTTTGGTTGGCTTTTCGATCTAGGTTAGCAAGTTATTGTTGGTTATGGTTTCCAACATTCCTTCGTTTTGTCTTAGTCGAAGGGTATTTTAAACATTTGAGACTTATTGTAAACTTGGTGTATGTTAGGTGTTTGGAAGAAGGAGCGGAGGAGTTTTTCCTTAAGCCGGTGCGATTGTCGGATGTTGACAAGTTGAAACCATATTTGTCGAAGAACAAGAGAAAGACCACGGATGAGGAAGATTGTGTTTCAAATGACAAATCTCGAGCAAGGTACAATGATATAGAAGAAAGACAACAGACAGTTACTGAGGATTAGTTTTGCTGACATTACCATTGCACGATGTTGAAGGTGATGCGATTCCATTATGTGGATGGAAATGCGATTGAAAACGAGGGTTTTCATTATAACTCATGATTAGATTTTATCTTTGAACATTCGGGTTTTACAATTGATCTTTAAAAGAAATTGGTAAAACTCGTGGATTGTACTAGAAACCTTCTATTTGTTATTCGTTTGTTTTATTTTGTTGCACTTTACTATTCGAAACCATGTTTGAGACGACTAATTGGATGTTATACACATTTGATACAAGGAATCAAATAATCGATTAACGATTAAAGCGGTTTCACATAATGTCGTATTGCATGTTGGTAAATGGTAATCAAGTGTTTGAGTGGCTAAAAGAAAGTAAGAGCATCCACATAAAGGTTCTTCATGAGGTTTTTATTGGGGTTTTTACAAGAACCTCCACTGTGGGACAGAGATTTTTGTCTAGTCATAGGTTCTTATTGGAACCCGGGTGCTTGAACAAGAACCCAGGTTCTTGTAATACTTTCCCTTTCGGTTATATAATAATTTACATAAATAAAAAGTATGTTATAAATAAGAAAAAGGAAGTGAGGTTTTTGTAAGAATCTCCATTGTAGAGTTTTAAGGAGATTCTTCGTTTGTTGAGATGACAATGGTGTGGCATGAAAAAAATATGGTACGGGAGGTTATTGGAGGTTCCACCACTGTATATGCTCTAAATAGAAAGATTCGTGCTGTTTTTTTTATCAAAAAAAAAAAAAGAGAGAGAGAATGGTTTTGTGGTAAAATTTGATCACAATAAAAGTTTTATGTTGGAATACATGTGTCATACACTCAATGACGTTAACTGCATTTCTCCACGGATCTGTATGAAAAGGGGTATGATTGGTTTTCGAGATTTTCCATTTAAGGAAGCAACGTTTGTTGTCATTTCTGAATAGAGCTCAAATCTTTGGATTATTACCTCCACGATATTAACACTAGGGAATCTAATCAAGTTCTTCGTTAAACAAAGATGCAATTCTCTTCTTCCCATGTGTTGGTAGGCACAAATGATTGGGAGAGATGGTCGTAAATAGAGAGGGTGCTACAAGAAATCGCATTTTTACGGGCGGGTTAGGGAAATCTGCTTAAAAGTAACTTTAGTTACGACTTAGACGAAGGCCTCTATCAAAAGATGCACGCACTTTTGCCGATAAATTTCATATAGGCTGCTTATAGAAGTTGCCAACAAATTTCTCAAACCACCGGCAAAAGCATCATTTAAAAATATAATGACATTTTCATCAACAATTTTTTCTCTAACTTGTAAGCAAAAGTTATTTTGTTATCACTAATAGTTTTTTTTTTTTTTTCACTTAAACTTTGTTAACCCCAAACTCGTTAACAAAAACATGTAAATGTTTATATTAATAAAAAGAATAACTTACCATTCTAGTGGCATGCTACTCCAAATTTGTTGGCAATTGTGTTTTTAATTCCATTAAATATTTTATTTGTAAATTTATGGATCGACTTCCCAAACTCTTGGGCGAAAATATTTTAAAAAATTATGATGATTTTTAAGGAATTTTTTTACCAATGAACTTGATTTAATGATACAATCATACAACCCAATCTAAACCAAAATTACAAACAACATAATCCTATTGCTCAACATAATCCTATTGTTCAACATGATCAATTTCAACCCAAGAAGCATTACTAATTTACTATTAAGGATGGAAATGGGGCTAATATTAGGCGGGAATACACCTCCGACCCAAACATTGTTTTATGTCTAGCATCCTCACTCTGCACCGCTTAATCCCCGATAAGTTTTGAGGGTTAGGGGAATCCCCTAAGGATTAGGAACCTGTTAGGTTCTTGTTTAGGAAAAAAAATCATTTTAAATGAAAAGATAAAAGAAGTTTTTATTTTTAAAACAAATAAATATCAAGTTAAAAAAATATGTAACGATCTAACCAACCATCGTGTAGTCATACTTTATAATAAATTTAAAAGTAAAAAGTTATTAAGCAATAAAAAAAACTAATTAAAATATAAGGTATTATTAGGAACAGTATCCCGACCTAAACCCCTCGAATATGAAAAGCAATACCATCCCTCCTTCATTCCTTCAATACATAATCTTGTTTCGTGTCAGTTTTATTCTCTATAACTCGATTCCAATTTTATGGTTCTATAAATTTATATGCAATGTGCATGTCTACCCACGGCTATCTTTTGTCGACAAAGGTATCTTTACCGTTGGCCCGTGTTCTTAGCCGTTAAAAACCCTTGTAGCGGCCATAGTTTAACGGAAACTTTTGCCAACGAAAAACCCCGACAACAAAAGGTTTTAAGCTTCATTTTCATAGGTGACATTTTTCTTGGACGAAAGTTGTTATTTTTGTAGCATGAGTTTTCTCAAAACTAGAGCATTGGCAAAAATCGTCCCTTTAGCTTCTTTATATGCCAGAAGAGTTTCATCATATGCCAACCCCTAGTTTATAATTTCACCCATGTTTATTTAAAGGTGATAAGTTTTAACCATTGGCAATTTTAACCCTCCCTCTTTATATCTAATCACTATTAGATACAAAGTTAATCGAACTAACAATATAATCGCAATAAATTATAAGATATTAATAATTAAACACTTTATTTGTCAGGTCTTTATATTCAATTCTCTATGTGCATGATCCAGTATTACTTTATCATGTTTGAGGGAATCATGTTGACATTATTATAAAAATCACATGTTATAACTACAAATATAAAATTACATTTAAAAATACATCATTAGATATTTAAATTGATAAATTTTGATGATTCAAGTAATTAACAAACTCGTGAATATTATTAATATATACATCGTGTCCCTTTGTCCAGATTTTATATGAGGATTGATTATATCATCCATATTATGTGTAATCGTTATTTTCTTGATTTAAAAATATGTCGACAAAAACATATATAACATATTGATGGTAACTAACAACCAAGTAGTTAGAATTCAATTGGGAGAGGGGAGAGGGGGGAGGCTGGAGGGGGTTGAGATCAAACTACAAATATCAAAATTTACATACATATTAGTACTTTAATAATAAAAGAATTCAAATAATGAAGAAAACAAAGAAGACCAAGAGTTAAATATGTGTTTAAAAATCTATATATAATGAAAGAGTAACTGGATTCTCTTATGAGTAGGTTATAGGATTTTCCCGCCTAAACATATATCTGGACGTATTTTACACTTTCGGTACATTTATGTATATCTGATTGACTTTTTCTCCTCCTACTTTTTAGTTATTTATTTTACTTTTAATCATCTATTTTTTACTTAATACCCATATTATTAGTTATTTATTTGATTACAATTGCTTAACTTTTCATTTTTTATTTTACACTCTTATCATACCCCAATATTGAATATTTTTTATTTAATCTTATTATTAAATATTAAGAATATATATAAGAAGTAATATACTTCCCATTTTCTTACGTTTTCATTTTTCATCCTTATCAAATTAAAAATACATAATAACGAATTAACTAAAAGATGTTTATTGTTTTTTTAATAAACTATATCGCTATAATTTTAAATTTAAGAAACTTTGAGCTACATTGCGCGCGCGCGTATAATGTAGTAACTAATATAAAACAAAAAATAGAGAAGATTGAGAGTTAAATAAAAATTAAAAAAAAATCTAAAGTTAGGAAAGAGTGATAGATAAAATAATAAAAACGAAAAGAGGTAAGACATAAGATTTATACACCAAATCTCATATCTCGCAACAATAGCTCAAACCACTGAGCTTACACTACTATATGTGCTTATGTTTCTATTATATTCTTTTAAGATTGAACGGCTTGGCCCCACTGGGAGGGTGGGGGCTTGGCACAACCTAGTCTCCCTATTGCCTCTACCTCTGCCACTCCTAGACTCATGGTAAGGTCAAAAGTTAGAAGAAAAGGGGATTTTTCAACATGTTGGGCGTCCATGCAACCTAAGCCATGACTAGGGTCACATGACACACTAGAAGATGTGCCTAGGTCCTATGCTACTCGGTCTTCGACCCATAATTACCATCAAGGTCACATACGTGAGTTGCAATCAAGGGTTTGGACATGGGCGACCTAGCCCACCTGAAGGGTCTGGAGTGGTTTTAAAGCCGAATATCTATGGATTTTACCCATCTCTTCTACCTACCTACTCAATCTTCTACCCTTTCCTTGTATGATTTTTAAGTATAACGCCCAATTTTGGTGTGATTTTGAGGTGCTTAGGGGAGTCGCATGGGATTTAGCTTAGATCTTTCAAGATGCCATAGTCAACTTTTTTATTGGAAGGGTGTCCGGGCCAAAGCCCGACTAATCCCCGACAATTTTGGGGGCTAAATATTGTTAGGATTATGTGCAAGATAGTAACAGGGTTTACCATGTCCAATGTTATAAGACACTAGTGGGTCACACTGCTACACACCCAATTAGAGATCAAGTGGTTTGATGGAATAATTAATTAGTACAAATTAATTATTGAGTGAGAAATAAATAATAAATAGTTATTTATTATTTAGTTATATGTAAAATATCAGTTAGAATATTTTATTGGATTAATTAATAGTTAATTAATTAGTTAAAGGGTTAAGTTATTTAATTAATAGTTTATTAATTAAATAAAGAGTTTGAGTTTGATTAAATAACCTTAATGGACCTTTTAATCAAACGGGCTTTCCTTATTGGGTACTGCCATATTTATTTTATAAATATGGCAAACCCTAGTCAGTTTATTCATTCAATCAATCTTAACTGAAAAGAAACCCCAGAGAAAAACCAGAAACCCTTCCAACACTCTCTCTCCATCGATTTCAAGGAGGAATCCACGGCGGTCTAGCAGCCAATCTCACGGTGGTGCAGTAGCGGTGTACTCCCCGTCAGCAGTCCAGTTCCGTTCGCATAAACCAACAACGAGGTAATTTTTCGTAACCCTCTTTTTGTGTCTGTATGTGTTTTGGATGGATCTACGATTGGGAATTGGAATTTATTTTTCCGCTGCGCGTATATCGCTCCCCGATTCCCAACAGTGGTATCAGAGCCACTTTCTAAACCTACAGATCAGGTCTATTTAATTGTTGGTTAAATAGGTTTTATAAAAATTATGTTTTTATCGTAAACCTATCGAATCGAAAAACCGTGGTGGAACGACGGCAGTTAGCCGATCGAACCACCAACCACCGGAAAAACAACGCCGGCCGCACCACCGACTGTGGTTGCGCGTCGGCTGCCGTGATCGCCGGCCGCACCAGCCGATTGGTGGTCGCGGCGTCGGCTGCAGTCAAAGGCCACCACCGCACCACCAATTGTGGTGGTGGTGGCGATTCCCGAATCGGGACCACCAGTCTGTTGGGATTTTGTGGGTATCCTTAGATCAAACTGATCCGAGGATTATCTCAGATCTATCAAAACCTCGCTGGTTTGATATATCTCGTAGGTTTAATACACACTGTTAAAACCCACGTGATCAGAAACACGCTGTTTCTGATCCAATTATGCGGAAGCGATAAAAGCTAAAATCCCATTAAAGCCTAATGATCTTAATCGTTTGTAGCTCTAAACCTAAAGGATTAGGTTAGATTAAATTACCTGGATGCTTGAGAATTAGTCCACCCGTAATCAACCAACGAACGTTCCTCTAGCAGAACCGTGAAACCCGAACAACAAAAACGACCCGGGGGGGGGTTTAGTGTGTGCGCCGGTTTTTGGGAGAGAGGAGGAGGGAGACAGAAAACTGATTTTTCAACTGAAAAGGCTTAATGTTTTTCCTTAACCCATAGGCTTTATTTATATGGAGGAAAAATACAGTTTGTAATGAATCCAGTTTCCTTATAATAATTATCTCAAATCCTTTCCTTATTTAATTGGCTGGAAAAGAATTTGCATATGATAATTACGATTTATATATTTATCTAATATATAAAACTTTATTAATTAACTATTATATATTTATTTATCTTAATAAATATATAATATCCTAATTAATTAATAACCCTCCAACTTCGGTAATTCTGACTGAAATTACCCAATAGATTTATAATACACTATTATAAATCCTAACTCTCCATTTCGGGATTTCATCTAACTTGTTCGACTTATAGGTTCTCACAGGTGTGACCCTCAAGTGTCTTGTAACATTGGATTGTATAATCACTTGGTTTGTCAACTCTGCACATAATTCCTGACAGACTCCCACTTGTGCAAGTTGGCAATACCACCTTTGATTATACGGACCTAAGGAGGCCCCTAGACAGGCACTTAGGCTGACCAGGTTACAAGAACTCTTATACCCAGATTTGGTGATATAAACATTCCGTGAGGAATTGGTATCTATGAAACTACTGTTCATTGATTGGGTATATCTTGGCTTTTCCCTTTGCATCGCGATATTTCATCTATGAGTATGAGCTTGGAAAGTGTCAACTCTAAATACTCAAGATTCTGTTCTCTTGATTATCTGACTTTCACTGATAGGTAAACGACAAAGAACTAATCAGTTCGTTTGGGCATGGCCATGCACTTCATCAGTATACTTAGTCAGTCAAGATGGGCCCAGAAATATCTCTCTTCTGAGAAGAGGTGCAAATCCCATCTTGCATATCTGCCTTTAACACCACGGCTTCCGCTGAATCTAGTTACACCCTTTATAGCCACCCTGTTACGGCGTAGCGGTTGAATGCACTAAGAATTCAGCAGTCCTCATGATATTAAATCAGATACCTCAGGTGATAGGGACAACCACTGTGAGATTCACTTATGACTTTATTCCAAGAAGTAATCTCAACCGCGGATCACGTCCGATATTTGCTACTCTATCAAATATCTGTGCAACTTTTAGTCTACAACACTTGTAGCTGTTATTCAGCAACTGATCATAACTACCTAAAAGTTCACAATGACTTTAACGCCTTATCATGCTCCCACAATGATAAGTTGTCACGGACAGATTCTGAATGAAAAATCGGAGACTGATTTCATTCCTGGATATATTAAAACATGCAAAATAGTGAAAGTGATAAAGAAATCAATCTTGTATAGTCCATATTACACGCTGTAATAATAACAAGATTGAATGTCTTTTCTTTTAACAACTTTCATTTTATCTATTTAACATTTGTTAAATACTGATCTAAAATGAAGTATCACCTTCCTTCAATTTTAAACCCTTTGATTAAAGTTTACCATTTTAATCAAAGTGATAACCAAAAACACAAGTCTGCTTACTTGTATCTGCTAATTATTGTTTTGCAAACACTTCTTATAACAATAATTAGACTTTTATCATATTCCATGAACTCGGAGACCTGGACTAACTTCCAGTTCCTGAATATGTAAAACTGCAACTTTCCTTAGTTGCTGTGTAGATGAATGATTTCTACCTGAAATCCGATTCCATTTGCAATCCTGGCAAATCTACTGGAATGCTATATGTTTTAATCCAACACTATAATTATTGATTTAAGTCAGTTACGACCTTTGTTTCATGGGTCTTGAAACTTTTATCCTTTTAACTGAAAAGGGTAAATTATATCTTATGAATTCTTATCCTACCTGGATTTATGAATTCCGAGATATATCAATAATTATATCTTTTATTCTTTTATCTCGGACTAGATAGAGAATAAATTTGGGCTCCCACTTACTTGCATAAAAACTAACTATTACTCAAAATTTACTATTGACTTAGTCAAAACTTTGATTTAGTCAATCCTAATTTCAAGTAATGAACTATGAGAATTTTCCCTTTTATGAAACTTAACTGGATTCGGTCAAATCCCAATTCCAAACCTTGGAATCTTTCTAGTTTCATAAATACTGTTATTAACGCTATCTGAGTTAATATCCTAAATTCTCTTTTTAAAACATTTGAATAAAACTTGATCAAACTTGATTAGTTAATACTGAGAATTTTTATAAAACTTATTTGGATTTGTTCAAATCCTAATTCCAAAACTTGGAGTCTTTCTAGTTTTATAAATGCTGTTATTAACACTATCTGTGTTAATATCTTAAATTCTCTATTTTCAAATCACAAAACTGTTATTCATAAATGTTTTATTCTCAAAACACATTCTTATAGAATCTTGTGTGTTTTGATAGTTTTTTTATACAGATTACTTCAATTTCATTAAAGTAATTATAACAGGCATCAACAACTAGGATCATACAAACACCAAGCACAATCAGATATTTGTCAAGACAATAACTTTTGAAAATAAAACCATTGAATTATAAAATATAATTATCCAAACATTGTTTAAAACATAAACCCCCAAAATAACTGTTTTAAAACTACAATTTCAAAAAAAAATGTCTTGACTTAAATTATCTCGTGTTTTGATCCTCGGCAACTCCTGGGCACTTCACTTCATTTCTGATTTCCTGCAATAATCATTTGCTCTAGGTATCAGTATACTTGTAAGCCAACAAGTAAGAAGTGTCAAATCAAAGCAATCATAAATTTTCTGAGGTTTATATACCTGCTTCATGACGCTTAGGGCAGTTTTGCCTCCAATGACCGATCTCATTGCATATGAACCAGCGATTCTCGGTCCTAGCTTTGTTTGGCTTAACCTTCTTGCCCTTGCCCTTGCCCTTGCCTTTCTTGGGTGCACTCTGGATGGCCTGAACTGGTCCTTTTCCCTTGCTGGTGCTAGCATGCCCATTTTTCTTTTTAACCCCTCCGTCTTTTACCATCAAGACATCCTTTGTCTTGTTCTTGTTCCCCATATTTAATTCAGCTGTCTTAAGCATGGAGTGCAATTCTGCTATTGTTTTCTCCATGTTGTTCATGTTGTAGTTGACTACAAAGGGCCTGTAGTCTTCTGACAGTGAATTAAGTATGGTGTCAGTTGCTAGCTGCAACGGAACGGGATGACCCAGCCTCTCCAGATGATCTAAGTGCCGCTTCATTTTCATGACATGGTCACTTACTGATGTTCCTTTTACCATTTTGCACTCATTGAATGCTTTGGTGGCATCGTAGCGCTCTGTACGAGCCTGAGTCTGAAACATGTCCCTCAGCTGGCGGATCATGTCGTAAGCATTTGTATTTATGAGCCCTGTTTGCAGATCTGGGCTCATAGTTGCTAACATCAGACAGGCAATGTTTGTGTAAAAATTTGCTTAAATTATTATCGTAAGATATCGTGAGGCAAAATCGTCAAAAGAAAGAATCTTTGTTCGATAAAACGTGCGATAAATAAGAATAAATTGACAAGAAGATTGATGACGCAGGAAAAACCTCTGAACCGAGGAAAAAACCTGCGGCCGACTAACTAGGATAGTCGACGTTGCACTATTGATCACCAATAAGGGGTGATATCCTCGATGTTACAGTTGTATCGTACGATTATAATATGGAAATGGATGACAATGAATGTAAATACAGAGAATAATATTAGTATTGCTATTTTTCTCTCAGAATCAGATGTCTTGTGTGTAGAACTTTGAATCTCTTTTATAGCTGCTTGGATCGTAACTGTCATCTCATAATTGAGCTATAAATGCAACGGCTATAACTGAAGCTGATTTCACGATCGTAACGTCCAAGCTCTTAAATGAAGAGTGTTTCTTGGTCAAACGGTCGGATTTAAGCTCGATGAACGATTGCTGTGCTTCGTGGTTATCTTGGACAAGCTTTCCTGCAATAAGAGCAAACTTGTACATGTATTCCATTAGTTCAATCGTACGATCATAAGATGATATCGTGCGATTGTCTTCGATAATTACTTATCTTTGTTTGACGGTAATTATATTTTTATTTCAGGACCTTATCTTAATACAGGAATATCATCCTGGAATATATCTTACGATTATAGTCGTTCGATCGTTCGATGATAAAATTTCACCCAAACAGTTTGCCCCCAAGATTTAGAAAATAAATTGTATATTTTCTGAATCTTATATCTGCAAAATCAAATCGTTAGTACATCGTTTTTATCATGATCAATTTTGTCGAATATGAACCGATCTTCACGTTAACGGCGTTACTAACCAGGTTAATTGCTAGCTGTCAACACAACGGTTATCTAGGACAGGTGTCGATGCTTGATTTGACCTTAGTTTCTTGGGAAGGAGTTTAATTTTATATATAGATAAGATTTCTTCCATAATTATCTCAAAATCTCTTCCAAATTTCGAATTCAAATTTCTCTAACCGAATCCTTTCAATCTTTAAGAAGATTTAGATCTAATTCGTCTATAAGGTACCTTTCTCTCCCTCGTTTCAATTCAGTTCATGCGTTTGAAAATCAGAGCTGATAAAGATCCTAGAAACTTTGATTTATTGCGTTTCGATAGGTTGCGTAGAAGTCTAGATCGAGTCTGTTTTAGAGAAATCATGGAGGTTAAAAGTACAATTCAAGCAGAAATCGACTTAGTGCACCTTAGGAAACTTGCTAGGATGCCTAAGGAGACGGTGATCGTATCACCTGGTGAGGTTAGACCCGCCGATGCCCCGGCAGGTTTCTTTGCGTTATTTGAATACCCGTTTAAGATAGGATTCACATGGCCTTACGGTCCTCTGTCTCGTGCTTTCATGACGCGTTTCAGTCTTTCTCCTGGACAGCTCATGCCCCAATTCTGGAGGGTCGTGAGCGTCATCGAACGTGTAACTGAGAATTGGGGTAGAGCCCCTTTCACCGTCGATGATCTTCTTACGGCTTACACCGTAAAAGTCTCGGACTACAATAGGTATGGGATTTATCCCAAGGGTAGGGGTGATGCCATGTTAGTACATGGTACCCAAGCTTTCGATCGAGGGTGGAAGGCCCGATATGCGTTCGTACGATCCTCATCAGTCTTGGAGGATGGTGGATGGGTGGCTCCAGAATGGAATCCACTAGGTATAGGATGATTTTTTAATTTGCTTTGATGTTATCGTATGATTTCTTATCGTACATTTCTTTTTGCAGAAATTGATTTTATCTTCGAGGAATCCACTGAAGCTGTCAATCGTTTCCTGGAATACGGCGTTCAGGAAAGATCGTACGGGAAATCGAAGGGAAAAAGCCAAAAGGAAGATAGCGACGAGGAGTTCGAAGTGCAAGTGCTAAGTGAAGAAGAAAAAGAAGAAGAAGAAGAGATGGAAGGTAAATCGCGCGATGATATTCTATCTTACATTTTCTTGCACCGTACGATATTAACGTACGTTTTCTTGTTTATTTCAGGCCAAAAGAAACCTGCGAAGAAGCTGGCCAACATAGCGGCGGCTAAGAGAGCCTTGGAGAAGAAGAAGGGAATAAGTGGCGTGGAGCCACAACTCAAGAAGACGAGGTCTTCTTCGGGTGCTTCGATTGCATCGAAGGAAGCCGTACGACAGGCGGACGATGTGGTCGATGCGACCCCAATTCACACTGCTCCCCCTCCTGCGATGTCTCCTACGATGCCAAAGGAGAAAAGAGCTTCGGTCAAGCCTTCAAAAGGGAAGGAGGGTGAAACGTCGATCCATATATCCCTTCCATCGAGCTTTCTTGAGGGCGATGTCATCAACCAGGATGACCTCTTCCCAGCCATCGAACAATATCTGCTCCCATCGCAGAAGGCTCATATGGACATGCGCCGGATTAGTGAGCTCGACGCTGGTGCCGTTGGATACGCCTTCATGGTAAGTTTCTTTTTATAATTTTCTATCCTACGATATATTATTTGTGTTTATTCTAACCATCTTACGTTATGCAGTCATTGCAAGCGTCTCTCGGTCTTCATCAAAGGTTGGAGACTGTTCAAAAGGATATGAAGGCAAGGATGTCCAGCGAGAGGGCTGCAGTGAATGAGGCGAAGAAGGCTCAAGAAAAGATGGCAAAGATGGTGGCCGAGCTCGATGCTAGACAGGTCAAGCTGGAT
Source organism: Centaurea solstitialis (assembly GCA_030169165.1). Taxonomy (NCBI): domain Eukaryota; kingdom Viridiplantae; phylum Streptophyta; class Magnoliopsida; order Asterales; family Asteraceae; genus Centaurea; species Centaurea solstitialis. The sequence continues at coordinate 43,741 of JARYMX010000145.1, forward strand.
GACTTAGAGGCTAAGTTGGAGGAGGCTGAGCATTTGCGATCTGAGCAACGTGCGAGGTTAACCGCTTCCAACAATCGTGCGATGAAGCTAGAGGAGGAGCTTGAAGCTCTACGGAGGGAGTATGCTGATCGTGAGAAGGCCTCATTATCTGAGATCCAGGATCTCAAAGATGAGATGGTATTGACAAGGATGGTGGCCCGTGCAGCCGTAATACGCCAATTCGTTGGTGGCACGTACACCATCGAAGCTGCTAAAGGGGAGCTGGGGGCTTTCCGTGATGCGATGGGGTCTGATGAGCTCCTGGATGCTGATGACGCCAAGGATGCCGATGAGGAGGAAGAAGGTGCTGAAAAGAGCAAAGGGGCTGAAGTCACGATGATCGAGGAGGAGGATAAAAATGAAGATGCCTCTGGATCCGGCATCGTGGATAAGGCTGCTGAAGTTACTCCTCCTGTCGTAGAAGTTAGTGTAGAAGAGGGTGTTAGCGTAGAGGCTACCCCTGAAGTTTAATCGATGTAATCATAGTACTTTAAGTACTTTTTAATGAAATTATCTATTTTTGTAATCATACGATGTTTTAGCACTTGTTATTTTTGTTCTAAGTACTTTTAGTAAATAGATAATCGTGCGTTTTTAGCTAATTTGTCGTTTAAGGCCTTAACTAATCGTGCGTTTTATCTTGCGATGTTTATCATGAGTTTAAGGCACTTAAAAATTTTAGAAACGTTTCTGTTAATCATGCGTCTGGCGTTTTAACTTGCGCTCTTGCGATTTAAAATTGATGCATCTTTTAAGTTTCATGCGATTTGAGCATGTTGTTTTATCAGGCGATGTTTGCCATAGATCGTGCGATGTCTGCGGTAGTCGTGCGATATCCTGCGATAATCATGCGATGTCTTGCGATAATCGTGCGTTACCTGCGAGTAAAATTGGCTAAGGGGTGGCCGTTGGTTTGACCAACGGCGCTCCGATGCCTAAGTCAGTAATCATTCAATGAAATAATAGTAAAATGAAAAGGGTTTTAGAAGTAGTACCTTTTTAGATGAGTTACATTCCAACTACGTGGGATTTCACTACCTTCGATGGTTGAAATCTTATAGGCACCTTTCCCCATGATCTTGGTAATGATGTAAGGTCCTTCCCATTTGATGGAAAGTTTTCCAGCGTTCGACTCTTGTGTATTTGGAAAGACTCGTCGTAGGACATAATCTCCAAGTTGAAATACCTTGACTTTTACCTTTTTATTGAAATAGCGCTCAACCATAGCTTTCTGCGATGCCATTTTCTGGAAGGCTTTCTCTCTTAGTTCTTCCAAAGCATCAACATCGTAACACAAGTCTATCGAGTTTTGTTCAATCGTACGATGTCGAGCAACAGGAACTTGTGATTCGATTGGAAGGACTGCTTCACATCCATATACCAAGGAAAAAGGAGTTTGCCCAGTTGCAGTTCTAGGTGTCGTGCGATTCGCCCATAAAACAGATGGTAACTCTTCGACCCATCGACCCTTTGCAGCTTTCAACCTCTTTCGAATAGAATTAATAATGGTCTTGTTGCTGGATTCGGCCAAGCCGTTGGATTGTGGATATCTCGGAGTCGATGTAATGAGTTTTATCCCACGTTCATCGCAGAACTTTCGAGTTTTTTCACTTATAAATTGGGATCCATTATCGCACGTTATTTCTGCTGGTACTCCAAACCTGTAAATAATGTTAGTTTGGATAAAGGAGATAACTTCTTTATCCCTAACCTGTGAGAAGGCTGCGGCTTCGATCCATTTAGAGAAATAATCAGTAAGAACAAGTAAAAATACTTTTTGACCTGGAGCAGGTGGTAATTTTCCTACGATGTCCATCCCCCATCGCATGAATGGCCATGGGATTAAGACAGAGTGTAGGGGTTCAGAGGGTAGATGTGACGTACCTGAGTGTCTTTGACAAGCATCGCACCTTTGAACGTACCTTATCGAGTCTTCTCGAAGAGTGGGCCAGTAATACCCTTGTCTCGAGATTCTGTTAGCAAGGCTTCTGCCCCCAGAATGATTTCCACATTCTCCATCATGCATCTCCTGAAGGATTCGATCGATTTGTTGCTTACTCACCACACATCGTAAGATTAGACCCGTTGTAGACCTTCGATATAGTTGATCATCGAAGATCGTATATCGAGAGCTTTTAATTCTGACTTTCCGGGCTTCTAATTTGTCTTTAGGGAGCTGGTCGTTTTTGATATAGTTCCATATATCATTCGACCAATCGTGGTTTTCTTCGATCAAATGAGCTTCTTCGATTGTGGGCGACATAAGATGTATTATCGGAACACTTTCTAAGGCTGGTTCGTTGAATGCGGATCCCAAGTTAGCCAAGGCATCGGCTTGCATATTCAGGTCTCTTGGGATTTGCTCTATCGAGAATTTATCAAATCGTGCGATCTTATCTTTTGCAATCTTGAGGTACGATATCATCTTTGAATCTTTTGCTTGAAATTCGCCATTGATTTGGTTCACTACTAGTAGTGAATCGCTTCGTACGTGTAGCCATCGTGCCCCCAAGTCATATGCCATATCCAATCCAGCAATCAAGGCTTCATACTCTGCTTCATTGTTAGTGGTTTTGAACTCACATCGTATTGAATACACCATATTGCCCCCATGTGATGATTTCAGGACTACTCCTAATCCTGATCCTCGTGCGTTAGAAGCTCCATCAACATGCATGGTCCATGGTTCGTTGTCATGAATCATCACATTACTGATTTCACCGCATGATGGTTCTTCGATTCCAGGACTGAATTCAGCTACGAAATCTGCCAATGCTTGAGACTTTATCGCTGTTCTTGGTTGATACGTTAGATCAAAGCTGCTAAGATAAATACTCCACTTTGCTAATCGTCCTGTAAGTTCAGGCTTACGAAGTACGATCTTAAGAGGATAATTAGTAACAACGATTATATGATGCGATTCGAAGTAATGCCTTAACTTTTTTGCTGCGGTCACGAGACCAAGTAAAAGCTTTTCCATAGATGTATACCTTGTTTCAGCATCGAGAAAAGACTTACTTATGTAATAGATAGGTTGCTGATGTTGGTCACCTTCTCGTACGAGCACTGCACTAACGGCGTTGTTACTTACAGCGAGGTACAACTGCAAGCTCTCACCTTCAATTGGTTTCGTTAGTAATGGAGGATTGGACATATATTTCTTTAAGCTTTGTAGTGCTTCCTCATGTGCTTTTGTCCAATCGAAGCCTTTGTTTTTTCGAAGCACGTTGTAGAACAAGTGACACTTATCTGATGATCGTGAGATGAACCTGTTCAAGGCTGCTACTCGTCCGGTCAACTTTTGTACCTCTTTTACAGTCCTTGGTGATTGAATTTCCAAGATTGCTTTGATCTGTTCTGGACTTGCTTCGATCCCTCGTTGCGTAACCATGTATCCAAGAAACTTTCCCGCACGTACCCCGAAGGAGCACTTGGTTGGGTTGAGTTTCATCTTGTATTCTCGTAATATATCGAACGATTGCTTCAGATGCTGGATATGATCTTGTGATCGTTCCGACTTTACGAGCATATCATCGATGTATACTTCCATCGTACGTCCGAGATAATCTTTGAACATTCTGTTTACAAGCCTTTGGTACGTTGATCCAGCATTCTTGAGCCCAAATGGCATTACTTTATAACAATATATGCCCTTATCGGTCATAAACGCGGTCTTTTCTTGATCATCTTTGTGCATTAGGATCTGATTGTATCCAGAATAGGCATCCATGAACGTTAGTAGCTCGTGCCCCGCAGTTGCATCGACCATCGCATCAATATGTGGCAAAGGAAAGGGATCCTTTGGACATGCTTTGTTTAAGTCTGTAAAGTCGATGCATACTCGCCACTTTCCATTCTTCTTTTGTACTACCACCACGTTAGCGAGCCAATCTGGATACTTCACTTCTCGAATTTTTCCCGTTTTGAGTAGGTTTTCTACCTCCTCGTTGATGACCTTGTTGCGTTCCGGTGCAAACTTGCGTCTTTTTTGCTTAACGGGTTTAAACGTAGGATCCACGTTCAACTTGTGCGATATGATGTTAGGATCTATCCCTACCATATCCTCGTGTGACCACGCAAAACAATCCGAGTGTTCCTGTAAAAAAGAAATTATACTATTTTTTATATCAGGGGTTAAAGTTGCTCCTACGAAGACCTTGCGATCAGGATGTTTTGGATCTAGCACGACTTCTTCAAGTTGAAGGTCATCGTACGATCGTACTCCATCCTGGCTCTGTAATTGCTAGATATCGTGCGGCTTGGCTTTCATTGTAATCTTGTAGCACTCCCGTGCGATCTTCTTTTCACTGATTATCTCTTGCACACCCCACGGAGATGGGAATTTGATCTTCTGATGATACGTTGATGGTACGGCCTTCATATCGTGGATCCAAGGTCTTCCAAGTATGGCATTGTAAGCGGAAGGACAATCGATAACGTTGAACTTTGTTTGCTTGTTTATGCCTTTAGCAAAGACTGGCAGTATAATTTCTCCAAGAGTACTAGTGGCATCTCCATTGAATCCAATTAACGTTGTTGTTCGTCGTACGATATTGGATCGATCGATACCCATGATCTTGAGTGTTTCTATGAATATCACGTTTGCTGAGCTGCCCCCATCGATCAACACCCTTTTGGTTAAACAATTACCAATGTTTAATTGAATGACCAAAGCATCGTGGTGTTTTTGATAAGTGTCCGACATATCTTCGATATCGAATGATATTTTTGTTGTGTCAAGTTCTTTATCATCTGTAGATCTGGATTCGCTTGGGATAGGATGCCCTTCGGGCCCTTCACGTGCGTGCCTTTTTGCTGCTGAATAGGTAAGACCGCACACGTCTGATCCTCCTGTAATACAATTGACCACCTTTGCTGGAACGGGCGATGTTGGTCTTTTCGTGCTATCATCGAGAAGATTTTCGAGATGTCCGTTCGTTTTGAGGTATGCGATCTCCTTCTTCAAGCTAATACAATCATCTGTATTGTGTCCGTGGTCATTGTGGAAATCGCACCATTTTGATTGATCTTTGTCCTTGCTGGGATTCTCTGGTTTTTTGGGCCATCGTACGTTAACTTCCAAGTTCCGTAGAGAATCCACCAAGTCTTTCGCTGTACCTGCAAAATGGTAAGTTGACAAATCTGGATATCTTACTTTACCTTTACCTTGGCTCGAACGTTTGTTCTGATCGCGTCGAGAATTGTCAATCTTGTTAACTCGTTTAGGTTTGAAATCATGTTTCTGTGCTCCAAGATTCTTCTTTTCATTCGAGTGTTTGCGCCGGAAAATTGCATCATCTTCAATCCTCATGTGAGCTAACGTACGAGCTCGTACATCATCGAAGTTTTCTGGTGGATACTTCGTTAGATCTGTGTATAACTCCGAAGATGTATCTAACCCACGTTTGTATGCTTCGATCGCCGTCCGCACATCGCAGTTCTTGACTTCGATCATCTCTGCATTGAACCTGTTGAAATATTCACGAATGGTTTCACCTGTTTTTTGTACGACATAATAGAGATCGCTCGTTTGTTTCTCCATCTTGCGACTGCTTGCAAACTGCCGAGTAAACTGGTTTACCAACTCGGACCATGACGCGATGCTCTTGGGTTTCAAATTGATTAACCATTGCAACGCAGCTCCGGTAAGTGTTGATCCAAAGCCTTTGCACATACAAATTTCTTGAAACTGGGTTGGAATAGGAACTGTCCATACTAGCTGCTTGTATTGTGCGATGTGTTCCACAGGATCAGAGATTCCAGAGTATTTTGGTGTAAAAGCCGGAATGTTATATTTTTTGGGGATATCAACAAGAGCAATCTCATCGATATAGGGTGAGGCTTGGAATCCGGTTTTAGGTTCAACTTCGATGGGTACAGCAGCTCCAGGAAGTTTGGTCAACAATGCGAGCATTGCTTTATTTTGTTCTTCTAGCATTTTTAATCGAATATCCACGATATCATTGGGTGGTGGATTACTAGAGGTTCCCGAAACGTTTGATAAGTTTGGAATATGAGTTATGGGGGTAGCTGCGGTGGGAACGTGCGATATAGGTTCTGGAATAGGTATAAAGGGACGAGGCCCTGTTTGAGGTTGGTTGTAAGTAAACGTGGTTGCTCCTGGGTAAGGACCTGATGGTAATGGAGGGAAGATAGGACGTGAATTGTTGACTGGAGGTGGCGGTGGTAAGCTAACTTGTGATATTTGCGGTGGTGGTGGCAAGTTAACTTGCGATACTTGAGGTGGAATGAAAGATTGTGACATTTGTGGTTGTACAAATGGAGGTTGAGAAACAGGGGGTGGATTTTGAGGAAAAAATGGCCTTTGTTGATGAACGGAAACTGGGATGTGAGAAGTTTGCGGATTCGATGCTCTCAATCTAGACAGTTCACCATTCATTTGTAAGTTCTGCTCATTCAACCATTGGATTTGTTCTTGTGCTGCTGCCAACTGTTGCTGCAAAGTTGTTTGAGAACTGCTTGCCATGTTCCTGTACTCAATTCACAAAGAAGCTCGAAGAAATAGGTTAGTAAACTGACGCCTTATCGAACAAGATTTTCTCAAAACGGGCCCCACGGTGGGCGCCAAACTGTTTGTGTAAAAATTTGCTTAAATTATTATCGTAAGATATCGTGAGGCAAAATCGTCAAAAGAAAGAATCTTTGTTCGATAAAACGTGCGATAAATAAGAATAAATTGACAAGAAGATTGATGACGCAGGAAAAACCTCTGAACCGAGGAAAAAACCTGCGGCCGACTAACTAGGATAGTCGACGTTGCACTATTGATCACCAATAAGGGGTGATATCCTCGATGTTACAGTTGTATCGTACGATTATAATATGGAAATGGATGACAATGAATGTAAATACAGAGAATAATATTAGTATTGCTATTTTTCTCTCAGAATCAGATGTCTTGTGTGTAGAACTTTGAATCTCTTTTATAGCTGCTTGGATCGTAACTGTCATCTCATAATTGAGCTATAAATGCAACGGCTATAACTGAAGCTGATTTCACGATCGTAACGTCCAAGCTCTTAAATGAAGAGTGTTTCTTGGTCAAACGGTCGGATTTAAGCTCGATGAACGATTGCTGTGCTTCGTGGTTATCTTGGACAAGCTTTCCTGCAATAAGAGCAAACTTGTACATGTATTCCATTAGTTCAATCGTACGATCATAAGATGATATCGTGCGATTGTCTTCGATAATTACTTATCTTTGTTTGACGGTAATTATATTTTTATTTCAGGACCTTATCTTAATACAGGAATATCATCCTGGAATATATCTTACGATTATAGTCGTTCGATCGTTCGATGATAAAATTTCACCCAAACAGGCAACATCAAGGAGATCATCTGAGTGCTTCTTGTGGGCATTTCTGGCAGCAGCCGGAGCGTTTGCCGGAGGTGCCTCCCCAAGTGGCTCTTCAAGCACATACCACTTTCTTTCATGTCTGAGCACAATCATTAGATTGCGCTCCCAGTCAAGAAAGTTAGAGCCGGTCAACTTATCCTTTTCCAGGATAGAGCGGAGGGAAAGATTGTTAGTGCTGGTAACAGTGCTTGCCATCTACACAAAATAAAATTTTTGGTCTTAGCAACTGTAAATAGACTAATTTCCAATAAAATATCAATAAACCCTTAAATGATCAATTTATTGGACTAGGATCCTTATTTCATACGTCCTGATGTGCGTAATGTTCTTGCTCCATTAGAACCGTATTTATTTCGGTAGGTAAGGACTTTTACCAATCATGTCTAACTGACATGACTCCTAGATCTTTTCGGGACTGTGGCAACTACCTGTGCATGTTTTAGTCCCTCTAAGTGCTTTTTGGCCCGGTACCACCCGGTGAACATTATAGTACCAAAACAGATCTCACCATTTTGGGGACCTGATCACTATACTCTGGCCGGTACCACCCAGAGATAATTCGCAGAGTTATGTAACCCCTTCAGCTTCAGTTTGAACACAGACGTCGAATGTGTGATCACTTACAACGCCTATGTACTTTACGCCGAAGGTGCCCCTAGATGGGTTGCACTACTGATCTATGATTTTCGGGGTTTTGAAAAACTTTATTTCCAGGATTTTGAAAAACTGATTGTTTATAAAGGCTACTTATGTTTTAAACTAACTGTTTGAAACATACATGTAATTTTAAAACTAACTGTTCTAAAAATTACTTGCTAATTAAAACTAACTGTTTTAATAGCATACCTAGTTGATAAAAACTAACTGTTTTTGTCAACTTTGCCTTTTATAAAATAATCATCCACTGATTGTTATAAAGAGCAATTGATATTCTAAACTTAAATATTCATGTTATTTTAAACCAACTGTTTAAAATATCGGCTAATTGAAATCAACTGATTTAAAGTGTACTGGTTAATTGAAACTACCTGTTTCAATAACCTTTTTCGTCTGACAAAAGCTAACTGTTCTGTCAACTTTGCTCTTTTATAACAATACACTAGGTTTTATTGAAAAACTTCACTTTAAAGGTTTTCGATTGAAAAATAATAAAACCTGATTTCTTCTTGTTTTAAAAAGAAATATTTTTTAAAACATATCTAATAAACTAGCAGTTATTAGCATCAACTACGTAGATAATCATGCACACGGATAATTATAACTACGTAAACAACTAATTATAAGTTTTGCCAACTTTGTTCCTAGGGACCAATAATGACCTAGTTTTTCTACAGCTTCAAAACTTCGCGTAGCTCCCACTGGCTTCGCCATGCTTGTTAGTATTCCGCTAAGATGAAGAATAGCTCCCACTGGCCTCGTCATCCCAAAAGAAAGAAAAAACTATCCTAGGGTCATTATTACATAAGGGGTTGTAAACGGCACGCAGGCCTCCCCATGAATATGTCAAGGGTCTAAGTTGGCAAATACTATAACGTATATATATATGTAAAATCAAACTGAAATTCATATATAGTTCTCAAGCAATCACGCAATTATATGTATATATGCAACAAAAGCAATATTATAATTACGAGAAAATAAACCTGGATCCGTTAAAATTATCTTGTCTCAATCATCAAAAACTTGGTTTTATAACTGATTCGAAAACAAACTGTTTTATGAACCCAAAAAGCTTTTAGACTAGAAATGGTTTTTACTTAAAACTAAGGTTTATAAACAATAAATCTTATTTTACAAAACTAGAACCATTTTATCTAAAATTAATCCTCTTACCTAAAATTATATCAAACAGGTTTTATTGATTCAATTTTACAATATTGGCCCTTAGAGTTTTAATTAAAAGGTAAAAACATAATATTAGGCCTATTTTGAAAAACCTGTGAAAAATAAATTTTATAAAAGATTTATCAAACCTGGAAAAAAAAAATTTAATTGGTTTGAATAAATTTTATCAGATAAAATTAACAATCTTGGGTAAGTAAGCCTAAAACCAAACAAACTCATTTTGGGCCATAACTTGGTCCAAAGAACTGGGCCTTGGGTCTGGATAACGTAACTAGGCCCAAAACACGAAAAACCCTAGGTTTGACCATGACCAATAACCAATGTTCACCACCACCGAATACGGTGGTTTTGGTCATCGCGAGACGTCGCCACCACCACGCTGGTGGTGTAGCTGCGGTCTAGCCGCGATCGAACCATAGTCGGATGCGTGTCTCGCTTGAAATTGATTTGGTCATCACCTCCATTTGCCGTAACCACCACCGCGACTGCGGTTTCTGGTGGTTGCCGTTCACCACCAAAACGAGTGGTGCGGTCGGCGTGTATGGCCAGAACCGCCGCCATCACCGGTGTAACAGCAGCAATCGGCCGCCATCACCACGGTGGTACGGTCACAACCACCAAAGCCTTTTCGGCTTGGTTTGGTCGCGATTATTCGGGCTACAGTCATCTACACCGCCGCTGCATCAGCCACCACCATTGTCGTTGACCACGGCGCTCACGGCGGCGATGATCGACGCATCGGCGTCGTTGCCCCCACCGATTTGATAACGACGGCAAACGCCACCACCATCGCTTGCCGCCGCTGTGGCGATCAAACAGCGGACCACCATCGCCACTATCCGCGGCTGTTCCAAAAACATCACCACCGTCGCCGTTTCCGGCTTCGGTGGTTGGTTCAATCAATTGCCACCACAGTGGCTTTTGATTTCAATCGCGATCATCGCTCTCGGCCAGCGATCGAATAGCCGTTGCCACCACCGTAGCTGGTGGTCTTGGCTTGGCCATCACCAAATCGCCGCCACCACCTGTCTGGTGGTTTGGCCGGGCGTTCGTTGCCGATAGGTGCGGCGGCTATTGCTGTTTTCGAAGGTGGTTCGGCCACCGCTACCTGATTGGTGGCGTGGTCTGGTGGTTGAATAGCAGCAGCCGGCGCCGCCACCACAAGCTGTGGTGCGGGCGGCGTTCGTGTGTTGTGATCCCGTAGCCGGCGATCGGCCTGGCGGTCCGGCCGGCCTACTGCCGTCGTTCCACCGCCGATCGTCGGTTCAACTATGATGGGTGTTCTCGGATAGAGTTTTTGTACGATAAATAAAAATCAAATTTTTATATCAGATTTTAAACTTGATACGTAAGAATTAATTTTAACGGATCACATACAAAACGATAAACTGATAAACTGAAAACGATCTTAACAATGGCTCTGATACCACTGTTGGGATTTTGTGGGTATCCTTAGATCAAACTGATCCGAGGATTATCTCAGATCTATCAAAACCTCGCTGGTTTGATATATCTCGTAGGTTTAATACACACTGTTAAAACCCACGTGATCAGAAACACGCTGTTTCTGATCCAATTATGCGGAAGCGATAAAAGCTAAAATCCCATTAAAGCCTAATGATCTTAATCGTTTGTAGCTCTAAACCTAAAGGATTAGGTTAGATTAAATTACCTGGATGCTTGAGAATTAGTCCACCCGTAATCAACCAACGAACGTTCCTCTAGCAGAACCGTGAAACCCGAACAACAAAAACGACCCGGGGGGGGGGGGGTTTTAGTGTGTGCGCCGGTTTTTGGGAGAGAGGAGGAGGGAGACAGAAAACTGATTTTTCAACTGAAAAGGCTTAATGTTTTTCCTTAACCCATAGGCTTTATTTATATGGAGGAAAAATACAGTTTGTAATGAATCCAGTTTCCTTATAATAATTATCTCAAATCCTTTCCTTATTTAATTGGCTGGAAAAGAATTTGCATATGATAATTACGATTTATATATTTATCTAATATATAAAACTTTATTAATTAACTATTATATATTTATTTATCTTAATAAATATATAATATCCTAATTAATTAATAACCCTCCAACTTCGGTAATTCTGACTGAAATTACCCAATAGATTTATAATACACTATTATAAATCCTAACTCTCCATTTCGGGATTTCATCTAACTTGTTCGACTTATAGGTTCTCACAGGTGTGACCCTCAAGTGTCTTGTAACATTGGATTGTATAATCACTTGGTTTGTCAACTCTGCACATAATTCCTGACACAGTCGATGGCGGCAGCCGTAGCTGCTGTCGGTCGATGGTGGCGGCGGTGGTTGATTGAAATCGACATAGCCACACCACCGATTGTGGTGATGGCGATCGATGGTGGTTGTTTGCGTAAGCCGATCGAGCGGCGATGGTGGTGGCTGTGGCTACTGCTGTCGTCGCATCCACGGCGACGGTAGTGGCGCTAAGCTGCTGCCGTCGTTGGTGGTCTAGCGATGGCGGTGGCGTGGTTTTGATTTCGCCGGAACAGCGGCGGCGATGGCGGCGATTACTGCTGTCGTCGTCGCGATCGAGATCGACAGCCACGGCGGCGGTCGATGGCTGCCGTTTGGTGGCGTCGGCTGTTGCCGGTTGTTCTCGAACGGGCGGCGATGGTGGCGTTCGTCGTCGTCGTCGTCAGCGGAAACAAACCGTTGATTGGTGGTCACGATTAGTTGATCAATTGATTAACGAGATCGTAACCAATATGTTTTTCGATAAGTTTTCGTAAACGGGTCCCGTGCGAGATTCGTTTTCGGATAGGTCTGGAATTGAGAATCGTTTTTACCAGATAGGTTAAAACGGTTCAAGATTGAATTAATTTTAAGTTTCCAAAATTAATTGTTAGTTTTATAATTATTTAATTGCGTTTAATTATTTAATTATGTCGAGTCATAGCTGAACCCTGTAGACCCGTGGTTGTGTTTTTAATTTTATCTGTTTTATGAGGGAGGCCTGCGTGCCGTTTACAACCCTTTTTGTAATTTTAATTATTTTGTTAGACTAGTTGGGAGGCCTGCGTGCCATTTAAAGCCCATTTGTAATAGTTATTTTTAATTACATCGAGACGGAGACAAGACGACGGCCATGGATCTCGGAGCCAGTGGGAGTGCCAGAAGCTGAAGACTTTTGTCACTTAGGGTTGAGACCGTTGTTTTGTGTTGGCTCACAAAACAACATTAGTTTAAGGGTTTAGGCTATGACTGTGCTTTTTATATTTAAATTGCGTGGTTGTTTAATTTACGTAATTGCTATTAAATATAAATTGCCCTTTTTGAACAAATTGTTAAAAAATAAAAGGATACAAATACAGTTAGTGTTTGGATCCAGTTTTTCAAAGTTTTTGAAAAAGGAAACTGGCAACTTTAACCCTTGTTCAAATCATAGATTAGCAAGTGCAACCCACTTTGGGGGCACCTCCGGTGTAAGGTACATAGGGCGTTGTAAGTGCACACACTATGAACGCTCGTGTTCAAACCGAAACTGGAGGGTGATAAAACTCTGCGAATTATCTCCGGGTGGTACCGGCCAGAGTTTGTCCAGGTCCCGGGTGGTGCAATCTATTTTGGTAATTATTTATTCACTGGGTGGTACCAGGCCAAAATGCACTAGAGGGACTAAATATGCACGGACTATATATATCCGATGTCCCGACGATCTAGAAGTCGTATTTTCGAGTTAGAATACGATTGGTATAGTTTTACCTACCATAGATCGCATGAGTCGGTTTGACATGATTACATGCTTCCCGACACATGTGAAATATGGATTCTAGTCTAATAAATTTATTTTAAGGGTAATAATTTATTAGAATTCTATAATTATAAACTAAATTGGAATTTATATTCTTCTGTAGATGTCTCCAATTAGCATTCCGTTTTATTCACCTGAGGAATCACTTCGCCTTATTATGGGCAAGTGGAAGCTTACGGGCCAGAACTTTCCAGTTTGGAAGTTACATTTACAGAATGTATAGAGTGCCCAGGGTAAGCTTTATGTGATCAATAAGCCCATGTCACGACCTAAAAGCAATGCCCCTGAAGAGGAATTTGCTGAGTATTTTAGATTCATGGCAGATGAATCAGATGTAATGTCCATTCTAATTTTCTCTATGTCACCCGAGTTCACGGGAGATTTAAGAGTCAAATTCTGTCACGAGGTTGTGAAAAATGTGGAGAGCCAGTTAGGTCTCTACAAGCATACGGGTAAGCTTTTGATCATGCAAGAGATTCTCTCCCTGAAGCTGCAAAAGGGTCAGTCAGTTAAAAACCATCTTATTGAAATAAGAAGGCTTTTTAAATGTTTATCACGTCTGGGGTACAAGATGACTCAGGAAGAGTTAGTGTATCTCATGTAGTTTTCCCTCACAAAGGAAGTTCAGGACACAGCTAGTGCCTACATGAAGGAACCAAAGAACGACGTGGATAAAGTTCATGAAGACCATCTGGCCAGTCTAGAGCCAGTACCCGAACCTGCAAATCTCATGGACACTGATATAATCGATGAGCTGGGAGATCTGAGTTGCCCAGAATGCGGCAGCGAGGATATTTGCGAGCACTTGATGAATATCGACCAGAAAGAGATCGGTTTACCCGATGCTCCAGGTATCTTTATGATAGATTGCTTAATCACTTCTTATGAATCATGGGTAATTGATACAGGCAGTGGTAACCACATTTGTAATCATTTACAGGGATTCACTAGAAGAAAGACTCTGAGGAAGGACCGTTCGAACCTACGAGTTGGCGAAGGCACACCGCTGATAGCTGAAGCTGTAGGATCTTATAGTCTTAGTTTACCCTCGGGTCTAGTTTTGGAACTGGATAATTGTTATTATATTCCAAATATGATTAAGAATGTTTTGTCTTTTGATTTATTAGTAGACCAAGGATTTTATTATAAATATGATTATAAAATGATTTCAGTCTTTAAAGATAATATTTTCTATTTTAAAGCTACACCCGTGAATGGTCTATACACAGTAAATCTACAAGACAACAATGGTGAAATCTATCATATAAGTAAACGATCCAAGGATATTGAGGATCAGACTTACCTCTGGCATTGTCGTTTGGGCCACATAAACAAGAAACGCGTTGAACTACTCCTAAAAGGAGGTTTTCTTGGCAATTTCGATTACAAACCTTTTGATAACTGCGAGTCTTGTTTATCTGGCAAAATGACAAAGCAACCTTTCAACAATGAAAATGAAAGGGCTACTGACTTGCTTGAAATAATCCACACAGATGTATGTGGACCTTTCAGTCATGTGGCAAGAGGAGGATACCGGTACTTCATTACCTTTACTGACGATTTCAGTAGGTATGGTTATGTCTACCTTATGAGACATAAATCTGAAAGCTTTGAAAAATTCAAAGAATTTCAGAATGAAGTACAGAATCAACTTGACAGAAAGATCAAGTTCTTGCGGTCGGATCGCGGAGGCGAATATCTCAGTGACAAGTTTGACAATCATCTAATGGAGTGTGGGATTGTATCCCAACTCACACCTCCGTATACACCTCAGATGAATGGTGTGTCAGAAAGGAGAAATCGTACTTTGCTTGACATGGTACGAACGATGATGTGTCATTCTTCGCTGCCAATATCATTCTGGGGACATGCGCTCGAAACAGCAGCACACATACTGAACAGAGCGCCAACAAAGTCGGTAGAAAAGACTTCATATGAACTATGGAAGGGTAAGAAACCCAACATATCTTTTCTAAGAATTTGGGGCTGTGAGGTTTACGTCAAACGACCCACCTCAGAAAAACTCAAGCCCAAATCCGACAAGTGTTTCTTCGTTGGATATCCCAAGACCACCGTGGGATATTACTTCTACAACCCTGAAGAGAACAAAGTTTTTGTTGCTCGAAATGGAAAATTTCTGGAAGAAAAGTTTCTCAGTCTAGAGAACACCAGAAAGGATGTAGATCTACAGGTAGTAGACGAAGAAAACACTGCACCAACTGTTGAGCCAGAAATTCAACATAGCAATGTTGAACCTCAATCAGAGCCGATTGAGGAAGTGCAAACACAGGACCTTCGCAGATCCAGTAGGGTAAGACAAGAACCAGATAGGTATCTTGGATTTCTCGTCTCTCAGGACAGCAGAGACTTGAATGAACCAACATCCTATGGAGAAGCTGTGTCAGGCAGTGAGTCTGAACAATGGCGGGAAGCCATGAAGGCCGAGATGCAATCCATGTACGACAACCAAGTTTGGGAGTTGACTGATTTGCCACAACACTGTAGAGCTGTTGGGCGCAAATGGGTTTTCAAGAAGAAAACCGACATGGATGGAAATGTACACACCTTCAAGGCCAGACTGGTCGCAAAAGGATTCACGCAAACTCATGGTATCGACTATGATGAAACCTTTTCACCAGTGGCCATGTTAAAGTCAATTAGGATTCTTATGGCCATTTCAGCGTATTTTAACTACGAGATTTGGCAAATGGACGTCAATACAGCCTTTCTGAATGGAAAGTTAACAGAAGATGTCTATATGGAACAACCAGAGGGGTTTGAAGATCCTAAGAATCCTAATAAGGTGTGTAAACTGCTAAAATCCATTTATGGATTAAAGCAAGCATCTCGAAGCTGGAACTTACACTTTGATGAGCGAATCAAAGAGTTTGGTTTTACCAAAAGTGAGTTCGAGCCGTGTGTCTACACTAAGTTCAGTGGGAGCGTAGTAACCTTCTTGGTCTTGTACGTAGATGACATTCTACTCATAGGAAACAATGTACCGACTTTACAGAGTGTAAAGAGCTGGTTAAGCAAATGTTTCCAGATGAAAGACCTTGGAGAAGCTGCTTATATACTTGGTATAAAGATCTACAGAAACAAATCCAAGTGGCTTATCGGACTTAGTCAGAGTACGTATATCGATAAAATTCTGAAGAAATTCAGGATGGATGAATCCAAGAAAGGATTTATCCCGATGCAGCATGGCATAGTGTTAAGTAAAACACAATGTCCTGTTTCTAGTCAAGATCAGGACAAAATGAAAGCAGTTCCATATGCTTCTGCAATTGGATCAATCATGTATGCCATGTTATGTACTAGGCCCGATGTTGCTTACTCAGTAAGTGTCACGAGCAGATATCAACAGAATCCGGGTGAACCTCATTGGGTGGCTGTCAAGAACATTCTTAAGTATCTGAGAAGAACGAAAGAAATGTTCTTGGTCTTTGGAGGATCTGAGGATGAAATTAGTGTCACTGGATACTCTGACGCTAGTTTCCAGACCGACAGAGATGACTTCAGGTCACAGTCAGGGTACGTCTTTACCCTAAACGGAGGTGCGATCTCATGGAAGAGCTCGAAGCAGGACACGATTGCAGATTCAACTACAGAAGCAGAGTACATTGCAGCATCTGATGCGGCAAAGGAAGCTGTCTGGCTAAGGAATTTTCTATCGGATCTCAGAGTGGTTGCCAGTATCTCGAGACCGATCGATATATTCTGTGATAACTCGGGAGCCGTGGCGCAAGCAAAGGAACCTAGAGAGCATCACAAGTCAAGGCACGTGCTCAGGAAATATCACCTCATCCGAGAGATTATTGGAAGAGGAGATGTGAGAATATGCAAGATTCCAACAAAGGATAATGTCGCAGATCCACTGACAATACCACTAGCAAGGGTGAAGCATGAGGCACATGCGAATTCCATTGGGATGCAGTACCTGGAAGCCAGTAGCTAGTTTTTTAGTTTATTAATTATTACTATAGTTTAACTTTGAAACAATGTAATCATGTAAAGTTTTATTTCACAGTGTGTTGGAAATAAATGGAGGTTTTATTTTCATGATTGTTCCAAATTAGCTATTTTTCGCATATTTAAATGTATCCGTGATTCTTACAAAGTCTTGTATGAAATCTAAATTTCCGTAGCCACTTATTGAAATGGGAATTTCAATAGGGAGTTTAACGCTATTATAAATACTTGATGATTTATTCGAAGTAGTGAATAAAAGCACAAGTGATGTGACCAAGTATTTATAAATACTCATCAGAGTGTTTGGGTATTGGAAGTGACCAGTATTCAAGTCTGCTTCATGGAGCCTCAGTCATAAGCACTGACTTGATAGGTTGTCCTTAGACCTGAGATACTTGGTTTGGGAACGCGAGGACTACTGTACTCTTAGCACGTACTAACGCTGCACCGTAACAGGGCGGCCATACGGGACGTGACTAGATGCAGCGGAAGCCGTGGATCCAAATGCAAGTAGTCAAGAAGGGATTTGCAACTCTTTCAAAAGAGAGATATTTCCGGGCCCCTTGACGAGTAAGATTGGCAGAAAACGCGTGGCCACGCTCGGATAGAATAACAGGTGTTATTTAGTAATATCCGTTACTACAGGCAATCGAAATCAGAGTCAAGAAATACTTGATTTTAAGAAATGAATCCTCCACTCCATGTCTTAAATCACTTTAGAAATATCGTGTGCAAAAGGAATGAACCTGTGTACAAATTCAAGCGTGAATTGTATCTCTGGATGTAAGAGATCTTATAACCTGGTTAACCTAAGTGTCTGGCTAGGGACCTCCTTAGGCAAAGGGTAACAGTACAGTTACTAGTCTGGCACAAGTGGGAGTCTGTTAGGATTATGTGCAAGATAGTAACAGGGTTTACCATGTCCAATGTTATAAGACACTAGTGGGTCACACTGCTACACACCCAATTAGAGATCAAGTGGTTTGATGGAATAATTAATTAGTACAAATTAATTATTGAGTGAGAAATAAATAATAAATAGTTATTTATTATTTAGTTATATGTAAAATATCAGTTGGAATATTTTATTGGATTAATTAATAGTTAATTAATTAATTAAAGGGTTAAGTTATTTAATTAATAGTTTATTAATTAAATAAAGAGTTTGAGTTTGATTAAATAACCTTAATGGACCTTTTAATCAAACGGGCTTTCCTTATTGGGTACTGCCATATTTATTTTATAAATATGGCAAACCCTAGTCAGTTTATTCATTCGATCAATCTTAACTGAAAAGAAACCCAGAGAAAAACCAGAAACCCTTCCAACACTCTCTCTCCATCGATTTCAAGAAGGAATCCACGGCGGTCTAGGAGCCAATCTCACGGTGGTGCAGTAGCGGTGTACTCCCCGCTAGCAGTCCAGTTCCGTTCGCATAAACCAACAACGAGGTAATTTTTCGTAACCCTCTTTTTGTGTCTGTATGTGTTTTGGATGGATCTACGATTGGGAATTGGAATTTATTTTTCCGCTGCGCGTATATCGCTCCCCGATTCCCAACAAATATGGCCCCACTTAAATATCCCCAAGCATGCGCACGGAAGGCTCGAACTCGGTTAGGACGCTTTAAACCCCCCGAGCAATAACCAATCCGCTACAACACTGGAAGACCTTTTTCTTATGATCCAAATACCACATACAACATAATAGGACTTCGAATAATATTCCAACATACCCAATTTAGTCAAAGAGACCTTTATCACTACATGAATGTGTTCAAGCTATAAAGCTACACTATACATGTTTAAGAATATAATAACAAGGTCAAATATCATCAATTGACACTTGTGCATTTTACGGAGTTAAATCTCCAAATTAGGTCAAAACCTAAATTACGGGTATTTTTCATTATAGAATGAAGTACTAATATATTTCACAAATAAGACATCCATACTCATGTAAATACCATTTATGTCAATTCCCACCAAAATACTCATGGTTATTGAAAGCTTTATAAAGTCAGTTTGGGCTTTATTGTAATATTCATTATTTCGTTGTTTGGGCTTTTAGGGTTGGACTTATCTTGTAAATGAAACTTATATATAGGGTGTTTTGGGATCAGGGTTAATCATGAGAGTCGACTAACATGAATGTGAGTGTAGGTTAGTTAGAAAGAATCCTTTATAGATTGTGATTTTCTCATTCAATAAACATGTCGACTTTTGATCTCTCATGATTTTTACTCCGATTCTTGTTGAATTTGGACTCACAGTTGGTATTAGAGCCAAAATTGAATCAATCATATTCGATACGATCTATCAATTTAACATAATTCAAGGTTTCTGAGTATTATCGACATACGACGTTGTGGTATTCAAGAGATTTGGGCTCGTGATATGAAGAATTTGAAAGATACAATCGCATCTCGGTAAATCTCATTGTGTTCAGATTAAGTATTTCTATTATGGATTTAATACGGAAAATGATTTCCAGTTACTACTTCCTATCCAAATTTGTCACATCTAGAAAGAAAGTGTATGTTCGGATTCTTGACCGATAATACTTACATCTGATTAAAGTTTATCAGATTAAAGTTTTTAAGCTAAATTCCTATTCAACTCGTGGTTAAAGACAAATTCCGTGTTTTTATTGTTGATTCTGTACTGAGCATTTAAATAACTTACATATGTATCTACCTTGTTGTTAGATGACTCAACAAACATATGGACAGTCTATTGAATTCAGTTGCTAACTATTATGTCGAGTTGTCTACAGATTGAAGCTGTAGTTTGTACAATCGGTGGCGGTTATAACATAATAGATGTGGTTATTCAGTTGAATGAAGAGTTAGAGCTTAATTCAAGGGGCGGCTCAAAGTGTACAATGTAGCTAAGCATCGTCAACGTTTTCCAAAGAAAGCAAATGAGAGGATCAAAAGATGATTCCTTTATAAAACTTTAGGAGGATGATGTTAGGACAAAATGTCCGAAGTATTAAAAGTTTTATAAAGTTGTTTTAAGTTTTATTGTAATATTCATTATTTTGTTGTTTGGCCTTGGACTTATCTTTTAAATGATATATATATATATATGTGTGTGTGTGTGTGTGTGTGTGGTATGTGTGTGTGTGCGCGCGCACGCGTGCGTATGTATATATAAAGGTGTTTTGTGATTAGGGTTAATCATGAGAGTCGACTAATGTGAATGTGCGTGTAGGTTAGTTAGAGAGAATCCTTTGTACATTGTGATTTCTCATTTAATAAACATGACCACTTTTGATCTCCCATGTTTTCTACTTTGATTCTTGTTGAATCTATCTATATATAATAAAAGAGTAACTGGCTGACACGTGTCGCGCTCTGGTGAGCCGAATTTTTGTTTTTCTCGCCAAAACATGAACCTAGACACTTTTTTAGTCTACATTCATTTTGCTTACTTATCACTATTTGCCACATCATATGCATATGTGTCATGCGTCATATGTTGACACATGACACTGATTCAAAATTTAAAGTTATTAAACTTTATTCTATTAAATATTAAACTCCAACCTATTAATTCAACTATTTTAGATTCAAAATTATTTAATATTAAACTCCATCCTACTAATTCAACTATTTTATATTTTATTAATTCAAATATTTTTACTAATAAATGATATGGTTTAATAATGTATATTTGTATTCATGTAACTAATTGATAAACATCATCAAATAGAAAATAAATATTTCATTTTAAATATAATCAAGATAATTATTGAGTTTTAACATAATACTTAATTAATAAATTTATAACAAATTACTATTAAACGTATCAATTATTATATTTCAATTCAAGTACACTTTTGTATGTATACCTTTCTCTTTATATGTGAGAGTATATTAACGTCATTTTAAAAGTCAAAGATAGTTTATAGTTTGATTTATAAAATGTTTTTCTTATATTTTCATTATTGATAATTTGATATCAATTGAATTAAATTAAAAATACATAAAGTTTGTAGTTTTTTTAATAAAATTAATGTATTTGATAGAAAATAATATTGATGTTAAAAGATCAATAGCACAACAATTCATATTTGTAATATAAGTTTTTTGACATAATTTAAAATTTTGAAATTATCCCGTGTATTACACGGGATCAAAACTAGTTTGGACTCATAGGTTCCCATATTTTCCAATTCTTGTGATTAGGGTCAAGTTCACATTTAGACTCCAACAACTTGATGAGGTTCACGATATTTTTCGTCTCCCATGTTCCAAAGAAAATGGCATCATCCCGTATTGGAGATGCGTAAGCGAGACCTCATCCTTCCCCACCTTTATCCCTTTTATTAAGCCTTTTTCTACCACTTCCTCTATCATAATATGCAAACATTCGGCCACTACAAGGAAAAGAAAATGAGCTATGGGGTCTCCTTGTTTTAAGCCTCTGTATTAGGGATCCGTTTATCAATACCAAAATTCTTGACATCTT
>JARYMX010000146.1:0-64512 GCA_030169165.1 Centaurea solstitialis
TAGAAAAGCTTTTCAAACTTTTAAATACAAAAGAATACCTTCTTTAAAGGTTATATTTCTCTTGTAGTATATGATTATATGTCATTTAGGTATGTTTTAATCATATATATCATTTATGTGAGAAACAATTAATTTAATTAATAATTTTAGTTAAATATTTAATCTTTTGCTAATCATACGTGATTTTGGTCTGATTTTGCTCAAATCTATATTATATATATAGGGGGCGTTCAAATATGAACCAATTTTTTGAACGTGAGGACAGCCCAGAGCGCGACACGTGCCAATCTAACATCCGCGGGTCAAGGCTTATTCAGTCTGAATAAATCCGCGGGCTAGTGTTATTCATACTGAATAAGCCATGACCCGCGGCTAACCCGCGAGTAACCCGCCCTCGTCAGAGTGCGTCAGAGTGCGACTAAGCCTTATGCATACTGAATAACGCTTTATTCAGGCTGAATGATAGCTTTATTCAGTATGAATAACACTAAGTCGAAAAATTTTCAGATTGCCACGTGGCACGCTCTAGGCTATCTTCACGTTCACAACCCAAAAGTGATTCACATTTGAACTTTTCTATATATATTGTAAGTATATGGATTTTTTTTTTTTTTTTTTCAAACTTTTTGTTAGCCGCAATAAGAATTGTCTTTGTTTAATAAAAAAAACATATATAACACGAATTTGGTCTTGGGATTTAAATAAAATTAATAAAATAGAAAAGGATAAAAGAATAAAGGAAAACGTACGATAAAGAGGATGGCTACGTATGCTATCTATGAGCCAGTCCCTCTTCATTTGCATGTTCAAGCTAGAGACAACCATCCACACTCCCCTCCCTTTCAAATATTATACATTCAAACAAAAACCAAATAATTTGCTTAACTAATTAAAACTTTTAAGTTTTTATATAATTATACTTAATATTTTTCTTTTGAAGAACAAAATTATATATAGAGAGGACAGTTCAAATGTGAACTCATTTTTCATTGTGAATGTAAGGACCAACAAAATCGCGTCACATGACAATCTGAATCGGCACCTAAGCTTTGTTCAGTATGAATATCATACATACCGAATAAAGTTTTTATTCAGACTGAATAAAATATAAGTATTCAGACTAAATATTGTCACATGGTGTGATACCAGTGGTCCTCGGTCCTCACGTTCACAATGAAAGATGAGTTCACATTTGAACCTGACCCTATATATATATATATATATATATAAAGGTTCAAACGAGAACGATACATTTTTAAGAAAATACGAAAAACTTTTTTATGTAAAAAATCATATATGATTCACCACTAACTGGACGTAGACGAATTTTTCCCAACTTAAGTTGCAGGTAAGTGTCATGAATCATATATGATTTTAGGTGAATCATACGTGATTTTGTACGTAAATCATACGTGATTTTGTACGTGAATCTTATATGATTTTGTACGTGGATTTTTATGTGGATTTTGTATGTGAATCATATATGATTTTGTACATAAAAAAACCGTGTTTCCTTAAAAAGTTAGGGGGCGTTTGGTTCATTTCAGGGAATGGGAATGAAAATGAAAATGGGAAGGCGTGAGAATAGGAATAGGAATGAGCAGTGCATTTGTTGTTTGGTTAACCGAATATATCAATGAAAAACTGCTTCATCTTAAATAAAAATGTTTGTCCAACTTGAAAATACAAAAGATGTTTCATTTAACATCCATAGATGTAATAATGTATGGAAAAAAGAACCAAATAGAAATAAAAATCTCATTCCTCCAATTTGGTCAGGGATGAAAATCAATGGATCTGCAGAAATGATTCCATTATATAATATCAAACCAAATAGTAGTTTTTATTATCATTATCATTCCTGACTCCTAAATACCCCCAACCAAACACTCCCTTAGTGTTCTCATATGAATCTGCCTATATATATATATATATATATATATATATAAGGCCAGGTTCAAATAAAGCTTTTATTCAGTTTGAATAAAAGCTTAGGTGCGCGTTCAGAGTAATTGTGCCTAAGCTTTATTCGCTCTAAATGGAGCTTACGCGTACACTTTAGAGTGCATGTTATTCAAACTTAATAAAGCTTAGGCGCCAACGAATATTGTCACATGACGCGATTTTAGTGGTACTCACGTTCACAATGAAACACGGTTTTGAGTGTGATACTCACGTTCACACGTTCACTTTTGATTGTGAACGTGAGGACAATCGAGAGCGCGACACGTGGCGGCTTTGAGTGTGGTCCCCCTCTTATGCCCTCCCATGAATCTTGTCTAGTCATCCGCCACGTGTCGCGCTCTCGGTTGTCCTCACGTTCACAACCAAAAGTGGTTCACATTTGAACCCACTCCTATATATATTTATATATAGATATATATATATGTATATAGATATATATACTTAATATGATATAACACTTCTCGTTTCAATGATTGAAGTATTATATATAAATTAACGATATGTTTCATGAATGGCATTTTTGTAATATCTTTTAAAACATCCATCCAACTACATAGTTAGACAAATGTTATAGAGGTAATTTAGTAGAGGGGGTTTAAGAGTAACCGTAAAAAAATGAAACATTGAGGAACACTATTGAGTAATATTTGTTCATCTAGATCATATGCATATGTGCATTCAAGTAATCAAAGTTGTTTTTCGGTTTTTATGCATGTGTGCATGTTATGCACATATACATACTAGACAAATTGCTTACAAATTACTTTTATGCATGCATACATACCAATTAGAAGAATGGTTATTGAATGTTCCTTGGTTTTTTAATTTTTTGTGGTTTTATCCTAAATTAACTTGACCTTTAGTAATTGATTAATTTACAATCAAATTAATAACATGAAGTATCATAATTATATTTTAACAACTTTTTAATGGTAAAAAATTGATCAATTCTTATTGTGGAGACATTATTTGATTGAAAATTGATCGATCCATGTTGTGATCACTTATCACGTTAATGGTGACGGCACATTGTTTCACATTACGTATCAAACTGTTGGAATACTTACTTGAAGATGTCATTCGATCCTCTTCTATGTTTATTTGTTGTAGAACTCTTAACTCATGTACTCAATAACATCGATGAATCAAAGATGAATCGGGACCAGCTCAATTACATTAATGAAGTGGATCAAATATTAGGAGAGCTCAAAATATGAGTTATCACACCACTGAAGGTGTTGGTTTGTGTGATCCCACCGATTTGGTGATCTGATCGGTGGCCAACCGATCTGGTGATTCGATCGGTGGCCAACCGATCTGGTGATCCGATCGGTGGCTCACCGATTGGAGATGATCCGATCGATGGTGATCCATATTAGATACCACATTTTGGTGGTGAACCATTTCGGTAGCAACGGCTACCCTTCTCTCAATGAAGCACTTCTTCTAATCGGTGAGCCACCGATCGGATCAAAGGAAAGAAGTGGATCACCATCGGAATTTAGACATTTTCCATATAATATTAAGTATTGTATTCACCCCCCCTCCCCACTTTTACAATACCCTGATAGCCAAGTCTATCTCTTTGTTAGACCTAACACAAACGAATATGGTCATGATAGGTGTGATTTACACTTTGGTTCACTACAACCTTCATGTGGACGGAATTCATATTCTATCACTTACGACATTAATGTTAAAAGTATATTATGTTACATTGTAAAGTACTACTGATGTAATACTAACAATGATCCATTTGTATTATAATCAGAATCTTTTTCGTATTTTAGCCGTTAATTTTAATTGAACTCCAATACAAGATCAACTAACATATTGGTAGGCATAAACCTAGACAGAGCCACATACACGCGTGTATTCAACAGTGGGTTGCGAACAGGCCACAGTGGGCAGTGCAACTACTCACCGGTCACAAGTGTTTGTTACTTTATCAAGAATTATTGCAGTGGGATCTAACACGTGTAATTCACAGTGGCTTGCAAACAGGCCACAGTGGGCAGTACAAGTATACACTGGTCACTGTGATCGTCACTTCCAAGTAATAGTTGGTAAGATACCAGATATCGTATTCCACAGGGACTGGAACAATCAAGACAATACGGTTCTCATGTGCTCCTTTTTACTTGTTTCGAAAAGAGAGGAAGAAATAAGTTGGTTTGGTTTTGTGAAAAGATTTAAATGACAAAGATTAATTTAAAAAGGATTTTCTAAGGTTTAAAAGATAGGGACGTAGGAATAATTTTTCCCCGGACTTTATAAGAAATACTTGGCCTAGTTGGTGATCATAATGCTGTGGGACAGTGGACACTCTCTGTTCACGAAAGACCCGGTCATATCTCACACTCACACTTCCTAGTAGAATTTACGTTTTAAAAACCAAATTATTAAGTCAGTGGCCACTCCCCGGCGAACCCTCTCGGATTTCATAGGCTTGTGCTTAAGCAATTGCTCTAAGTGGCCTCGGTGGACTCACTAGGTAGCTTGCCCGCTCCTGTTGGTGGGGGGTGTCCACTGTACTAACCCAACTCTCGTTAGTGTCGTAAGAACTCTCTCGAATCCCCTAGTATCATCTAAGCTCGGTGTCACGACGCCCTACCCATCTCTGAGTTAAGACTAGACGTTAGACACATTCAAGTGATCAGCTCGTTTGCATCATTGGGTCATATTTGAACTTTAAATGAACAAAATAATTTTAAGTTTAAAAAGACGAAAACTATTCAAGCATTTATTGTAAACTCCGGGTACTTTTTCTTCCTACATCCCTAATTACTTACTAGTGCATAATTAATAAAGTAAGAAAAACTAAGATAAGAAAGTTGAAAAACGACATACTTAAAAGATTACTAGATTTAATTTAAAGTCTGCAGTGCCGACAACAGTGGGCACTACAGTTCCAGTAGCTAACTTACAAACTTCGAAAATAAAAAGTTAAAACTACTTTTCGGAAATAAAAGTTACTTCTAGGCTGGAAAATAAAGATTACATTAACTAGATAACTAAAAGTTACTTCTACTTTGCAAAAACTAAATTAAAAAGATGAAAGAAAAGCTAAGTAGAAGATAAACTAAAGATTGGTTCCTAGATGGGATTAGGATGGGTTGATTGAGCCATGGAGCCAATATCACTTCATTTATAGGGAGAAATGGCTGGTCTTCTTGGTCACATGATGCCCTCAAAAGATGCCTTATTAATATCCATTGGGTAATAAAAAGGAATAGGTTCCTTTACCCTTTGGATAATAAAAGGGAATAAGGGTACAAGGCATCACATGCCTCCTTGTTGCTTTATCTCCCTTGCCATCATTTCTTTTTCTCCCATGTGATTTCCAGCAAAGTTGAGCTGACTTCTTGTACTAAGATGCCCCCAAAGATGTCCTCTTTCTTGAAATTCCGGTTTTACCCTCGTCAGCGCCTTCAGTGGGCACTCCCAGACCTGCTGCACAATTTTTCTACAAAAACTACTCCAAAACACGTAATACACTCTAAAATACTAATATACGCTTATTAAGACTCAGAACATTATTTTTTAACTAAAAGATAAAATAAAGATGCAAAAGTGGCTATTTTTGTACTAAAAACTAATTAAAAAGATAAGTAAATAACTATGAAAATTCATAGTTATCACCTCTCCAAACTTAAAACATTACTTGTCCCCAAGTAATAAAAATGACAACTAAAAATGACTCAATAAAGAAAAATAAAAAGAATATGCATGGGTTATGGTACCGTGGGTGTGTGAGTGAATGAGGTTTGATCTCCTCCAAAAGTGCCTTCCGAATTCGAAACTAAATGGCCATAATTGGAGTTCCAAAAAAATTATTTATTCTCTTGCCAAACGATGATCCATGGGACTTGAATGGGTTTAGTATATGGCTTTGGATGTGTTTCCCATTTTTTGCAATGCTCGTCTCCAAACTTTGTTTGGACTCTAGTCTTCCCATTTATTTTGTTTTTGGGCTTTTTCGACTTTTTACGAGATATTCTCGTTTTTAGTCTTTTTTTTTTAAGAACGAGCACAAATGTGACCCTTCTGGATATAGGTATGTATTTTTGGTGGAATGGGCTCTCTGCTGTTACTGGAGTCACCACTCCGGGTTTTCTGTGGCTTTCTGATTTTTTTTTTTGGGGGTGGGCACTACAGGTTACAGTGACCACCCCGGATTTTTGGCTTTTTGATGGGATCAACTAAAAGCCACCCCTCTCCAAACTTAAAAATTCACAATGTCCTCATTGTGAGAGAGAACACTGAGTGGGCTATTTTCGGGGTTGCAAAAAGTGTTTGGGTTGAAGCAAATGAAGGCCCAATTCCTCCCATCGTTTGCAAGTTACAAAAAAATATGATATCACCAAAAAAAACAACTCCAAAGAATGGCGGTGTATTAGTCCGAAATCCGTAAGTAGTGCACCTAGGGTATGGAATGAAGACCAAAAATAATTCAAACAACACACCGTTAGTACCCAAAATAAACATCCGCATCAAAGGGCGGTAATTACCATGCATAGAGGTTATAGATAATGTACGAGATAGCCAAAGGATTAAAGTTTAAACAACCCAAAATAAAAAGTGTTCATGAGCCAAAAGCGTTAGTACTTAAGAGAGATTACG
Organism: Centaurea solstitialis; assembly: GCA_030169165.1. Taxonomy (NCBI): domain Eukaryota; kingdom Viridiplantae; phylum Streptophyta; class Magnoliopsida; order Asterales; family Asteraceae; genus Centaurea; species Centaurea solstitialis. The sequence goes on from JARYMX010000146.1 coordinate 6,589, forward strand.
GTTTGGGAGCGACAGTGCGCTCTGATTCTGGATCCGGGTGACCTTCGGGCGAGTTGACAGTGGGCTCTTCCTGGGGGATTTCTTCCTCGTCGAGACTGGGACAGATACCTGGTGGGAACGAAGGGAATGTCGCAGCGAGCTCTGGATTGTGGACTTCGAGGAACTTCTTAAGAAGCAAGTCCCGGCTCTCCGTGTAAGCCCACACGAACTCAGTGGCTTTCTCCATCCCCCGCATTCGATCCTCCATGCCTTGTAGTCTGTCGTTAAGCTTTTTGAGTTCCACGAGAATGGCATTTTGTGCCGAGGTCCCACGGCTAGATCCCGCTGTAGTGGGAGGCTTGACGACCGGCACCTCCGCACCCTCTTCGTCTTCCTCCTCAGGATCCTCTTCCGTGTCCCGCTTCATCTTTTTCAGCGTCTTCACACCAATGGGACTCGAGGCCGTTATCCACACATCAGTTGTTGCAGCGGGCACCTGTGCATCTATCAACAAAGCAGTGACAAGGCAGGGCAGTGGGATCTCCATCCGTTTCTTGGTCCGGGATTGAAAAATAGCGGCATGCATGATATCACCAATATTGACAGGCAAATGCTCGAGAATACAATACAGAAGGGCGCACTTATCTTTTGATAGGGTGCCATCGTGTGTGGTAGGCCAAATGGTGTGTCGCAAGAAAGAGTACCATATAGCGGCCTCTGTGTTCAAGGACGACATCGGGATACACCATCGGGTCTTCTCCAGTGTCCACCCCTTACCTTCCGTACAGATTACCTTTGCGATCTTGTCCATGTCATCTTGTGAGGTTTTCTTGACAAGAGCTGTGAGAGAGCATGCTTTTGTGACTCGTAGGCCAAGGACTCGGTTTATGGTGCGAGAGTCGTACTGCACCCAGTGACCACGGACCTTGACCACGGAGTTGGGAGTGGTCGCTATTTCAGCAAAGAACTCCAAAACAAGCGAGGAGTTTGCCCTTCGGTCCGGAACAGCCAGGACCCCCCAATCATGGGCTTTAACCCCGTCACTAACATACTTGTTCTTTTTCATAAAGTCCTCATCAAAACCCCGTTCCATGTGGATCTTAAGGGCTGAAATTTGGGAGAAACGCGCAGCGGCCTCTAGGCAAGAAAACTGCCCAGCCTTTCCAGTGGCTTGTACGTCTGTGCCCACTGAAACAACCTCTGAAATCGTTAAGAGTTGAATTTTGTTTGGCAAAAAAATGAACTGCCTCTTAATGGTTCCAAAACCCTTTGAATAATTAAGGCTATGTTTGGTAAACTAGCTTATAAGCTAGCTGGTAGCTGATAAGCTAGCTGTTGATTGATAAGCTAGCTAGTAGCTGATAAGCTAGCTTATGAACGAATTAGGTTTGGCAAAAACTAGCTTATGAGTATGTAAAATGACCAAAAAGGATATCTTTGAATTTATTAATTAATATTAATAAGAGTACAACTGGAAAAAGCTACAAAACGCTATTCAAATTAGCATTTCAAAAAGTTAGCTTATGGTACATGTTTGGATGGACTAGCTTGCTTATAAGCTAGCTTAGTTTTGCCAAACACAGCCTAAGTATCTTGGATGTCTCTTAACCATTCAGAGTCTTGATTTCATACTCAACAATTACCAAACTAACATATTTCATTTTACACCATATAATAAGAGCCTCTTAGTCATTCTGACCACTTAATCATCTAGCACAAAACCATTCAGCAACTGCCAAACAAAATAGTCATTAACTCTGCACGAACAAATCCTTCCGAAGTGGATTTGCCCTTTTCTGGCCAAAACACATATTCCCCGACCATAATTGTATGAAGTACGCCCACACGAAATCCTTCCCGGACGAATTTGTTTAAAAGAATTAAAGCACAAGGTAAGGTGGATTTGTGTAATTCATAGGGACGGATTTATTTGATTTTAATCAAATAACAACACACCATCTTTAGGGCGGATTTGTTTAATAGATCATTTTACCAATTGGGTTATTACCTTTACCATCTTGGGATGGATCTCTCTCTCTCTCTCTCTCTCTCTGAGTCTCTCTCCCTAAACAAATCCTCCCAATATAATGATTTTTTTACCAGTTTCGCTTGGAAAGGAATTGTTTGTACCGTTGTACGGATTTGATGGTTATTTTGTGAGTTTTAGGGAAAATGGCTAGGGAGTGTTAAGGTATTTTCAAATTGCTAAAATAGTTAATTTCTCATTTTCACTTAGGTATTATCTAAGAAGAGGAAAGTTAAAATAAAAACTCATTTTTCATTGTGAACGTGAGGACCACTAAAATTGCATCACATGTCAATATTCACTCTGAATATCATGCATTATTCAAAGTAAATAAAGCTTAGGTGTCTTTATTCACTTTGAATAATGCATGATATTCAGAATGAATATTGTTACGTGACGCGATTTTAGTGGTCCTCACATTTACAACCAAAATTGAGTTCACATTTGAACCTAATCCTATCTAAGAAATTATACATAATTAAGCTAATTTACATTTTTAAATAGACACCATAACAAAAGTAAGGTTACAACACACTTAATTTATATAAGTATCATAATAGAGTCTTTTATAGCACCAAACAAAAAAAACGCTTTATCTAATGTATTAACATAAGTTTATAGGACATCTTTGAGAGTCGTAACAAGTTTTTATGATATTTTTTAAATAAAGTGTTGTATTAGCTAATTTATTAGATGTTTTTGAGAAATATGATATAAACTCATTTTTTTAAAGGACACTTGTATTTATAGAAACTCTTTTAAATAATAAAACCTTCTAATTGAAAAATGTTCTATAAAATTTATTACGATATCCAAAAGTATCATATAAATTTATTATAATATTTTTAATTAGGACAATTTTTTTATGCTTAATTCTATAAATTTCATACCTGCAGAATACACTTTTAAAATTCTTATTCATTTGAGATGATTTATAAACTTAATTTTGTTAAAAGCGATAAGTTGTTGATGTATAAAAGTCAGAATCCAAAATTCCAAATACAAATGATGGATGATATGATTGTGGTGGTGGAATGAAAATCTAAAAGGGCCATGGCTTGAAGCAAAATGCCATATATTTCCTCCTTTTCAAGAGGCCCCCAAATATCACACTCTAAAATGACATCAAGTAAATTTTATTTTTATTAATTAATAGATAAAAGATTTACCCTTAACAATAAAAAGACAAATGATTTTTTGGTCTCATAATTAACTATAAAGTTAAAGAAAAAATATGCATTTAAAAAATATGCATTCATAATTAACTATAATTAACTATAAAGTTAAAAATAGAAAATAGAAAATGTAAATACATATTTTAAATGGGAATTAGGGAATATGTTTCTGTTTACAAACCCTCATAGTTTAGATTGAATTCATGACTTGCCGTTTATTTGTGTGCATATGATACATAGGGATAACGTATACAAGCAATAGAAATGATCTATGTTAATAAGAAAAAATCAAACGAGCATAATAAATCTATAAAAAAATTGTAAGCTTCGTAAATTTTTAGGTATGAATGCATGGGTCTAATAAATTATATAATGAATTAAAACAAACAATTTGTTATTGATTAAGGTGATTTTCAAGAAGTCTGAAGTCTTATTTCATATCTAAAAAATAACTGGTGAATGGTGTAAAATGATAATAGATTTTCAGACATTTTTTTTAAAAATAAAACAAGTCATCTTAACCTACAAACCTCTTGATTTTCTTACTTAAAAGGTTTCTAAGGATTTTCCAAAAAACACAAATCCCATAAGTTTTCTTAGAGGATAAAAATGTTTTAATAAACTTTCAACTAGTTCAACTTATTTAATTTGCTCGTTTTAGTTGAGCTTTTAAATTTAATATATTCGTTTTTTGATAAAAAAAAAAATTAAATTGTCATATCTATATATTATCGATATTTATATTATTACACGACATATTTAAGAAAACATTATATATACATTGGATAAGATAATTTAAATTGTGAGGTTTGAAATATATATGTACTCATCAGTTGTAGATTTTTGCCCCCACATATAAAGGTACTCATATATCATGTTACTTGAATATGATGTTACTTGAATATAGTTCTTTTAATAACTGGGGTCAATTTATTATAAAATCCTTTTGATTTATTTCACGTTTTCTGTTATTAAAACGATCATATAAATCTATCTACAAAAATGTTTCTAATTGTATGGTTCACTAGTATTATCTTGTTTTTAAATACTTTTTATTTATGGGTCTTGTGTTTGTTATATATAACATGATAGAAGGTTTGTAGAAATTTACAATATGTCACATAGGGGTGGATTCAAATGTGAACCACTTTTTGGTTGTGAACGTGATGACCGACAGCGCGACATGTAGCGGATTACTAGGCGCCACGTTAGACTCACGGCGGATGACTAAGCGCGATTCATAGGAGGGCATTGAATTAAAGAGGGTGACTACACTCAAAATCGCCACGTGTCGCGCTCTCGGTTGTTCTCACGTTCACAACCAAAAAGTGGTTCACATTTGAACTTTCCTCATGTCACATAAATAAATCAAAAGACGAAAAGCAATCTTGATGGAATTGAAGTTTTTTAAAAAGTATTTTAGTATTTTCGAAAGGGTTTAGTTCCCCAAAATGTATCCAACTTGTCACCTTTTGCTATAGTATGTATTGTACTTCAAAAACTACTATTTAATATACTGAAGTTTCAAAATTTTGCTATTGTATGAATTGTCACCTTCAATAGCAAGTCACCCCCCTTTTTAGCAGGTTTGGTCCCTGAGTTTTAGTAAATCATACGATTTTGGTCCCCAATTCGCCAACCACCTTCCTCCACCGCATGCCGCCGCACCACCATCGCCACCATCGCTGCACCACCATCGCCGCATCACCATCGCCGGCCACCATCATCACCGGAACCACCACCGCCCACCATCACCGTAACCACCATCATCGGACACCATCATTACCGGAACCACCACCGTCACCATAACCACCATCGTTACCATCGCCGGCCACCATCATCACTGGAACCACCATCGCCCACCATCATCGTAACCACCATCAAGGTAACCACCATCGTCGGACGCCATCATACCGGAACCACCACCATCACCTTAACCACCATCGCCACCATCGCCGGCCACCACCATCACCGGCCACCACCATCACCGCCCACCATCACTATAACCACCATCACCGCACCGCCATCACTGGCTACCATCATTACCAGAACCACCACCGTTGACTAGCACCGTAACCACCATTGCCCACCGTAACCACCATTGCCTACCGTAACCACCATCGCCCACCATCACCGGAACCACCATCATCACCGTAACCACCATCGCACACCATCGCCGGCGAAGATGATCGGAGTTCGTCGGAGAAGATGACCGGTGTGGCATAAGGAGGTGGTGGTGCGGCGGAAGGTGGCAGTGGTAGGTGGTGGTGTGAGTTTGGGACCAAATTTGTAACATTTGATAGATCTCAGGTGCCAAGTCAATAAATTATTTTAATATTTTAGAATTAAAAAAATCAAAAATCAGAAAAATAACCTGCAACCTATTTAGTAGGTCACCCAATACATACAATAGCAAAAATTTGAAACTTTAATATATTAAATGGTAGTTTTCAAAGTTGGATACATACAATAGCAAAAGATGACAAGTTGGATATATTTTGAGGAACTAAACCCTTTTTGAAATAACAAGTTAATGGAAGGCACAAAAATAGAAAGGAAGGTTACGATGCAATACATTTTATTAATCAATAGTTATAAGAAATTAAAAGAGAAAATAATTATTATACCAAAAAAAAAACACCCACTTCACCTCCTACCCAATCTCTCCCTCCGGTAACCAAAATACCCACCTAGCCGCTCTCGGCCGGCCGCTCTCCGGCGCCGGCAGCCGCTCCACGGCGTTTCCGGTGAGAAAAAAACAGGCCGGCAAGCAAAATGAGTTTGGGCCGCTCCAGGCCCGGCCGCGCGGAGCGGCCCAATCCACGTTAGTCCACCCGTCTACGTGTTGCTCGTTGAATGGTCCACGTCAGTCCACCCGTCCACCTCAGCCGCTCCAAGGAAAGCCACGCGGAGCGGCTCCCTCTCCACGTCACTGCCACGTGCCTGCCACCTCTATGCCACTTCAGCGCCACCTCCCCGCCACCTAAGCTCCACCCGCCCTCGCAGAGCGGCCTAGTACACGTGGGTCTCCCCCATTCGGCCACGTGTCTACACGGTGGAAACCCTAACCCTAAAATCACTTATTTTCATTATAAAAACAGCCGACAAGCCCCCTTCTTCTTCACATCCATCCAAGCTTTTCTTCTCCTTCTCTTCACCCAAACTCATCGGCTGTATTAAAAAATTACAGGGGGGGGGGATTTTTTATTTTTCTTGTTAATTTAGTAGTAGAATTGGGGAGGGGACCAAAGTCTTTGTTAATTGTTTTTAATTAAAAGGTTATATATTCCACGCACGTGAAGTTGTCGGCTATCGATGGTGAAGGTTTATCTTGTCAAGTTGTTCTTCATGGCAAACCAAGTAAGTTTTTGTGGTTTGTAAGTTAAAAGATGCAATTTGTTTGTAAGTTTTGTTTGTAAATTTTTGTTTGTAAGTTTTGTTTGTAAGTTTTTGTAGTTTGTAAGTTAAAAGATGCAATTTGTTTGTGGTTTGTGTTTTTTAGTTTTTGTGGTTTTTTGGATGAATCCTATAAAAATTTTGTATATAGGGATTTTTATGGTTTGTTAAACTGGAAGTTTCAAGGCCATATTTTCATATTTTGTGCAACTAATCTGTGTATTTAATTAATTTAATATTTACTTACTAGCATTCAAGATAATTAAAAAGATATTTCATTAACATTAACATTGTGGTTGATTAAAAAATTCAAATATGTTCATATCCACCACTATTCTCCATGATTATATAGTAGTAAATAACCCTTTAGTTAAATTTATTTACGCAAAATGTGAAAATTGCAGTTTTGGCACATGAACTTTAGTGAAATGCAGTTTTGGTCCTTGTACTTTAGGAGTTGACACTTTTAGTCCCTGAACTTTATAAAAATGCACTTTTGGCACATGAAATTTAGTGAAATGCAGTTTTGGTCTTTGTACTTTAGGAGTTGACAATTTTAGTCCCTGAACTTTATAAATTTACGCATTTGACCCCTTAACTTTAGAAAATACATGTAGGAATTATTTTTTGGCATGTGACCTCACAACAAGTGTATATAGTGACATATAAGTTTAAATATAAGTCTAGGGGCGTACTCAGTATAAGTTAAATATTACACTTGATTATATAAAGTTTGCTTTATTTTTATTATAGTTTAATGAAAGCAATATGAAAGCAATATATAATTGTATATAGTGACGTAGTGTAAACCACATACATATTCTTTTGCCCCGTTAAAGTAACAACGTTAATATGGTTTAGGATGACCCGCCGTCTTTGACGGCTCGGAGTAAGGTGTCGTATTGTAAAATCATCAGGGAAAGATTGTATGAGGTGAACCAGGAGACGGCGAATCTTTTTAGGGCCACTCCATTTGGTCCTTGGCTCGACCTACCCTTGGAGACTGGAGACGCTTCTCTTGTGACCCGAATGTTGCAGTGGGAGGTTTCGGTTCCGAATGCCGAAATTGAGCAGTTAACCTTCGATATCGAAGGTCACAGACGGGTTTTCGGCCGACATGAGTTCATGCTTATTACAGGACTCCCTTTTGGTCTGCTTCCCAACATTAGTCATGCTTTTGGTGATACCTTGATTACAAGGTTATTCCCAAGGTCCGTTCCAGCACGACCTATACGAGGCCAGCCTTTCCGTATAAGGGTCAAGGAGGTTCTCAAAGTCTGGGACGAATCATTTTTCAGCTTAAATAACGAGGATAAAGTGAAGATAGCACTTATTATGATGGTGGAGCTTGTTTTCCTAGGAAAACAGCCAAAAAGCTATGCTTCCGATGAGGTAATCAGGGCTGTCAAGGATCTTGATGCGTTTTCTGAGTATCCATGGGGATCATATATATGGAGCTCCACATATAGGCACATGAAAGGTGCATTTAGCAGACGGTTCCAAGTTAGCAGCAAAATGTCCTTATCTGGATTTTTGCTCGCCTTTAACGTAAGTTGCATTATTAATTATAATATTTATTACAATCACCATTCGTACTACTCCATATAGTTACTCGTTGTTGTTGTTTCTTTAACTACAGATATGGATTTTAGAGATGTTCCTTGTCTCCGATAGGCGTTTTACTCGTCTGGAAGGTGTATATCCTAGGGGAATTCGTTTCCAACGAATTCCCAAGGCTTTGCTAAAAGCAGAGGTTGACCCGTTCTTTCGCTTTCCTAAGGTATGTTATTTTGATAGATAGTAAATTATGAATGTATTCGTTGATAGAGTTTTTTTTACAATTAATATGATAACTTTATGATGAGGTATTTTTCCGAGTATAGCGCCATAGGATCCCACGCGAGGCACTTGTACCAGATGCGTTCAAGTTGCAGCAGCAGTGGTACATAAGTAGCGTCGAGTGGTTTCAGCACCCTAGTAGCCATCGGCCGCAAAAGAGGGCTAGACGTGGCCCTGTTGGAGGGGACCCTTCCGATGATGATGATGATGATGATGATGGTGATGGTGATGGTGATGGTCGTGGTGGTGGTGATGGTGATCAGCAAATACCGGAGTTCCGTCCACAGGCGTAGCCGGACGATGCAAGGGCGGGTCCCAGTCATGGTTACGTGCACGAAGACCCGTTGACTACAGTGATAAATGGGTGCGGCTGGAAACCCTAGAAACCAACTACACGGAAGTTAGTCAGGAGCAGAAGAAACAAAGGGAGGAAATTGATAAGCTTACGAAAGAGATCGAACGAATGCAGGTAAACTATGAACCAAAGTTATAGCTTTCAACTACATAAGATTTGTTTGTTATGTACTGACGCATATATTTTTTTAGATGGTTGGACGGCATTCGTACTCAGGTGGTAGGGCGCCTCCTCCATTCGTACAAGTAAGTTATCGTTACGAAAAACATATGTTATTTTACTTGTGTGTGTTCGACCCAAAATTATAAACTGGTGTTAGGACTGATTCTGTTGCATTGCCACTGCTGAAGGTCTTTTTGTAAACATTGCTGGCTTTGGAGTTGTTACCACTGCTAGTTCGTCTGAAGGTTACCATTGCCAGTATGTGTGTTCTCACTGAAGATCAAATTACCACTGTGTTGTCCCCAATAACAATGAAAACAAGAAGAAATGGATGGAAATCATGATTGAGTCATAAGAGCTTGAAGAAAGATCATCAATGGAGTATTTTTGCCCAAAATGGATAATATGATTTCAATACCAAAACCCTAATCACCTCTTACCTTTTATAGGTAAGAGGGAGTTACATACAATGTCAACAAAGGCCCCCGAGGTTCCAAACCTCAAACAGGGGCACTAACAAAAGATAATGTTTGTAAACAAAGGAAGTTAAACTAGAAAGCTATTAAAGATAGTGAATTCTGACTCTTCACAACAAGAGGTCCTACAATCTCCCCCTTTGTGAAGAAGTCAGAATGGTGGTGGAAGCTCCAGAGCCGGCTCCCACTTGGACATCTGCAAGTATTCCTCCCACTCGCCAATGATCCTTGCTCTCATTTGCATCGCCGCCTCGACCCGTCTGTACATCAACCGTTCCTTAAGCTTCCTCTCGATCAATCTCATCGCCTCCAGTAGCTTTCCCTTTCCATCTATGATCCTCCGTCCAGGTATCTGATCAGCCAGTAGTCTACTCTGCATGCCATTGTGGACATAAAGAAGGGTCCCGTCGCAGAACTTGGAGAGCTCGCCAAATCTCATGAACCTGCGCTCCTTCTTCTTCCGAGTCATATAGAGAACCCCATGCTCAGGTATCCTGGTTGGCATATACGGAGTGTAAGCATCAATACCAGGCACGAGCAGGTTTGGCCTGAGCAGGTTGACTTTCGGCTGGTGGCTCTCGATGGCAAGTTGATAGTCCGTCACCCGCGCAAGAGAGATTGCGTGGCGAACGTACTTCTTTAATATCTCTGTGCCGTCTCTGTAGTGCTCTGGTCGGAGAATCGGGCCTTGGAGGTACTTGATGAGCGAGAGAAGATCTTCTAGATGTACCCGATCTAAATCAGCTTCCGTGAAGGTCCAGTTCTGCAATTCACCTCGAGGAACACCGGTGCCGTACATGCGGACATCGTACTCAAGGAATAACTGATGGCCATGTCTGTAGGGGCGCATAGCAGTTACCTTGGTAAAGCGACGTCGGATCCTCTGGCGTCCGTGGGTGGCCCAGTTGCACATTCGTTGATTCACGTACGCCGTCCTTCGTCTCTTGGTCTTGATATGCGAGATCCCGAAGTAGACCTTTCGGGACCAGGCGTGCAGCTTCTCTTGTTGGTAGATGCGGGTGAACGATTCCTCAAGGAATGGACGGAAGATGACTGAATGGTTCCAGTTGAGCTGGATGACGGTTGGAGCGGCGGTCTCTGGATCAGTAGAATGAATAGTCCATGGAGCGTCTGGAGTGGGAAAAACAAAAGCTGAGGTGAGGTTGGAGTAGTCAGAATCCCGGACAATGTCGTCCCCCTTCTGGTATATTCTGAGACTCTGAGCAAGCGACCGCAAGATCTTCCGGGCTGCTTCCGGAATCTGGAACTCTGAAGGATCCGTCGGTGCTGCTTCTGGGAGAACGACTTCAATCTGAGCCGTGTCCGTCATCTGGGGAAACTGTACTGACTCCCCTTCCGGGATCCGCTCGTATCGCCAACTCCCCATGTCAGGAATATCTTCCGTGTCTGAGTCGATATAGGGAGCGTCGGCGGCAGCAGGCTCTGTAGGAGCACTCGAGGGGGCGGCCGTGGAAGCTGGAGCTGGAGTAGAACCGGAACCAGAGGCAGAATGGAGGTCGGTGCGAGGCCTTTTGGATGAAGCCTGCACCTCCCCCTCATGAGGACCCGGTGCCGAGTCATCAGGGTCATCATGCCTCCTTTTGGAAGGCTGAGCCTGAGACCGACACATGGCCTCTAGTTCCCGGACGCGCTGCTGTAGGATCTCGATCTGGGCTTCCTGATCTCTGACTTGGGCGGAGAGGCGATCGTTCTGAGCCGTGTATGATGAGATGACGAATGCATGTTCCGTCTCAGTAACGTAGCCCGGCATCGGAGGCAGTTCGCCCGAAGTCGGAGGGGTGAGTCTGAGAACGTCTTCTGTCTGACGGGGGATCGGAGTCTCGGATGATGGGGCTGCCTCAGAGTGTTTGCCCTTGATCCGCCTTTTGAGCTCGTAGAGCTCCGCATCCCGGTCTTCTTGAAGCTTTCGTGACGCCTCAAGATCTGCCAGTCGTTTCCTCTCCGTCTCGGCCAAGGCTTTCTCAAGTGCCTCGACCCGCGCATCTCGAGCCCTGTTGGCTTTCTCCACCGCGAGTAACCTGCTTTGGACGACTTTTAGGATGTCGTCCGAATCCGTCGGACCTAAAAGTCCCGTTGGTGCAGGGGTGGTTTTAAGGATTCCACCCGAATCCGTCAGGCCTAAAAGCCCCGGTGTTGCGTGAGCATCTTTAGAGACTTTGCTCGAGTCTGTCGGACCCTGTCCCGGAAGTACAACACCCGGTGCCACTTGGGCTCCAGTTGACGAGAAGAGTCCTATTAAGGTGCTCTCTCGGCCTGACGTCACCGCTGGAATGATGTTGATGGTGTCAGGGCTTCCGGTGGATCCTCGAAGGGCGTCACTCGACGCACCGACTCTCCCCGTTCCGGCCTCGCCACTTGGGCGGGCTGATGATGCTCCAAGTAGTGTCCTATCCAAGTGAATGACTTGAAAAGTCTCGGTAAGTGGCTCTAGGACAACTGGTGCACGGAAAGAAGTCGAGAGGCGGGGCGGTTCCTCTCTCGTTTCAACATCAACAGACTCCGATTGAGTGGTTGGTGGAAGTTGAGCTAAATCCCCGTGTAAAGATGAAACGACCATCTGTTGAGAGATGGCCGAGTGGTCGGTTGGGGCGTGCAAGTGCGCTAGTTGGCGGCTAGCGTCTTGACCCGACGTCAACGAGTGACCGGTCTGAGTGTGGGTTGCCTCTGTGGTGGATGGACTCAAGGTATGAGGAATTTCCGATTCTAGCCTGTGCGGCTCTACTTCTACGTCCGCATCCTCTAATTGAGCCCAAAGCTCTCCTAATTGGACCTCAACGTCTGCGGTCTCTTTTTCTCTTCGCTCTCTCTCCTTTTTTCCCCTCTCTCTCTCTTCCTCCTCACTGTCATATCTCCCCCAGCCGGTAGCAACCTCGGCCTCACCTTCTTCCTCACGACCGACGGTCCGGTCGTCCGATGCAAGATCCTCGGCAAGAACTGGATCGCGGGAGATTCGGTCGTCGTTGAAGGAAGAGGTGGCTTCATCCACATCAATAATCTGGGCCTTCCCGCCCTTCCCTGGTTCAGAAAGCTGGAACTCGGAGTCAGATCCGTAATCTATCATCTCTTCATCATTGGCTTCGTCATCGGGCTCACAACGGTCCGAAGGAGTGTGTTCGGGGGACTCGTGACCGTCGGAGTCATCGCCTGAGGGTTCGCCGGAGGGTTCGCCTCCTTGAGTAGTGACGGCCGCCGAATGTGGTGGTGGAGGGACGTGTGCTTGTTCTTGTGGGGAAGCTTCCACGTCCTCCCCAGTCGGTTGAGGTTGTTGCGGCGGTGTCGGTGATCGGCGCTCTTCCGATGACGAATGAACTGGGGATTGTTGGAGAATCCCGGTGTACTGCTTTACTCGGAAGTGACTTGTGAGCTCACTTTCCGACTCGAAAGGAGATGTTTCCTCCACGACGGTGGGTGTACAGGCACGAGTGGCTTGGTTCTGAATCATCGTCTGAAATGCTCCAGCTCGAGACGTGTGTGGAGTAGCGGACGTACCAACGATTCTACCCTCTCCTCCCCTCACGGCAACGCTCATCACTCCCGAGCCAGAAGCTCCCCCACTGGAGCTCTGGCCCGCCGTGCCTGAGGCACGGCCTCTAGAAGGGACGGGTTGCACGTCTTGGGCAGGGCTCCTCGGTTCTGAGGAGTCCGTAGACATGTCTTCTAGTCCTATAGATATTCGGTACAACCTAACACTCATAGCCCTACGGTCCGCCATGTTGAGCACGTTCTCGGGAATCGCCATCTCGACCTGTCCAGAGCGCAGGTTCTTCTTGTTGGCACGGCCAATCTGTAGGCTTTCGAAGCGGAGATGTCTGGATCGGCGTCGGACTTCGCGGTTACGATCCATGTGATCACGAATAATCAAGCTGAAGAACCGCATCCATGGAATGGATGTATGGCGAGTCCTGCTGGGTCCAGCTCTTACGTCGTTAATCATGTCCGCCCAAAGCTGTTGGGCAAAGTCTATCCGTCGTCCATAAGCTACGGCATGGATGACGTGCCAGAAGTGGGTGGAGGCCTTGTCCACGCCATGTGTCTTCGATGAGAGCGTCCGGTTGAGAATGTTGAAAAACGAGTACCAAATCGGAGGCAACATCCCTTGAGCGACTTGGGAAATCCCTCTTGGTCGGTTGTTTGCAGTGTAGTGGACCCCGAGAGCGAGTACTTCGCTGAAGAGCTCGGGTCTAGAAACCAGAGGGTCGAACGGGGCAGCAGGAGTGGCGGCCGGTAAATGAAGGACTCGTCGAAGATCCTCCACAGTAACGACCAGGTCAGTGTTGTCCACCTGGCCGGTGATGGTTGGTTCGCCGTTCCGGTTCTCGACACGCGAAGTGTGCCAGAACTGTTGCAGATAGATCATGGGGATCTGAGCAGTGGCTTGCATCGCGTATGCAAGGGGATGCGCCCGAAGGATCTCAAGGACCACATCGTCTTGGACAGTGAAGTTCGCCAGGTCGACGAACCCGTTGTTCTGGATGATCTGAACGATGTTGGCCGGGTCAATAAGAGCTCGGTCAGCAGCATTTCCAGCAGGAGAAGTGGGAGCAATAGGTTGATCAGCCATTTCTATAAAATAGGTCAAGTGTTAGTAAGAATGCAGCGTGAAAAGACTATACCCTCGACTAGACGCGAGTCGGAAAAACTCGAAAACCCAAAAATGAGTATTTCGTATTTTCCGAGTCGAAAAAACGAGCAAACCGCGAGGGGAGGTTTTCCGATTCGGAAAAGGTGATTTTCCGAGTCGGAGAACACTCAACACTTAGACAAAATTGAGCATACAAATAAACACAAGTTTTCCGATTCGGAAAAGATGGTTTTCCGAATCGGGAAACTCCAACACTTAGAGAAATCTCAAACACATAAAGAGGTTGGTTTTCCGATTCGGAAAACATTGTTTTCCGATTCGGAAAATGTGATACTTAGAAAATTGAAAAGCATCTTGGTACACACACGAGTCGGAAAACCTTGGAAACCCATAAGGGTGATTCCATGTTTTCCGAGTCGGAAAAGATAAGCTTAAAACGAGATCCAAGATGATTCGGAAAACCTGATAATCCGAATCGGATTTATCTGGTTTTCCGAATCGGAAAACAATAAGAACGGTTATCGTCTTTGAATGCGGAAAACTTGAATGTTCAAGTTTTCCGATTCGGAAAACCGAAACCATTCACCTTCCAGATCCAAAAACCACCCAAAAACCGTCGATTTAACATTCTAAACTTACTACAGATGATCTAGAACGATTAATAACAAGTTTAGAAGCATAATGGGATCGATCTAACACCCCGAAATCCCATTCCAAGAAGTTTGGGTTTCGGGTAAGTTTTGAAAAGTTTAGGCCTCGATCCAGACCTCAAAACGACAGATATGGATGTTATAACTATATAAGGATTGATCGTTTACTTACCAGGAATCCGAATATGTGATTTGTTTGACGATCGGGGCACAAACGAGCAAAATCCGAAATCGAGCGCGAAGTGGGTATTGGGAGAGTTCAGAGAGAGAAAAAAGATGAAAATTTGAATTTTTGTGAAAAGTAAATCTTGAAACCGGTATTTATATTTTTACCGAATTACACTGTGTTTGGGTGAAAAACACTGTGTTTGGCTCTCCTGATGACTCTCTTAACTCGACTTTCACCTATTGGCAAAAACCACCCCTGGACTTGAAGTTTCAAGAAACTTACAGACTAGTCCCTGAACTTGTAGTTTTAAGATTTTTCAAAACAGACCCTGGACTACAAGTTTCACTAAAGAGCAAAACGAGTCCCTGAACTTTAAGAATCAGAAATTGGCAAAGTTAGTCCCCGAACATGTAAGTTCAAGACATGTACTCTATCGCCCCCTGAACTTTCAAGTTCGCAAAAATTTACAAGTTCAGCGCTCGACTCCCGAGAAAAGAGACTTACCTGGTACGTCTCGACAGGGTTTTGTGCGAGTTCTGATCTGAAGTAACCAGAAGTCGTCGTGAGGATCCACACCTACAAAAGAAAATACAAAATGGTATCCAAGGTGTTGTGGATCCGAGAACGTCAGTGAGCACACCAAATATTAAAAACAAGACATAGTGCTCCCCCTAAATTCATGCACTCCCTCAAGAATTCCTACAGACTCCCCCTACACATATGCATACATAACAAGAACTCCAGACTCCCCCTAGACCTCAGGCCGGGAGGTCTAGCATTCCTAACTTGCTTAGGAGAAAGAAGTGACGTTTCTCGTCAAACGGCTTAGTGAACAAATCAGCAAGCTGATAGTCACTCTCAACAAAGTAAAGTTCAACATTACCTTTATCGACGTGGTCCTTGATGAAATGGTATCGGATGTCGATATGCTTCGTCCGAGAATGTTGAACTGGATTTGCCGTGATCTGAATTGCACTTTTGGAGTCGCAATAGATTGGGATTCGTTGCATGGTGTATCCGAAGTCGGCAAGTTGAGTTTTCATCCATAGAACTTGCGAGCAGCAGCAGGCGGCGGCAACATATTCCGCCTCCGCTGTGGATAAGGAAACGCAATTCTGCTTCCGAGATGACCAACTCACGAGCTTATCTCCGAGGAACTGACAAGCACCAGATGTGCTTTTCCTGTTGAGCTTACAACCTGCATGGTCTGAGTCTGTATATGCAATTAGTTCAAAACCAGAATCCTTTGGGTACCAAAGGCCAAAATCCGGTGTGCCCTTCAAATACCTAAGGATTCTTTTGACAGCAGACAAGTGAGAATCACGCGGATCACACTGAAAACGAGCGCAGACACCCGTGGAGAAGACAATATCTGGTCTACTAGCCGTGAGATACAAGAGAGAACCAATGATTGCCCGATAAGTCTTCTGATCAACCGATTTACCAGAAGTATCTGCATTTAGTTGAAAATTCCTGGGCATTGGTGTGGCCGCAGAGTTTGAACCACCGAAATCAAATCGTTTTAAAAGATCTTGAACATATTTGGCTTGACTTATAAAAATGCCATCAGGGCATTGTCGAACTTGAAGTCCTAAAAAGAACGTCAACTCGCCCATCATGCTCATTTTGAATTGGGATTTCATGGTGTTCTCAAACTCTTGGCACATCTCAGGCTTTGTAGATGCAAAGATAATGTCATCCACGTATATCTGAACTATAATTAAATCTTTACCTGACCTCTTGAGAAACAAAGTGGGATCGATTGTACCTTTCTTGTAGCCAACTCCTAGCAGGTAATCAGTGAGTGTTTCGTACCATGCCCTCGGAGCTTGCTTGAGACCGTAAAGCGCCTTATCCAAAATGTAGAAGTGATTCGGGAACCAAGGATCAACAAACCCTTCCGGTTGCTCGACGTACACTTCTTCTTGAAGGACTCCATTCAAGAAGGCACATTTGACGTCCATCTGATAGACAGTCATGTTTTTGTGTGCAGCATACGCTAGGAAGATTCGGATCGCTTCGATTCGGGCTACTGGCGCGTACGTCTCATCGTAGTCGATACCCTCTTGTTGGCGATAACCCTTGGCGACCAGGAGAGCTTTGTTCCGGATGATAAGATTGTTCTTGTCGGTTTTGTTCCGGAGTATCCACTTGAGTCCGATGACAGTCTTTCCCCACGGTCGTTCTACCAAGCGCCAAACTTTGTTTCTCTCGAATTCAGCGAGCTCTTCTTGCATGGCGATCACCCAGTCGGGATCGGTGAGAGCTTGCCAAACGTCTGATGGTTCAAATTCGCTTAAGAACCCGCCGAATAAGATCAGATTTTCGATGTGCTTTGCAGATCGCGTGGTTACAGGTTGTGAAGGACTCCCGATGATCTGGGAGGGGGGATGATCTTTCATCCACTTCCGAGTATGTGGGTGAGTGACATAAGCTTGTTGATTGTTGGTGGCGTCGTTCTCATCTTGCACGGCCAAGACCTCTTGCTGGTTTCTACTTGATGATCCGGCTGCCAGATTATGCTGCAGTGATGCCTCCAACCGGGGCTCACGCACTACCTGAGCATACGTTCTCTGAGCTGAGCTGGGTGAAGGTAGTGGGGCTTCCTCTGGGATAGGTGCAAGAACAGGTTGTGGGGTCTGTTCTCGGACAGGTTCCGGTGAGGCGGACGATGAGATTTCAGAGGGGGAGACCGCAGTTGATTCTGGTGACACTGAGTTTGTAGATGTGCTTGAAGATGGCTCAGTGATGAAAGCATCGGATGTCACAGAAGTAGAAGTTGAACCAGCATGAGTAGGAGCTACAATCGGACCCGTGAGTGTGGGTAGATCATAATCTGCGAGGTCTAAGAAGTCTAAAGCAGAAAAGTTAGTGGAAGAATCTGTGCTCGGTGGTGCGGTGAACAGTTCAGGAAAGGCTGCATTTACATTACTTGAACTAGCCACAGAATAAGTTTCGGTTTCTGAAAAATCAACATTTGAGCTTTCCAGGATGGTTCGGGTCCGTTTGTTGAAAACCCTATAAGCTTTCGAGTTATGTGAGTATCCGATAAAGATAGACTCGTCAGACTTGGGTTCAAACTTTCCCAAATCATCCCGGTCATTTAAAACATAGCATTTACATCCAAAGACTCGAAAGTAATCGATGTTAGGCTTACGCTGTTCGATCATCTCGTAGGCGGTTTTACCGGTCCGCTTGACGATCAGAGTCCGATTCTGCGTGTAGCATGCCGTTGAAACTGCTTCAGCCCAAAATGATTGAGGTACTCCAGAATGAGCCATCATGGATCTCGCCGCTTCGACCAACGTCCGGTTCTTCCTTTCTACTACCCCATTTTGTTGAGGCGTGCGCACTGCTGAGAAGTTGTGAGAGATTCCCACGTCTTCAAGAAAGGATTGCAATTTTGCATTGTGAAACTCTGTTCCGTTGTCACTTCTCAACTTCTTCACTAGGCGACCCAAGAGAACTTGAATCCGCTTAATGAAGGCAATGATTCGATCGGCAGCGTCAGACTTGGCTCGCAGGAATTCAATCCATGTGAACCTAGAGAACTCATCCACGAGAACCAACATATATTTCTTTCGGGCTAGGCTCTCGGTTCTGGTAGGTCCACAAAGATCCATATGAATCATGTCAAGGGGACTCTTGCTATTCGTATCCATCCTAGGTGGATGAGAGCTTCTCGTCATCTTTCCTTGTTCGCAAGCGGGACACAGTGTATCCTTGGAAAGGCGAGTCTCTGGCATTCCTTTGACGAGATTTTTCGAAACCAGCTTGTTCATGTCTTTAAAATTCTGATGGCAGAGTCTTCGATGCCATAGCCAACTGTCCTCCTTTGATGCCTTCGCGAGCAAACAGATTGCATTCCTTGGATTGGATATTGCTTCAAACTGTGGATGTGTCTGAGGGATTGAACGGAAGACGGTGGAGTAAAGATTGCCATTCCTTCGCGCACTTAGGATGACATTGTTGTCTTCATCATTCACGTCGCTTCCGTATTGAAATTGCTTCACCCAGTATCCGTTGTCACAGAACTTACTGGAGCTGAACATGTTGTATCCTAACCCCTCGACATACCTTACATCTTTAATGATGTATTTCCCATCCGTAATTTTCACATAACCCACCATTGGCTTAGGCGTCTTGTCGGCTGTTTTCACGTATCCCTCGAACCTTTCAACGTAGTCGAAAAGGAAGGATCTCTGACCAGTCATGTGTCTATATGCGCCGAAATCGAAGTACCACACATGACTGACCTGCAAGACAACTAAGGTTGTTTAGGGACCCATTGCCAAATGGGTTCCTGTGGGTTAGAAACATATAAATCAGTCGGTGTAGTCCCCTTTTTGGATTTCTCCTTAGGATGAGGGGACTTCACTGACGAAGAGGATTTTGCTTTTCCTCTTTTTCTTCCCCTTCTCTTTCGGGATTTGACATTAGTATAAGGAGCATTGAAAGAGTTAGACACACCATAACGCAGGAAATTATCAAACATAAAGCACATGTCATTGCGAAAAGTATTAAAGGCATCGTTCAAGTTGCGATTAGAATTAACAGACATGTTCGAATTCTTTCCTACACTAGGTGGAACATAGCCTAAACACGCACGGCTAGGACTATGTTTCTTAGGGAAAGCAAAAAAGAGTTGTTTCTCCCATGATGATCCTTTCTTGGTGGCTTCACATTCGGTCCACCATCTTTCCTCCTCGCATCTGCATGAAAAGCACGGTGTGAGTTAGAGGACGGTTTTGTGGGAATGGAGTTACCACCTTTTTCAGATGACTTTTTAGAAAACTTAGGTTTTGTGGAACTGAAAGGTTGATTTGGTTGTAACTGAGATGTCTCACCCACTTCAAAGGAACTTGAATGAAAGTCAAGGCTTTTAATGGGCTTGACTGAGTTACGAGCATCGTTAGACTTTGAATGCTTTTTCTAGAGTCCTTTGGGTGCGTGAGGCTTAACTGACTTACCCTTGTCAGTACCTACACATTTTTCACCCTCCGGGTTACTTTTCTCAAAAATAGGAGCTCGCGACTCAGTAGATTTCTCAGATTTGACAACAACAGATTTTGGCTTCTTTGGAATAAAGCCTGAAGGATCATCATCCTCATCTAAAAACACCTTCATATCATATTCAACATTTGGATCTTGGACAGTCTTGGGTTCGGCTATCCTATGGTGTGAGTTAGGGGGTTCATCATCATCTGACATTATGGAGTAATAGTCCTCAGTATCTAAGACGGGTTTGGGTTGGGGAGTAACTAATGGATTGTTGAGGATTGGAGCAGTCTTATCATCAACTGAGTTAGAAAGGTAGAGCTTTTCAAGATTCATTACCTTCCTTTTTAAAATGGAGTTGGATACCCGTTGGTTGGTTAAAGATTGGCGATACATTATCCTTTCATCATGATCAAGTTCTTTTAAAAGTTCAAAGTGGATATCTAGGATAACGTATCGAGCCTGAAGATCTGCAACCTTGATTTGAAAATTAGTGAAGGCTGAGGTTGCAGTCTCACATTCTGAAGAAAGCCTAATTCTTTCGGCATTTGCCTCAAGCAAGGCTTTTTCCAGATTGCGAACCAGGGAATCTTTCTCCGAAACAATAACTTTCAGATTCAGGATCTGATGTTGACATGCATCCAAATCCATGGCTTTTAACCTAAGAGCAAACACCTCCTTTTCTAGCCTGACTAGGTCGGGACACTTAGTTGCGGAAGTATCCTCGGGTGGGATAACTAAGGTCTCCTCTGAAAGTTCCATTTCCCTAGTATCATAGCTTGAGTTAAGGTCTGTGTAGTTGATGGGAGGCATTGCTACTCTAGGGGTTCTGGCCTTGATGCCTTCCCAAGTTGGTTTGGAGTTGGTCGGATCACTAGCCGGAACAAAGATTGGTCTATTTGGAGGGGGACTAGTGGGAGGACTGCTGGAGGTACTGTTCGTTGGACTAATGGTCGTGGTAATGGTCTCACCATTTATAACTTCTGAGTATGTGACAGTCTGCCTAACAAACTCCTCAGTAACATGTCCTCCTACTATGGCAGGTTTGGGTTTGGAGGCTGCCATATCCTCAAAGTTGTACAGATGAGAAGGTGCTTTATCTAAAACATGGTTTTCAGACAGACCTAGGCCGGGTTTGGCTTTGTAAAACGGATTCTCTTTGGCATGATGAGTGAGGATACTTAAAGTCTGTTCAGATTGTCCTCTTTTAAAATTGTTGTCCTCAAGCTCTTGTATTTTTGAAAACAACCGAGTTCTTTCTTCCGAAAGCAACTGGAATTTAATGTTGAGCTCCCCATGGTTACTGTTGAGTTCCTCATGGGCTTTTTGAAGACAACTAAGTTTGTTTGCTAAATTGGACTCTCTAATCCCAGACTCAAGTGTTTCACGGTTATAGACTATGGTCAAATCCTCGAGAGAGTCTTTATAGATTGCACTGTCGATTCTAAATTTCGTGACGAGAGTCCTCTCCGATTGGAGACATCTCTCTAATTCACAAATTTTAGATTCCAACATTGCCACAGTGTCAGTTATATCTGGAAGAGATGATACCTCAGACGGATCTATATCTTGATAAGTGCTCGGTCCAACGGCTTTTGATCCCTCGAAGTCAGCCATCAAGCAATGACCCTTCACCATATGGTCCTCCTCGTCTGAACTCTCCTCTTCACAGACCCAGTTCTCTTCATATACCAGCAAAGCAACCCCTTTTTCTTTCTTCCTCATCAGTGAGGCCTTCCTCTCAAAGTACGCGGCATCCTTATATTTGACGGAGCAATCTCGAGCGTAGTGTCCCAACTTACCACACTTGTAACAAGTGGTGGTGGGACTTGCAGTTTGTTGAGGAGTGGGGTTCTGGGTTATGGGACCCTGAGGATGATTTGACCGTTGAATTCCTTGGTCAGCTTGATTCTGTTGATCATCCCTCTGAATTTGCCTGGAACTGGTTCCCCTGGACTCACCTCTATTGAAGTTGCTTTTTCCGTGATCCATTCTCTCATCTTGCCTTCGATCACCTCTATTCTGCTCATACCCGTATCCTGGCCCTTGATCTAGCCTTCCACTCTCATGTCTTCCTCCATACCCAATCTCATATCCCTGACGATCTATATACCCAGATTCCGGAGTGTATTGTCTCAAGTTGCTCCGGTAGTTGATGTCTGAGACTTGTCCTCTCCAATCTCCTTGACTACCTTGACCTCCTTGATAGTCAAGATAGGTGTTGTCTCTTCTCGGCTGATCTCTGTATCTGCCTTGATCTTCTCTTAACCTTCCCTGGTTGTTCCGATAGCCTCCTTGATCATAAACCTGCATACTTCCTTGCTGAAAGCTTCCTCTCCCTTGATTTTCGTACTGACCTCTCTCTGGCTGAAAGTGACCACCTCTGCCTTGCCCCATTCTTCCTCCACTGGGAAAACTGGATCCTCGTCCACGGTTGTATCCACGATTTGCGTTCAATTGTTGTACGCTGTGTGAGATGAGGGCAAGGGACTCATTCACATGGAAGAGTTCTTCATCTGAGATGGAAATGGTCACTGGTTCGTCGGGATGTTGTACGCTTGTTTCATAGTTCGGGTTGAACTCTTGACTGAATTCTTCTGGATAGTACTGGGGAGAGACGTTGTTGAATGGCATTGGTTGGACGGGAGCAGTGCTTGGTCCTCCGAAGGGCACGGCCGACAATGCCAGAGGATCGACTGCTTTCTTGGAGCGTCCACCTGTGATGAATTCTTCGTGTTGAACCATCATGCTGAACAAATCATGTAGACCCAAAGTTCCCAGATTCCGGCTAAGCTGAATGTTGATGGCCATGTTTTGCCATTCCTGATTGAGATTCTTCAAGAACTTCACGTTCACTTCATACTTTGATTTCTCAACCCCGAGCCGTCTCAAGTCGTTGACGAAAGCATTCAGTCTTTGATAAGACTCAATGAGGGATTCGTTTTCCCTAGCTTTGAACCCTTCGTAGGCATTGAGCGCACTTTCCTTCTGACTCTCCACTGCAGTGTCGCCTCCCTGCATCTGTTGTTCGATTTCCAACCAAACGTCTCGTGCGTTGGTCAGACTGTCCACTCTCGCGTACATATCGTTTGGGAGAGCCATAATCAGGAGGGTCAGTGCACGCTTGTCAATGAGATGTCGAGCTCTTTGTTCGGGATTGAACATCTCAACAGGCTTCTCGACCACGTATGCCGGAAGTTCGGGACAAGTATCGGTTTTAGGTACGGCGGCAACGTGACGGTCGTTCGGATAGGTCCTTCTCGGATGGACTTATCAGGTTTTCATCAAGCAGGTCAAGGAAGTGAATCATCCTGCGTCTCCATTGTTGGTACTCGCCCATCACCAGGACGGGAGGACGAGTCTCGGATCCGATTCCGAGGATTTCCTTCGACATTTCTCTCGCAAACTCAGATCTCCTTGAAAGATTCACTTGGCTTAAAACAAAACAGGTTTTCTAAAGACGGATATTTTGAGTGCCTCGGGACACAAAAAGCTTTGAGATTTGAAAGGTTTTAAAAGCAAGCTTGGTGTCGGATTTGAGAAATAAATTTTCAAAAGTTTCGGCTCAAAGAGGCGAAATCCGATCTGGAAACAGAAGTTTTCTGAATCGGATTTGGCTCAAAATACAAGGATGCGGAAAACAGCTTTTCCGATTCGGAAAATACAATTTTCCGATTCGGAAAAGGTTGGGTTCGGAAAACGGCTTGAACTCGGAAAGTGACCTCAGAAGCAAAACCCCAAATCAGAGGCTCGTTTCCGATTCGGAAAACAAGGTTTTCCGATTCGGAAAAGGAGAGTTCTCCGATTCGGAGAAAGTACAAATTCCGAGTCGGAAAATTTGAGCTGAAATTTCAGCTCTCGTATTCCGATTCGGAAAACCTGCACAGAAGCTCCGAAAATTCACTCAAAATCACTTAAAACCTCTTAAAAAACAAGTGTTAAGAGCCCCAATTTGTAGGAAAAAGCTTCTAAAACACTATGGAATCACTTAACACTTAAAATCACCCTTTTAAAAACACCTTTTGGATTGAAAACCCAAAAAGTTTTGAAAACCCAAAACTTTAAAAACCTTTTGAAATCTTTTAAAAACACAAAGAAAGCCAAGAAATCAACAAGGTATGGCTCTGATACCAATTGTTGTCCCCAATAACAATGAAAACAAGAAGAAATGGATGGAAATCATGATTGAATCATAAGAGCTTGAAGAAAGATCATTAATGGAGTATTTTTGCCCAAAATGGATAATATGATTTCAATACCAAAACCCTAATCACCTCTTACCTTTTATAGGTAAGAGGGAGTTACATACAATCTCAACAAAGGCCCCCGAGGTTCCAAACCTCAAACAGGGGCACTAACAAAAGATAATGTTTGTAAACAAAGGAAGTTAAACTAGAAAGCTATTAAAGATAGTGAATTCTGACTCTTCACAACAAGAGGTCCTACACACTGCTATAGAAGATTACCACTGCCTGTACAAGATTACCACTGCTGGTTGAAAGTTAACACTGCTTTTGTTTTACCACTGCTGACAAGATCATGATAAAGAAAGGATTGCGATGACTGAAGATATGGACAAGATACGATCTGTTTGGAGATATTTTAGAGATTATCTTGTAAATCTAGTTTCCTTATTGTAATCTTGTAACTCGTATATATAGCTGATAGGTTTGTCTTTGTTAGATACGAGTTTTTCATTAGCTTTTGTTTTAGAATTAGAGCCTCAAGATTGTTCTTGAAATCCCTGCAATTGAGAAGATTTGCACGTCTGTTTGAGCCTGTTCAAACAGATTGGGGCTTGTGTTTGTAATCATTAAGCTATTGAAATCATTACACATTCAGTTTGTTACAAATCCATTGTTTTGCTCTTATAAATCAAAGTGTTATTCCGCAAACTTCTTTGATTAAGTTTTCTGATCTTGATATTTAGATCCTGTCAAGTGGTATCAGAGCAAGTTTTTAAACCAGAAAACTTATCTACAATGGATACTCAGGAAACAGTCTTAGTCTCAAAAGTTCCCATGCTCAAACCCAATGAGTTTGACATGTGGAAAATTAGGATCCGTCAATACATGCTTCTCACAGACTATGGTATGTGGGAAGTAGTTGAAAACGGACCTGGTGTTGATGAAGCTGCTGCTGAAGGAGGTGCAAGACCCCCACCCAGATCTGATGCTGACAGAAAAAGAAGGCAAACTGAGATGAAGGCATTGAGTACTTTGCTGTTGGCTATTCCCAATGAATATCAACATCAATTCAGTACATATACAGATGCCAAATCTCTCTGGACTGCACTTGAAAAGAGGTTCTCAGGAACCAAAAGCACAAAGAGGAACCAGAAAGCCATTCTGAAGCAGCAATATGAAAACTTCACATCCTTGAAGAATGAATCTATGACTCAGACTTTTGATAGATTCAACAAGCTAATTGGAGAGCTAGCAACTGTAGATGTGAAGATGGATAAAGATGATGTAAATAGAAAATTCCTCAGATCTCTTGGAGAGGAATGGACTATTTACACTGTCTCATTCAGGCAGGGAGATGACTTGGAGGACAAGGAACTTGAAGATCTATACAATGATCTAAGGATCTTTGAAGCAGAAGTGGAGAAGAAGAAAAGACCCATAGGATACACTCATAATACTGCTCTTCTTTCTGAAAACCCTAGTTCTTTCAATACCACTGCTTTTAATAATACCACTGCTGCTTATAATACTACTGCTAATAAAACTGTTTCTAATGTAAATTCGTGTTCATCTCAGGAAATCAATGAGGATACAGTCCTGGAAGCTTTCTTAGCAAGTCATGTCAAGGCATCATTGATCAATGATGATTTAGATCAGATCAATGCAGATGATCTTGAAGAGATGGATATCAAGTGGCAGATGGCCATGCTTACCCTGAGGATGAAAAGGTTTATCAGAAGAACTGGAAGGAACAACTTTGATCTCAAGAGAGGAGACAAAGCTGGTTTTGATAAATCAAAGGTGAGATGCTACAAGTGCAATGAACCAGGGCACTTTGCCAGAGAATGCAAAGGTGTAGCCACCAACAATCAGAATAATGGAGGTGGATCTGCACAAGCTCCTAGATTCAACAACAGGGAAGCAACTCAAATCCTAGTTCTTCTCAAGCATTAGTGTCTCAAGAAGGACAAGGATTTGATTGGAGTGATCATGCAGAAGAGGCAGCTTAAAATCAAGCCCTCATGGCTGAAATCAAGGAGACTGATATTCCCACTGAGGTATCTTCTAAACTCTGTTCTGATTCTTGTTTAGAAACTGTGAAAGAGTATAGGGATCATAATCAGACCATGAGTGATAGTATTAAGAAGATGGAGAGAGAGAGAGAAGAGAGTATGTTAAGATCATAGACAATCTGGAGGATCAAATAAAGGCCTACAAAGCCAATGAACTTCAGTTTGAATATGACCATAACTACTGGAAGTGGGAAAAGAAAGAGCTTGAGAGAAAACTGTCAAAAGAAAAGGAGGAAGTAGAAAGTGCTAGGAAAGAATTGTCCAAAGCCAAAGAAGACCTAGATAAATTTTCAAAGTCCTCTAAGGCTTTAGAATCAATCATTAGAGCACAAGTGACTGATGACTTGAAAAGGGGTATAGGATACAATAGTACCCCTCCTCCTTACAATCAGAATTACATTCCTCCAACAACTGCTCTTCTTGAGAGAATAGACAGAAGTGAGATGAAAGAAGGTTTAGATAGAATAGATCCAGTTGACTCTGAGGAGGAATCTGATGAGACCACTAGGAAAGATAAAGGGAAATCTGTCATGACATCAGAAAATAAAGGGAAAAAGACTGAGACAACTAGGAAAGAGAATAGGAAGGACCACTACACTCAGAGGACTGTAGTTGAACCTGGTACTTTCTCACAGTCTCAAAACAAAAATCATCCTAGAGGGAATAAAAGAAACTGGAATAACCATTGGGCTCAATGTCATGGTGTTGATCTGAGCAAGATAAACAGACCAAAACCATGCTTTATCTGTTGTAAGACAAATCATCTAGCAAGAGACTGTTATTTCAATCCATTAAATCAAAGAAACAGATATCAAGCTAGAAGATTTGTTCCTACACACAAAAAGGTTGTTCCTAAACAAAACAGATCTAGTCAACCCAAAAGAAAGGTTCAAAAGAAAAAGGTTGAAAAGAAGTCTGTTAAATTGGTTACTAAATCGGTACCTAAAGCTTCACTCAGTAATACTACTGCTTCAACAAGCAGTGGTAACAACAGTGTTGCTTCTGATAGCAGTGGTAACTAGCAATATCAGCAGTAATAACTCAAACACTGCTACATCTCAAGTTAACACTGCTGCTAGCAATAACAGCAGTGGAAACTCAAACAATGTTACCACTGACAACTCTTCATTGAGAAAACCCATTATAACCAAATATTCCAGTCATGAGATCCCTAACAAAGACTATCTTTTAAAACTTAACAGATTGACAGAGGTCAATTATGTTAATGAAAAGGGAGAACCCAAGACCATTTTGGCTTGGGTTCCCTCAAGACACTAACTGTTTCATTCTATGTGCAGAGCAACCAAGGAAGAAGGAGCAGTCTTTGGCATGTGGATAGTGGTTGCTCTAGGCACATGACAGGTATCATGTCATTACTTGAAGACTTTAAAAGGTTTGAAGGTGGACATGTTGCCTTTGGGGATAATCCAAATGGAGGTAAGATAAGTGGCAAAGGTAAGGTATCAAAAGGTAAGATGACTTTTGATGATGTCTATTTTGTAGAGCAATTAAAGTATAATTTACTTAGTGTTTCTCAAGTTTGTGACAAGAAGTTTGGTGTATTTTTCACTGATACTGAATGTCTCATTCTTGCTCCTGGCTACAAGATAGATGAGAGTAAAGTGATGTTAAGAACACCTAGGAAGGATAATGTTTACTGTTTGGACATTGAAGATGCTTCTTCTTTATCATCCTTAAACTGTTTATTCTCAAAAGCACCTGTGAGTGAATCATCACTGTGGCATAGGAGGATGTGCCACATGAATTTCAAAAACATGAACTTACTTGTCAAAAACAACCTTGTAAGAGGTTTGCCTGCAAAGGAATTTTCATGTGATGATCATTGTGTAGCATGCCTCAAAGGTAAGCAACACAAAAACTCACACAAGTCCAAAGAAGTAAACACTATCTCATCACCTTTACAGTTACTGCATATGGATCTCTTTGGTCCTACCAATGTGATGAGTATAGGCAAGAAATCCTATTGTCTTGTGATAGTTGATGATTACTCTAGGTTTACTTGGGTTTACTTTCTGAGAACAAAGGATGAGACAAGTGGACTGATCAAACCCTTTGTGACCAGAGTGGAAAACAAGACAAACCTTAGGGTAAAAGTCATTAGATCAGACAATGGTACTGAATTCAAGAATGCTGATTTGAATAGCTTTTGTGAGGAAAAAGGTATTGAGAGACAATACAGTGCTCCTAGAACTCCTCAACAGAATGGTGTTGCTGAGAGGAGAAATAGGACACTAATTGAGGCTGCAAGAACTATGTTGGCTGACTCTAAACTTCCAATCACTTTCTGGGCAGAAGCAGTTAACACTGCTTGTTATGTCCAAAACAGAGTTCTTATAGTCAAATCAAAAGGCAAGACACCCTATGAACTTTTTGAGAAAAAGAAACCTTTTATAGGATTTTTAATACCATTTGGGTGTCCTTGCACAATTCTTGATACCAAAACTCATTTAGGCAAATTTGAAAGCACCAGGGTTTGAAGATCCCAAATACCCTGATAAAGTTTACAAATTGAGGAAAGCTTTGTATGGTCTTCATCAAGCACCTAGGGCTTGGTATGATACCTTGTCCTCATATTTGTTGGAAAACAAATTTGAGAGAGGTGTCATTGATAAGACCTTGTTCATCAAGAGAGCTAAGACTGATATGCTTCTAGTGCAGATTTATGTTGATGATATCATCTTTGGATCTACAAAGGATGATATGTGCAAGGAATTTGAGGAACTGATGCACAAGAAATTTAAGATGAGTTCTATGGGCGAACTAACTTTCTTTCTTGGTTTACAGGTCAAGCAGAAGCCTGAAGGGATATTCATCAATCAGTCCAAATATGTTACATCCATGCTTCAGAAGTTTGGAATGAATGATGCAAAGCCAGCAAGCACTCCAATGGAAACTCATAAACATCTTACTGCTGATGTTGAGGGGGAGGACGTTGATGTTCACCATTATAGATCCATGATTGGATCATTAATGTATCTTACAGCTTCTAGACCTGATATTATGTTTGCTGTTTGTGTTTGTGCTAGGTATCAAGTTAGGCCAAAGGAGTCACACTTGCATGCAGTCAAGAGGATATTCAAGTATCTCAAAGGTCAACCCAGATTGGGACTTTGGTATCCAAATGATTCATCTTTTGACTTGGTGGCCTATACAGATAGTGATTATGGAGGAGCAAACATGGATAGAAAGTCTACATCAGGAGGATGTCAATTCTTGGGAGGAAGGTTGGTTTCATGGCAATGCAAGAAACAGACCACTGTTTCACAATCCACAACAGAGGCTGAATACATAGCTGCTTCACAATGCTGTTCACAAGTGCTATGGATTCAAAATCAGATGCAGGACTATGGTCTTTCATTCTTGCAGACACCAATCTACATTGACAATAACAATGCTATCAGTATTGTTAACAATCCAGTCAAGCACTCCAAGACCAAACACATAGAGATCAAGTACCATTATATTAGAGACTGTAATGAAAAGAAGATAATTCAAGTTCTGAAAGTTCACACTGATGATCAATATGCAGACCTGTTCACAAAGGCCTTTGATGTAGGCAGGTTTACATTTTTGGTTACAAGTGTTGGAATGATGAACTCTGAATAACACTTCTCTTTATTACACTTTTGTTTGTACTTTCTTTGTATACTTTCTTCCTTTTTGTTTTTATTGGTATTTTAATGAGTTTGTGAATGTTGCAGATACATGGTGAAGTTCTTGGTTTGAGTGCACAACACTTGAGGATGTTACCACTGCTTAGATGGAATTACTTCTACTAGCAGTGTCAATATCACAAAACATGATTTTTATATCTAAGTCTTTACCACTGCTAGTGTCGCACATTACCCCTGCTCGCACACTCGCACATTACCCCTGCTCACACATTCGCACATTACCACTGCTAGCACATTCGCACATTACCACTGCTAGCTCTTTCACACATTACCACCGCTGGTCGATTTTACCACTGATTGATCTTTACCACCGCTGGTTATATAAGTGTCTTTTTACCACTGCGCATGCATGGTACCACTGCTTTCACTTTCTGCGCACATGGTACCACTGCTCTTACACTTTACCACTGCTTTTAACTGCACATGCGCATGATACCACTGCTAGTATATTTAACCACTGCTTTTCACCTAGCATGAGTAATTACCACTGCTTGTGAATTTTACCAATGCTTTTAACGAATATCTTTGCTAATGTAATTTTACCACTGCTACGTGTGTTCGTTACCCCTGCTTGTGGTAGTTACCCCTGCTCATCAGTTCACTATAAAAGCCCTAACTTGACCGCCTTTTTCACAAACGGCTATTCTGAACTTTTTCTCTAAAAACGTTTGCGATTCTGATTCAATTCTCTCTCTGTGTTCTTGGTATTTCGATCCCGTACTGATTCTACTTCTGATTTTAGGGTTTTATTTGTGTAATCGATCATGGATTCTCTGTGTTTCGTCAAGGATCACAATAAGGTGGGATATTTCACAAAAGATGCCAATTCCGAAGGGTTTGAAGACATTCTTAATTTCTTGGCATCATCTCATATTGCCTATGCCGCGACCATCAATCCAACAATCTACATTCAACATATGCACGATTTCTGGTCGAATGCGGTTATTCAAGAAGAAGGAGGGGGTAAAATCATTCAGACCACCATCTGTGGTCACTCACTAACCCTTACCCCTGCAAAGCTCAGATTTCATCTTCAACTACACGACGAAGGAGGTATTTCTATGCTTGCACCCTCAGTCATCATGGAAGCTTTTGTAAGAATGGGGTATACAGGCTCTCGCACTTCTTTAAAATACCTTAAGGGTAAGTTTTGCCCTCAGTGGAGGTTCTTTGTGCATACCCTATTGCATTGTTTTTCAAAGAAAACCACCAGTTTTGGTGAGTTTAGCAGCACCATTGCCTCTGCTTTGGTCTGCTTGGCCACTAATCAGGTGTTTAACTTTTCACAAATGATTTTTGATGATCTTGTGTACAATCTTGAGAACATTAACAATTCAAAAGTCAAAACGTTTTATATGTTCCCAAGATTTGTCCAAGAAGTTATCACTAAAGAACTGACGGATGTACCATTGCATGGTGACATCTATAAGAGCTCTGCTCTTGGTCATAAGATGTTTGCCAATATGCAGAGACCTGTAGAAGGCTCTAATGACCAATTCACTCCATTGTTCTCTACAATGATGAGAGTGAACCACCCACAAGGTGAGGCATCAGGCTTGCAGCCCACACAACCAAGCATTCCCACTGATGACCTACCCACACCTATCACTGAAAACATCCCTCAGTCCCTTGATTCTACCCCCACCCCCTCACTCAAACATTATATCAGAAAGAACAGGGGAGCTCCTTCCTCCTCTGGTTCTAAACCACAAGAGCCTTTAAGCCATCAGTTGGAGCACTCTCCTTCTGAAAATATCCAAAGGGAAACCCCTGGAGTGATGCCCCACTCAAGTATAAAGAAGGTGCCCTCTAAGGAGATGGAAGGGCATGTGGTTGGTGAGGCTAAAACTACTGATGTTGCACAAGGTGTGCATCAGGACAGTTTGAACATAGCTAAGACCCCCACCGCGGCAACTCCTATTGAGAAATCAAAGGAAGGTCCCAGGTGCCAAAAAACCAAGGGGGCATCTAGTGCTTCAGCAAGGCTGAAGACTAATGTCAAAAAGCTCAAAGATCCAGTAATGGAGGTAAACACTCCTAAACCTGGTGAGGGCAGTTTTTCACAAAAAGAATTGATGGACAACTTCACTGCTATTGCCAAGGATCTGAAGGCCTTTGAAAAGAATTTTCATGTACATGATGAGAAGCATGGTTCTCATGAAGCACGGCTGGATACTTTGGAGGAGCTGGTGACTGCACAACATGATTTGATAAAGGTGCATGATGCCAGAATTGTTAAGCAAGCAAAGATTATTCAAGCTCAAGGTGCTGCTATGGCTTCAATGAAAGGCACTATTTCATCCCTTAAGAAGAAGTACTCCACTTTGGTTGCATTCACAAAGGGGGAGAGGAGATCAAAGGTGAAGGGGGAGTCAAAGAAATAAAGAGTTGTTGTGAATGAACCTGCTGATGTTAATGCTGAGTTGCCTGAAAGTATGGAGGAAGCAGGTGCTAAAGGGGAGACTGAAAAAGAAGTTATGAATGAAGAAACTAAGGTTGCAAATGAACCTTTAGTTGATGCTGTTGGTACAGGGGCAGAACCAGAAGTGGAAATTAATGAGGATGAGATTACCATTGCTGAGTTACTTGTGAAAATGCCTGAGGTAATTCAACCAACAAAGGGTGTAGTGATCAAAGAGCCTGAAGTAACAAAGAAGAAAATTGAAGTCCCTGTTGATCTAAAAGACAAGGGAAAGAAGAAAGTGTTAGAAGAAGCTGATGAAGAAGCTGATGATGAAGCTGTTGAGGCTCAAAGGAAAGTGTTAGAATTTGAAGCTTCAGAAGCTCTTGCTAAGAAGCTAAGTATGGAGGATCAAGAGAGATTGAATAAAGAAGAGAAGGAAAGAAAGAAGAAGCAAGCTAAGCAAGATAAGGCTGGAAAGGCTGCTGCTAAGAAACTTCAAGACAGGTTCAACAAAGAAGTTGAGAAAGAAAAGATCAAGAAGAAGATTATCAAGCCATTGACTAGAACTGAAGAAAGAAGAAGAATGGTGAGAAGTCTAGCTGGAATTGTTGGAAGACCTGTTCAATACTTCTCAAAGTGGTCTTTTGAGAAAGTTAAAAAGCACTATGAAGAGGCCAGAAAAGAGACTGATGTTGTAAAGAAGCCTGATGAGGAGAATGAAGTCCATGTACAGAGAAGAAGTAAGAGAAAGCATGATGTGGTTACCACTACTGAAGGTACTACCACTGCTGAAGAGAAGGTTCCCATTGCTAGTGGAATAGAGAAGAAGAAGATTGATAAGGAAGCAACTCAGATAGAGAAGGAAACTACTAAGCTGGCTAAGCAAATCAGTCAAGCAAAGAAGAAGAGGAAGAAGTCTATAGCTCATAAAAGGCCAACCAAGAAGAGGAAGATCTTCACTGAAGTTTCTAAAGTGATAGATTGGTACTGCTTTGAAGACAATAAGGTTGTTTTCTTCAGGATTGTGAGAGAGGATCAGACAAGTGAGGTGTTCTCTAATGTCTACAGAATGTTCACAAAACTCTCAGCTGCTGATTTGAAGAAGATGTATGAGATTGGATGCACAAAAGAGATGACTGGGTTTGATGAGGTTGCTTTAGTTCAAGATAACCTTCAAACTATGTTTGCATATGAGAAAGCTAAGGAGGAAAAGCAGAAGAGAAACATGAGGTTGGGAAAAGGTGAAGTGAAAGAAGGAGAAGTAGTTGCTTGGAACTGCTATAAGGCAAATAGAGTATTCACTGTCACTTATGATAATGGTGTCAAAAGCTATTTCTTGGTGGACAAGAGATATGACTTTGAAAGAAGGATGATGGAAGGAATTTTGAAACGTAGGAAGTCTGTTATGACTGAAAGAAGATGAGACTGCAGAGGAAGAAAAGGTAGTGATGTGGGGAGTGAGAGGTATCTTCAAAAAGTATTATTTTGTACAGTGGAACAATGGAAAACAGAGAAGTAATGCAGAGTTTGATGGAATTCTGAATCTGGTTACTGCTGAAGATAGAGTAACTATGCATGAGTATGGGTTGGAAAAGCTTCAAGAATTTTTGAAGGACTCAAATAATTCAGAGCATGCTAAGATGATCAAGAAAGCTATGCAACAGTTGAAGAACTTAATTTCTGATTAAAATAAGAAGTTAAGTTAGGGGGAGATTGTTAGGACTGATTCTGTTGCATTGCCACTGCTGAAGGTCTTTTTGTTAACACTGCTGGCTTTGGAGTTGTTACCACTGCTAGTTCATCTGAAGGTTACCACTGCCAGTATGTGTGTTCTCACTGAAGATCAAATTACCACTGCTATAGAAGATTACCACTGCCTGTACAAGATTACCACTGCTGGTTGAAAGTTAACACTGCTTTTGTTTTACCACTGCTGACAAGATCATGATAAGGAAAGGATTGCGATGACTGAAGATATGGAAAAGATACGATATGTTTGGAGATATTTTAGAGATTATCTTGTAAATCTAGTTTCCTTATTGTAATCTTGTAACTCGTATATATAGCTGATAGGTTTGTCTTTGTTAGATACGAGTTTTTCATTAGCTTTTGTTTTAGAATTAGAGCCTCAAGATTGTTCTTGAAATCCCTGCAATTGAGAAGATTTGCACGTCTGTTTGAGCCTGTTCAAACAGATTGGGGCTTGTGTTTGTAATCATTAAGCTATTGAAATCAATACACATTCAGTTTGTTACAAATCCATTGTTTTGTTCTTATAAATCAAAGTGTTATTCCGCAAACTTCTTTGATTAAGTTTTCTGATCTTGATATTTAGATCCTGTCAACTGGTTATCTATTTTCAATATTCAGGAGCCACCGAGACCATCGCATCATGTGCCCGCATGGACGGGCAGTTTCGACGCGTTGTTTACGCCGCCCGCTGATCCTGTGCATTGCTCACAGCAACTTGTAAGTTATCGTTACGAAAAAACATACGTTATTTTAAAAAGTCCGTTTAGCCAAATATTATGAAATGTTATCTATTTTCATTTTTCAGGAGCCACCGAGACCATCGCATCAAGTGCCCGAATGGATGGGCACTTGGGGCTCGTTGTTCGCGCCACCCCTTCCCATAACTACCCCTACACATCATTTGTTGCTTCTTCTTTTACCGCACGGACCATGGGTGTGGATGGCATAAGTTTTATATGCGTTTCATAAATTTATTTACGACGTTATACGTTAATATGTTTTTTGAGTTAATTAATTTTTATTTTCAGGATCAGTCATGGCTTCACAGTGCCAGTCAGGCGGTGCAGATGTATACTTCTCCTGTGCGTCCTGAACGGTTATCATATGGCGAGCAGGAGATTCAACATGTCTCGCCGGAGCCTATGCATGTCGAGCCGGAGACACATCATGTCGAGCCGGAGACACATCATGTCTCCCAGGAGATTCAGCTGGTCTCAACGGAGGTACGCGGGACTATCCCGGATAAAAACAGTCCCCGTCCACAAAGGGAGAAAAGGCCGGCGCCGGGTCGAAAGCCTCCGTTCACCGTCGGAAAAGCAAAATATATGTTAAAGACTGTGTGGCCAAAGTGGAATAATACTGTGGCTGCCGCTACTAGTACCGTTGCTCCTTCTACTAGTACGCGTTTGGGTCCGTATGATGACCACGTCTCCGTCCCGGCTACGCGAATTTATACCCTATACCGTAACCACAAACTGGATCCTATGCTTTTATCATGCTACCTAATGTCGACGGTAGACAGTACGTGGTGGGGCACTTTGCTAGGGCTTGAAGATGAAGGGTATCTGACAGATATGGTTAGTAATTAATCATGTGTGTATACAATTATAATTAATTATTTTTTGTAATTAACGATTCATATTATGTTTTCAGCACATCGACGAATGGATCAACCGCATAATGGATAAACGAGACAGATCCGCCGAGTGGGCTGTGATGAAATCAGCGTTCGTCGGATTGAAGACGTACGAACATGACAAAGAAGCGGCGAAGCTTTGCGTCTCGGGGAATACCGGAGGGGTACCATGGGATACGCTGATTAGGGTAAATTTTTTTGCGTTATATGTATTATCTTAAATATTTCTATAGCTTACGTTTGTTAATTTCACGTTTTCAACCTGTATTTCCTTTCAGGTCTACATTCCGGTATGCATTAATCCAAAGCATTGGATCCTAGTAGATCTAGACTTGTTAACCATGCGTATGGCTGTGTACGATAGCTATCGCTCTCCTTTTCTACAGGAGCAGGTGAATGCGATCCTCCGGGTACTGAAAAGGGGTCTTCAAGAACTGTTTACGACACTCAATCAACCGGCCCGAGCCAAGCAAGCAGAGGACATGATATGGTATTTTCCATCCCATATACCACAACAATCTGGCGGAGCCAGAGATTGTGGTGTATAGTTGTGTCACTTCCTATCAGATTTGGTAAGCGATATAGTCCCCAGGATGGTGGATAACCCTGCTGCTACGGCTAGAGAGTGGAGAAGACATATGGCGGAGCAGTTTTATGCGCTGAGGATAGAGTTGGACGTGTCCGACTTGGGCGACTAGGGCGACTTTTTGTACAGCATTTTTTTACAGCATTTTTTGTACAACATTTTTTTTGTTAGAACATTTTTTGTACAACATTTTTTGTACAACATTTTTTAAAGTCACTTCACAGTGAGATAAAGGACCTGGAAGGTGTACAGGCTCAACCTCTGCAAGCCTCACACACGCATATTCCTAAATTCCTATTAGCAATCGAGTGACTTCGGTTCAGATACATTGTACCTTCTACCAAGGCCCTGGAAACATGGATGTTTGTCCAAGTAAAGATAGGCAACATGATATAAGACCCACCAAATGCCAAACATCATTTTTATACGGTCGTTATGGTTGCACCGAGACCTTATAAGATTAATGGTTGGCATTTGTAGGATTATCATTTATCGGGTTGCCTATCTTTACTCAGACCAGCAGGCATGTTTCCAGGGACTGCCTTGGTAGAACGTACAATGTAGCTGAACCGAAGTTACTCGACTACGGGTAGGAATTTTGGAGTATGCGTGTGTGAGGCTTGTATTTGAAGTTGAGCTTGTGCATCTTCTAGCTCCTTTATGTCATTGTGAAGTGACTTTAAAAAGTGTTGTGTAGTTAGGTTATCATTTGTAGACATAAAACTTAATAGATTTCACTGAAAGCATGATAACATAGTTGAGACACTAAAGTTAAAGAAACAAGTTTGTAATATCTGAAGCGTCAACCATCTTTTACTTTTAAGCCTTTTACATGCATTAATGATTCGTCTGAAAATGCCTTAATAAATCATGTGACTGGTAAACAAGTTCGAAATGGTTTGTAATATTTTGAACCGAAAACAAACGATCAACATTGTTTTTAAAACATGCTACAAGCCATACAACACTAAGATGACAACACTGCTAAAGAGATTATTTCATTTAAATTAAATTAAATAACATCAAGTAAATACCAACCCCTGCTAGGGGGGGGTCATTTAATTGAAAGCATGAAATTACACAACTACACCATAAAACTGGTACAAACATATCACACCTCCTCCACCTCAAAAATAACATCATACAAACTAGCCATCCCAGTAGTAGGTCGATCTTGAACAAGCTTGAACTTCAACCAAGCGGCAGCTTGTAGCTTGTGTTGGATAAACATGAGGCGAAACTCGCCGCACATGCAGAAACATCCATTTGGCATAAGAATCAGGTCCATAGGATGGCCCCATCTTTCAAACCTTATTAGACACTTCTTGTGATTGTTCAAATTCCACATATTCACAAAGGGTAAAGGAATATGCTGAAAAAGTTTTGCAGATTTAACTGTTGATCCAGCTCTCCTAAGACCTGATGAAATGATAATGATCCTGTTACTTTACTTAGTGAATAGTGTTTTTACTTCTGTTATAGCTTGAGGAATTATCACTGAGATTGTTCAGTGTTATTCCATGTTACTTATGCTGTAACTTATTTTTATAATCATCAGGATCAGGATCAGGATCAGGAGATGAACGAGCCTGTTCTGCAGTCTACTGATCCTGACCACCGAAGTGAAGACCTCCTGAAGACATCAAGATCATACTCAAAGAACCATCAGCGACGTCGAAGAATTAGCTGATGACAGGACCAGCATGCTCGTGATCTGAAGACGGAACTCAGTGATAGCAGGCTGCTCAATATCGTATGACATCCTGAAGACTCATCAGGATACAAGTGACCCTGAACATCATCAGTATCAGGACTCTACTCACTGATCAGTATCCTGATCCTGAAGGATTAGTGTAATGTCTTAATCTAATGCACAAAAGGATTATCCGCCTTTACTGACACAAAAGTACATAAGGACAGTCTCTTTACTGTTCCCTCCGTACTTATCAGACCTCAAGGCAACTGTTTACTCACATCTTCTTTTGCACACCATGCAAAGAGTATTTGTTTATAGTAAATAGTACAAAGGACCACTTACATTGTGACACGTACACAAAAGTGAGTCTGCATGCATTTAATGCATTGGGTATAAATAGGACTTGAAGAGATGTTCTCCATACTTCTTCTTCATCCTAAATATACCCTAATCCTTTCTTTCTTATTCCCTCTATCTTCTTTCTTTTCTTATCTTCTCACTTTAGTGCATAGTGAAAGAAAGCTTAGATTGTTTAGTTTAGACTTATTGTCTTTTCTATTTCTGCAACAATCTGTAAATTCATATTGTTAATATAACAAAGAATTTAAAAGTGAAATTTTGTGTGATTATATTCAACCCCCCCCCCCCCTTCTATAATCCCATACACTATCCTTACTTGAAGGTCACCTCATTGGGACCAACAAGTGGTATCAGAGCGGTTACAAGCTCTCATTTTCTTCTCTAAGAAAAATCTTGTGATCCTCTCTTCTCTTATTCATGGCTCTTCAAGCTAAGGATAACTATTTTGATACCGGCTCTGCTGGAAAACCTCCAAGGTTTAACAAAGATAACTTCTCTCTCTGGAAAACCAGGATGTAACTCTTTCTTTCTGGTTCTGATCCCTAGATTCCTTACTTTCTGGAAAATGGACCACATGTGCCCACACAAACCGTTCATGCTATTCCTGCTGCAGGCAACCAACCAGCTTTACCTGAAAGGGAACTAGTAAAGCCTGTGACTGACTGGAATGATGAAGACAGACGCCTGGTCAACATTGACACTAAGGCTAGGTCTCTCATCGCCATGTCACTCCCTGATGATGTATTCCACTCTGTCTGTCACCTTCGCTCTGCAAAAGAGATTTGGGACACCCTCTGTGTTCAATATGAAGGTACTGCAGTTCTCATGGAATCAAGAAAGATTTTCTTGGTTCGTAAGTATGAAAGCTTTATTCATCAGAAGGATGAAACTCTCTCCCAGCTACATCAGAGATTCAACTGTCTCCTGATTGACCTGAATACTATCGGTACTACCTATCCTAACTCTGAGGTGGTTACGAAGTTCATGGAAGCTCTTCCTGAACATTGGGAAATCTACACCTCCTGCTTAACTATGTCAAAAGACATAAAGACACTCACACTAAGTGAGTTGTACGGTATTCTTCTAAACCGTGAACAACAGAAGAAACTGAAAAAGAATCTCATAAGAGATACTAAAGATACCAAAAGTAACTCTGTTGCACTGGTCTCTGATTCAGTTCCTACTGTTGCTACTCCTTCTTCGGTAACTATTACTAAATTAGAATCCTCTGACTCTGACATGTCAGAAGATCCTGAATTCAATGAATCTCTTGCTTTATTAACTAGATCTTTTAAAAAGTTTGCCAAAAAGGGAAACTTCCATAAAAAGAAACCTCTTTCTATAACTGACAAGCCTAAATCAGAACCTGTTGATAAGGCTACTGCTATCTGCTACAACTGTCAGGGCAAAGGACACTTTGCTAATGATTGCAGGTACAGGAAAAGTCAGTTTGCTCCATCTTCTGCCAAATCTTCCTCTAAGAACCCCAAATACCAGCGCCTGAAAGAGAAATACAAGAAAATGAAAATTCAGCGCAAAGGTAAAGGTCTTATCGCAGAAGACTGCGATTGGGATGATGTCTCCTCTGATGACTCATCTGATGAGGAAGATACTCAAGTGGCACTTATGGCCATTATTGAGGAACCTACCTTAGCTCTCATGGCTAAGATAGAAGAGGTCCCTGAAGAGGTTCCTACTCAGGCTCCTGAAGCTTCTTCCTCTATGACTCCTGAAGCTTCCAACTCTGCGACTGATTCTCCCAGTCAGGTACCTATTCCTCTTGTCCCTCTTGAAAGCTTAACTCAGCTGGACCTGGTTACTCTTGATCTCTACAAAGCCCTAAATGGTAAAACCTCTGCTGAGAAGATGAATATTGATCTTCGTGATCAACTCAGAGAGTGCCAAGAAAAAATAAAACAACTTACTATTCTGGAAGAAAACTATAAAGACCAGGTCACTGTTAATAAAACCCTCTGTATTGAAAGGGAAACGGCTCTTGCTGCCAAAGAAAGAGCCCTGGCTGAGTTAAATGCTGAAAAAGTCACCATCAAAGGATGGAGTGACGCCTCTGAGAAAGTTGATGAAATATTAGCTTCAGGGAGAAATGTCAAAAACAAAAAGGGTCTTGGATTCACTAGAGGATGTCCTAGACCTGATCGTTCCATGCTTAAATTTGGAATGTTTGTTTCTTCTATCCCTGATCCTAATGCTCCTAAAAACATCCCTTCTTCTTCTAACACACACACTGAAGGTGCTCCTAAGAGCAAAAACAAAACAGCCAAGGAAAAATCCAAAACTGTAACACCTTCAAAGACCAAGAGTCCTAAACCCAAGAACAAAGTACTGGGTGGTGGTCCTTCAGTCTCAGGATCAAAATCTTTTTCTCAAAATCCTGTTCCTAGACTGAAGATTGACCTAAAGCAAAAGACTATGGAGAAGAAACCTATTCCTCCTCTGTCCAATGCTAAAGGCATACTTGGTACCGGTCCTGCTCATTTGAAGTTCAAAGACTTCCTGGACCCCACTAAACGCTTTCAATATCGCAAATGTTATCACTGTGGATTGAATGACCATATTGTGAGTAAGTGTCCTGATGCTACCAAAGCTGAAAAATCAGCTAAGGTAAAGAAAAATCCTAAGACTGATAATTCAGTCAAAGGAAAGAAGGTTGTCAAGACTGTCTCCTCAGTCAAGACTCCAGCCTCAAGAACTGATAACTCAGTTAAGGCTGTCACTAACTCCACCAGTCCTATTGATAATTCTGGATCCATAGTCTTATGGGTACCAAGAAAAACTTAAACTCTAAATTTTACAGGATAAGGGCATCTGGTTCTTGGACAGTGGATGCTCTCGACATATGACTGGTTCTAAATCTGTCCTCTCTAACTACCGTGAAGAAAGAGGTCCTGCTGTGACCTTTGGTGGAAACGGTAAAGGCCAAACCCGAGGGTATGGCACACTGACCAACGGAGTAACTACGTTCAAAAGAGTTGCTTATGTTGAAGGTCTGATGCATAATCTTCTGAGCATCAGTCAACTGTGTGATAAGAATCACAAAGTCTCCTTCTCAAAGAAGAAGTGCAAAGTCAAAAACAGGCGAAAGGAAGTTATTCTCACTGGAGTGAGACATGCTGATATCTACATCATCAACATGAATACTTCCACTGACAACTTCTGCTTTGTATCTCGTGCTTCCTCTGATACAAATTGGCTATGGCACAAGCGTCTTTCTCATCTCAACTTCAAGACGCTGAATCAACTCTGCTTCAACAATCTTGTCATTGGTCTTCCTGACTTTCGCTATACAAAGGTATCTCTTTGTTCAGCATGTGAGAAAGGAAAACAGACCAGGGCTAGCTTTAAGTCCAAGCAGATTTCCTCCATCAGCTCTCCTCTACAACTTCTTCACATGGATCTCTTTGGACCTGTCAACGTCCAATCCATTGCTGGAAAGAAATATACTCTGGTAATCGTTGATGAATATTCCAGATATAATTGGGTGTTCTTTCTTCGATCCAAGAGTGATGCTCCTGAAGAAATCATTCTGTTCGTCAGGAAGATGGAAAGACTCAACAACCTTACTGTTCGATCAATCAGGAGTGACCATGGAACTGAGTTCAAAAACAGTACCCTGGAAACCTTCTTCGATCAGAAAGGTATCTCTCAGAACTTCTCATCTGTAAGAACTCCTCAGCAAAATGGTGTTGCTGAAAGACGAAATAGAACCCTGATTGAAGCTGCACGATCTATGTTGAGTGAAGCCAACCTTGCCACTCAATTCTGAGCTGAAGCTGTTAACACAGCTTGCTATACTCAGAACAGATCTCTGATAGTAAAGCGCTTCAGAAGA
Source organism: Centaurea solstitialis (assembly GCA_030169165.1). Taxonomy (NCBI): domain Eukaryota; kingdom Viridiplantae; phylum Streptophyta; class Magnoliopsida; order Asterales; family Asteraceae; genus Centaurea; species Centaurea solstitialis. Next base: position 48,655 of record JARYMX010000146.1, read on the forward strand.
ATTCCTTACGAACTCTTTCGTAACAGGAAACCCTCAATCGAACATCTCCATATCTTTGGTTGTGTCTGCTACATCCTAAACAACAAAGATAACCTTAGAAAGTTCGATTCCAAGTCTGATGACGGAATCTTTCTTGGATACTCCTCTATCTCCAAAACTTTCCGTGTGTTCAACAAACGAAGACAAGCCATAGAGGAAACGATTCATGTCAAATTTGATGAATCGGGTCCTACCTTTCCTCACCCTCATGAAAATTCTGAAATAAATCAGTGGGTTGACTCTTTCTTTCAAGTCCCTGAAACTCCCATTATTGATCCAACTCCTCAAGACCTTCCTGATGGTTGTGAAGAAAATCCTTTACCACCCACTGAAATACCCACTCCACCTCTCATAAATGCCACTCCAATTACTCAAATCACACCAACTGAACCTGATCAATCCACTAACAGTGAAGACTTTCTCAAACCACTGATAGTGAACTAGCTCCTACCACTCTTCTCCCTGATCCATCAGTAAATGAAGCCTCCACTTCAGGACAGGTGTATCAGCCACCTGCTCTTCGATGGACCAAGGATCATCCCATTGATCAAGTTCTTGGTAATCCCTCCTCTGGCATTAAAACTCGACGCCAATCTGGTAACGTCTGTCTTTACGTTAATTTCATTTCTGAAAATGAACCTAAAGAAATAGATGATGCCTTGCGTGATCCTGCCTGGGTCTCAGCCATGCAGGAGGAGCTAGCAGAATTCATCAGAAACAATGTCTGGCTTCTCGTCCCTAGGCCTCGAAAACGTACTATCATTGGTTCCAAGTGGATTTTTCGAAATAAGCTTGATGAGATTGGTACGATTATTCGAAACAAGGCTCGCCTTGTGGCTCAGGGATACAGGCAGGAAGAGGGCATTGATTACGATGAAACCTTTGCTCCTGTGGCTAGGCTCGAAGCAATTCGACTTTTACTAGCCTTTGCAGCACATATGAACTTCAAGGTTTATCAGATGGACATCAAAAATGCCTTTCTGAATGGAAAACTTAATGAAGAAGTCTATGTGGCTCAGCCTCCTGGCTTTGTAGATCCTAAGTTCCCTGATCACGTCTTCAAGTTAAACAAGGCTCTCTATGGGTTAAAACAGGCTCCTCGTGCCTGGTATGATACCCTGTCAACCTTTCTTCTCTCTAAAGGTTTTGTTCGTGGTAAGATCGATAGCACTTTATTTCTTGAGAAATATCCTAAGCATATCCTTCTTGTCCAGATATATGTCGATGACATTATCTTTGGATCAACCAATCCCAAACTCTGCGAAAAGTTTGAGTTACTCATGAAATCTGAATATAAAATGTCTATGATGGGTGAACTTACATTCTTTTTAGGACTTCGGATCAAGCAATCTAAAAAGGGAATCTTTATCAATCAAGGTAAATATGTACATGAGATGCTGAAGAAATTTGATCTCACATCCTGTACACCGATGAAGATTCCAATGGCTCCTCCTCTATCACTTGACAAGGATTCCAAAGGAAAACCTGTTGATGTGACTCTCTATAGAGGAATGATCGGCTCTCTGCTGTATCTCACAGCTAGTCGCCCTGATATCATGTATTCTACATGTTTATGTGCTCGTTATCAGGCTGAACCCAAAGAATCCCATCTGACCGCTGTAAAGCGGATCTTCAGATATCTGAAGGGAACTCCTAATCTGGGTCTTTGGTACTCCAAGGACTCAGGGTTCGATCTAACTGCTTATTCTGATAGTGACTTTGCAGGATGTAAGATCGACAGGAAAAGCACCACTGGTGGGTGTCACCTGCTAGGTGGCAAGTTGGTGAGTTGGACTAGCAAGAAACAGAACTCTGTGTCCACATCAACTGCTGAAACTGAATATGTTGCAGCAGGAATCTGTTGTGCTCAAGTCCTGTGGCTGAGAAATCAACTTCAGGACTATGACATACAACTTTCTAAAATTCCTATCTACTGTGACAACACTTCAGCGATCGCCATCGCTAACAATCCTGTCTTACACTCCAAGACAAAGCACATTGAAGTGAGATATCACTTCATCAGGGATCATGTGATGAATGGTGATATTGAACTCCATTTTGTCCCTACTGAATATCAGCTCGCTGACCTCTTTACCAAACCACTGGATGTAACGCGTTTTAATATGCTCATCAGTGAACTTGGGATGTTAAATCCTGATGATTGAAGTTTATCAGGACAAACAGTTGTTAAATCCTATAGAATAACTTTTCTCATGACTCTTTTCTTAACAACTCCTGAATAATACTCTCATCAGGAGATAACTCTATTCAGTACTTACAAAATCTTTGTTCAAAATCCGAATACTGATGATTCTCAGGTAAGTACCTCTGCTCCTGAAACCTTATCGCATTAAATGTGATAAGAGGATTTTCCCAAAACAGTACTTATCTGATAAGTACTCTAATTCCAAGAAAACACTTCTTTCATCAAAATGGAATTATCCCCTGAAAAGGTGGTTTTTAAGTTTTTGAATAAAACAAACTTTTCATCTGCACTGACACGTAATGGGACGTTTCCTGTTCCCCACGACGTGTGTCAGGCGCGTAAACGCGCGTAGAACTTCTTTTTTCATCATTACGTTTGAAATTAGCCGCTCTTTTCTCTCTCATCCATTTTCTCTCTCCTACCACGAGGTATAAAAACCTCATTCGTAATCCATTTCACTCTTTACGCTCACATTTCTCTCTCAAAGAACTCAAGCAAGAAAAAGCAAGAAAACTTTCACAGTTTCTAATTCACCAAGAACACCAAGAACACACACTCACTACTTCTCTTCAAGAATCAATCGTAAGTGTTACATTCCTCCTTGTTCTTTCACAAACTAAGTTGATCTTTGTTCTAAACAAATTATTTTGATAAAATGTTTTTCCAAAAACCCTAAGATCACTTCGTTTGATCTTAGTTTTTCCCAAAATCTTCTAAGATTTTTGTTAAAACTGTTTAAATGATTATTCTTATTTCTTTTAAGAAAAATCATCAACTCCTATTTTGATATCTTTTCATCAAAATAGAAGTTCTCTTTAATACCAAAACACATTCCTTTTGTGCATTTTGGTATCCAATCTATTCCCAGTATAAAGGATTTCACCACTTTTATGAACATATTCTGTGTTCATTGAAAAGTGAAGAAAAATGCATATTTTGGATTTTTAATCATCCACATATGTTATTTTTGTTTTTCAACAGGATGGCTGCTACTACTTCAACTTCACTTGACGCCCAGCTATCCTCTGAGGCAACAACACTGATGACTGCTACTGGAAATCTTCCCATTGTCATCCCCCAGCACGATCTTCAATTCAAGGGAAACAATTTGATCGGCCTGTTCGATATACCTGAAGGCAAGGAATACCTCAAACCTGCCAGGAACTTTCTCCTCAAATGTCCCCTAAAAACGGCTTTCACCATCAACCCGAAGCCGCATAAACCCTTTCTTCTCCAACTCTGGTCCACTGCTACCACTGCCCAGGAACGGAACTCCAAGGGCAAGATGCACGAGGTGATTAAATTCCAGATAAAGGATGACATCATCTCCTTTGGAATCGGGACTCTTTGCAACGTCCTGAATCTACCAAAGAAGAAGAGATATCCTCCTCCCCCATCTGCTGCAGAGATCATTGAACTACTAGACGCCATAGGCTACAACTGGCCTGAAAAGGAAGGCGTCCCCCTGGTGAAGACCGGTGCCACTGTCCACAAGACAGGACTGAACGCCACGTTCTACTATATTTGGAACACGTTCGGTCTCTGCTTGACGGGAAAAACAGGGAGCACTGAGCAGTTCCCAACCATCATACAGCACATGGTCTTCTCTGCGCTGAAGAACAGGAAGTTCGACTACGCTCACCGTATCCGGGACGATATGGTGAAGAAGATCAAGAACAAGAACCGCGTGGTCAACGTTCCCTTCACCAGGTTCTTCTCCGCCGTCCTGGCACTGCATATGGGGCCTGCCTACCCCAAGGAAGGAACGTTCAACAACTACGCCCTCGGGCCCAAGTTCCTGGACCAGCTTTCTCCAAAACCTGACGACGTTCCACTCTCTGCAGTTCTGGTTATCCTTGAACCAGATCTAGAAGCAGAAGAGCAACCCACCTTGGTCTAAACCAGATCTAAACCTCTCCTCCTGATCAAGCTGCAACCACTTCGTCTGCGCTCCTAAAGCGCCCTCCTCCTTCTGGCTCTACTCCTCCTCCCCAACCTAAACGCGCCAAGTCCAAGGCGCAAAAGAAAAAGAAGGCTCATGTTGCTGATACTCCTGCTCAGCAACAACAACAAGAACCTGAGTTTGTTCGACTCGAACACTCAGAGAACGTGGAGGGTAATCGCTCTGATGCCCTCCTCACCTCAGGTTCTTTTGGAGCTACTTCTCAGGGGCATCCTCAACTTCAGGATGATCCCCTCAACTTCGACGAGTTCATCTTCACGGACTCTGAGCGACAGCTAAACACAGCAGAACTCAGGCGACAGTCCGCTGAACGACAACTCCAGGAAGCTCGCACAGCACTCCAACAGCAGGAAGATGCGCACAAGGCCAGTCTCCAGGCCTTGGAGCTGGAATTGGCCTCTGCCAAAGCTGCTGCTGCTGCCGCTGAAGCCACCGCCGCCACTGCCACTGCCTGCTGCTACCGCCGCCACTCCGCCGCCAACGGCCGTAACGTTGACGATTCCTTGTCTGGATACTATCCATAACAAGGTCTCCCAGGTGGCTACTTCCTCCACCTCCCTTCAGGCGTCTATTGACGACCTGAAGGCTACCGCCCTGCCCACTCTCTCAACTGCGGTCAACAACAACTCCACCTCTCTCACCACTTTCCAAACTACAGTGGTTCAGAGGTTGGATGCTCAAGAGGCAGGGCTCCGCGCTCTCCAGGAGCAGGTGACTGGACTCACCAACGCCGTCAACGCCATCACAACTGCTCCTCCACCTCCGCCAGCGTTCACAAGCGCTGACAGGGACATTCTACAGTCCTTGATCACCTCTTCCTTCATCACTCGCAAACTACAAACCGACATGGCCTCTCTCCTTCAGAGGTGTATTTCAACAGCCGCCCTAGCTCAGGCACTTGTTGAGGGGGAGAGACAGCCTCTGCAGCGAGACCATTCCGTTTATTCCCCCTCCACCAACTGGAGAACAAATGAACAAGGGGGAACGAACGAGGATGATGATGAAGATGATGATGATGATGATGAAGACGACGACTTCATCGTCGAGAAGATCACAACATCAACGCCCACTCCAGGGCCTGCACAGTCTCAGGGGGAGAACCCCGGTGCACCTGGTATGTTACCTCCACCATCCTCTCCCTCATCTTCTGATAACCTTCCCATATCTTCTCTTCTTAAATCTAAACCTACCCCTGAAACCATTACCATTACTGATACCTCCTCTGAAGACTCACCCATAAACAACCTACAAATGGTTATCTACCAACCACCCAAACAACCTACCCCTGAACCAACACCTCAACCTACTCCTAAACCAACCCCTAAACCTAAAAACCAAGCCGACTCTGAATTTCAGGATGTTAACTTTGGTTCTGTCACTAGTGAGATTGTTCGCCTTATGGAGAATAGTCCATCAGAACGGACAAGAGCCGAACTGAGCAGAATGACATTCAGAGTAACTCCCCTAAACCATGAACCCATTCCTTCAAACCCAACCCGCTTTAACTCTGAAGCTTCTTCCTCCAGAACCCCTGAAAGCCAAGCCCCTCCTGAGACTATATGCCTATCGTCAGATGATGAATTCATCTCTGATGATTTCTCCACTCCTGCCTCTTCCCCTAGATCTCCTCCCTCTAATTCTCCACGTTCTGAAGGAGAGAATTACCCTGACACTTCTGCTGCTGTGAACAGGGATGGGCGTTTAGACGCCGTGATAGAGCGACTCGAGAGTACAAGAGTAAAAATTCCTCTTCGTACCTCTTGGGACTCCGAGTTCGCCTATCTATCACAGGAGGAGTACGACCTCGCTCTACAGGCTCAGGAGGAGCATAATAAAAAGCAAAAGGAAGCATTCCTTTCTGCCCAAGCCGCAAGACGGCTCGCGTCTGATTTTGTAGAAGAAGACGACAAAATAAGTGATGATCCTCTACTAGCACAGAAGGCCGCGCTGAAGGTCTTCAACAGAAATGCAGAGGAACATGCTGAAGAAGTGAATACCGAGCTTGACTGGTGCAGAGATCGTCTACATCTCCGAAAGCATGGTGCTGCCATATCTGGAATCCGTCTTCGCCGAACCCGCGGCAAGAGAGGCAATCCTGGCAAAACCTGGATCACCGTCAAACGCTCAGGAGTAAAAGACGTTGAGCACACTCTTGACAAGTTAGACCGATACAACTTGTCAGAGTGGAATGAGATCAGAAGCCTACTTCCCAAAGCCAACAAGAACTACAGGGCTGAAGTAGAAGAAGTCATAAATGGACTTATTGCTCGCATCAGAAGAACAACAGAAATTCCTGATGACTTACTCCAACCTTCTTCAGCACAACCAATGCCTCCTGTTCGAAGATCAGCGGGCACTTCAACAAGGAGACCCACTCCTTGCATGCCCAGGACTGCATACAAGCCTTTGGATCTCTCGATGCTTGACCTCTCCTTTCCTTCAGGAGTCTCTCTCTCTGAAGGTCAAGTCATCAGAGAACCGGTTCACGGTATTTGTGTAGGCGACAACTTCAACATCCTTCGCTTCCAACGCTTCAGCGAACTACACAAAGCACCCACTGATTAATGAAAAGAAAAGAAAAACAAAGACAATAAAGAATTCATTCGTACTATCAGAGCTATTCTCGATCACAGAATTGCCAATGGTGAAACTCCATTCACTATACAAGTCAAGACTGAAGAACTTAGTGAAGACTCTGATAGCTAGGACTTTTGTATTTCTCTTTCAGTACTTCATTTATGTACTCATGTATTTTCTTTACTCTTGTAACCTTATTGAGATTAATGAAAATGCAATTCAGTGCATTGTACTTTATTCCATCATAGTACTGAAAAAGATCCCTCAAAACAGTAAATGGGACATGTACCTTTATGAGTTCTATTTCCTACTGTTTCATCTAGACTTAGAAATTTTTTTTCTTTCTAGACTTAGACAATTTCTCCATTGTCTTATCATTATCATTTAGGGGAGATTGTTGATCCAGCTCTCCTAAGACCTGATGAAATGATAATGATCCTGTTACTTTACTTAGTGAATAGGTTTTTACTTCTGTTATAGCTTGAGGAATTATCACTGAGATTGTTCAGTGTTATTCCATGTTACTTATGCTGTAACTTATTTTTATAATCATCAGGATCAGGATCAGGAGATGAACGAGCCTGTTCTGCAGTCTACTGATCCTGACCACCGAAGTGAAGACCTCCTGAAGACATCAAGATCATACTCAAAGAACCATCAGCGACGTCGAAGAATTAGCTGATGACAGGACCAGCATGCTCGTGATCTGAAGACGGAACTCAGTGATAGCAGGCTGCTCAATATCGTATGACATCCTGAAGACTCATCAGGATACAAGTGACCCTGAACATCATCAGTATCAGGACTCTACTCACTGATCAGTATCCTGATCCTGAAGGATTAGTGTAATGTCTTAATCTAATGCACAAAAGGATTATCCGCCTTTACTGACACAAAAGTACATAAGGACAGTCTCTTTACTGTTCCCTCCGTACTTATCAGACCTCAAGGCAACTGTTTACTCACATCTTCTTTTGCACACCATGCAAAGAGTATTTGTTTATAGTAAATAGTACAAAGGACCACTTACATTGTGACACGTACACAAAAGTGAGTCTGCATGCATTTAATGCATTGGGTATAAATAGGACTTGAAGAGATGTTCTCCATACTTCTTCTTCATCCTAAAGATACCCTAATCCTTTCTTTCTTATTCCCTCTATCTTCTTTCTTTTCTTATCTTCTCACTTTAGTGCATAGTGAAAGAAAGCTTAGATTGTTTAGTTTAGACTTATTGTCTTTTCTATTTCCGCAACAATCTGTAAATTCATATTGTTAATATAACAAAGAGTTTAAAAGTGAAATTTTGTGTGATTATATTCAACCCCCCCCCCCTTCTATAATCCCATACACTATCCTTACTTGAAGGTCACCTCATTGGGACCAACATTAACAAATGTGAAATAAACTGAACTATAATGTGAAATAAGGTGAACTATGAAGTTGTTGAAAAAGCTTACCAAAATGCCAATCTCAGTCCAATCTCTTTCATTCTGAACTGTGAAGTAAAGGGGGTTAGTTGACGAAGAAGCCATTTGCAGTTTGCAGTAGGATGTATGTTTTGCAGATTTCTCCAGTTGTGTGGTTTCGGTTAATGAGACACTTCCTATTTATAAGAAATATCAGACCATGAATCATCAAGTGTAACCCATGTGACTTAATTATTGATGAAAGCATTCAGAAGTAGTCACATGGGTTGATTGCAAATCCAGGTAAAAGATATCAGCAATAGTGTACTACTTACAAGATAAAAGCAATAGTGTACTACACCCTTCAGCCTTATGCAGAAGCGTCAATCATCACAGACGTTTCAGCCTTTTACAAACGTTTCAGCCTTATTTTAAGACCCAATACTGAATGGTTGCTACACTCTTCACGTGATCCTTACAATAATTTATCTGGCATGAAGATAAAAGTAATAATGATAAGATGACAACACTACAGGGGTAAAAAAGATGACAACACTGATAAGATGACAGTAATAATTCAGAAGTAGTCACATGGGTTAATTGCAAATCCAGGTAAAAGATAAAAGCAATAGTGTACTACACCCTTTAGCCTTATGCAGAAACGTCAATCATCACAGACGTTTCAGCCTTTTACAGACGTTTCAGCCTTACTTTAAGACCCAATACTGAATGGTTGCTACACCCTTGGCATCATCAGCATCACCAGTTCGTCGTCGTTCATTTATGACTAAGTTTGATGACTTTGTAATAGACCATGGCCGTTGGGTAAGTTTTATTTTTTCAATTAAGTAAATATTAGTAGAGGTAATTACTTTATAATTTATTTCGTTATAATTTTTTCAATCGTGTTGTATTTGGTTCATCCTTGTCACTAAAGAAACAGGGGATGATTTCATTGAAAACATGATAAGATAGTTGATACAACAAGTTCACTGATAAGATAACAGGTACTGGATCAAACAACTACAACAGAAAACTAAAAACAGGCAGTTCATCAACCCCTTGATCAACAACATATCACATTTCCTCGATGTCAAACATCTGCTTGAATGCCCTCAACGGTCCATATGTTGGTCAATCATGAACGAGTGTGAACTTCAACCACTCGGCCTTGTCTAGATCATGTTGGCGCAACATTTGTCCAAGGGGGCCGGAGATGATAACATGTCCGGGAGCAACAGGAATCATTGTCATAACATGGCACTGATTACCAAACCGGATTAGTATGTCACACTGTGTCGTAAAGTTCAAATGCTGACAAAAGGGGGAGGAATGATCTGTAATATTTTGAACCGAAAACAAACGATCAACATTGTTTTTAAACCATGCAACAATTTTAAGAATAGATAATGCAAAAATGCTTACCAAAACACCATTGTCAGTTATGTCTTTGTTATTCTTAACAGTGAAGTAATCGGGGTTAGTTGATGAAGAAGTCATTCAGTTGCAATAGATAGTAACCATCAGATGTAATAAAATTGAGAATTATGAAACAAATGTATGAGAGTTGTGAGGTTTTGTTTAATGGGATACCTTCTATTTATAGCCAATTGTAGCAATAATGATCAAAGCCATACAACACTAATGATAAAAGTCATACAACTCTTCACGTGATCCTTACAATAATTCATCTGGCATATCAGATAAAAGTAATAATGATAAGATGACAACACTACAGGGGTAAATAAGATGACAACACTGATAAGATGACAGTAATAATTCATATTGTCAAAAGCAAGAGTCATTAAGACGTTGGTACAACTCTTCACGTGATCCTTACAACACTGATAAAGATGACAGTAATAATTCATACTGAAAAAGCATTGTTGATTTATCTGAAAAGCAAAAGATGCCTGATGAGTTTGAAAAAAGGCTTAAGAGTGTATCGGCTCCAAGGCTATATAAATAGCAGTTACATCTCAACGTAAACTTCACACCTTACCAACTCTTCTTTCTTACTTGTTTATTAAAAAAATTTCAACAAAGTCTCTTGAAATGGCTGAAAGTTCTCGTCCATCCACTTCTACAAACAACCCTTCGAGTTCACAACAGATGCCGGATAAACTTGCAGCGAAAGTAAGGGAGAAGGAAGCTGAGTTGAACAAACTAAAGGAGGTCATGAAGGCTGAGGAACTGGAAAAACAAGCACTTGAGAAGTCAGTTGCAGAGAAAAAAGCGATGGTTAGGTGCACCCAAAAAGAAATTAGGAAGGATGAACGTGCAATAAAGCTTATAGAAGAAGAGTGTTCTGCCATTGAGGACGAATTCCGTCTTTTACACACCTTCATTTCGGAATGCAAGGACGTCTACCCGAATTACTGATAGGGAAGTAAGATGTATTTTCGTCTATGGTGTATGTGCGTTTACGCTTATGTTATGTTTCTGCTGGTTTACGTTTTTATGTCTAAGTTTATGTATCGGTTTACCATGAATGTATTATAGTACTATGCGTTTGTTATCCTTATAACTATCATGTTACTTTTTATTAATGCAAGAAAAGTCTAAAAACATTGACATGGGTTACACATACAATTATCTTTCCTTATAACTAAAACGTTAGAAGCTAAAATAAGTTACTTTTTATTAATGCAAGGACATGGGTTACACATTAACCGGCTAATTAAAGCGTACATTTTCGTAACCACTATTAAGATCGACAGTTGCTATTGGCTCTAGTTGACTGCTACCTCTAGTTGACGATGGAATCCACGGACATTGCGTGCTCAAATGTCCGTATTCTTCACATCTAGGACACTTCTGCTGTCAACGACTTTCACCGCGAGATGGACGACGTTTGACCTTCTTTGGTCTTCCAACTGGTCTCTTTATTATCAACGGTGGAAGTACTGTCGGTAGAGGGTCTTGTGGAGACTGCCATGTTTCTGGAGGTCCGACTAGATTAATTACCCCACTGTATGTTGCCTTGTACAATTGGGACATGTAATAACTCACCGTAATCAAATGCGACACATCCCTTTCACCTAAATGTTTTGCAACGGCGATGGCATGACCGCACGGCAACCCAGACACCTGCCACTTGAGACATGTGCAACAACGGTGACGCATATCAACCTCCGCATTGTTGCCGTAATCGCGGACCTCCCATCGGTCGTAGCCAATTCCATGTGTAGTCCATCTATAGGACTTTTCAATCCTTTTCTGGATCTTTCGTTGCACCATTCTGTTAGTTCGTGGTTTAGTTCGTCTGCAAAATATACAATATACAGGTTTAGAAACTATTCTATTCAAGTAAAAAACAAACATGTCTAACGTAAAACTAAAATATTGATTTTTTCTATACCTCCTTTACGTCGACGAATAAAGTACCACTCTTGTTGGAATTCTCTAAAGTACCCCATTAGTCCGACAATAGGTAATTTACGAGCATTCCTTGACAGTGCGTTGATGGACTCTGCACTGTTCGACGTCATAATGTTAAAACGTTGCGCAGGAAAATAAGCCCTTGACCACCTTTCCACCCCAAAGTCTCGCATCAATTGAGCACCTTCAGGTATGGCGAGTTGAAGAATAGTCATCATTCGCTCAAACACTCCCGGGGTGTAAGCCTTGTAGGCCTTCCAGTATGGGGTCTTGAATTGTTTTATCCGTAGGGCTTTTGATCTCACATTCATGAGCAAATGTCGACAACACAAGGCATGGTATGCGTTTGGAAAAATGGCGGTGATGGCTGCGTTTATAGAAGAAGCTCTGTCCGACATAAACACCAACCCACTTGGCTCGCCGATACATGTTTTTAACGTGTTCAGGAACCATGTCCACTCGTCTGCTGTCTCGGACCTACCTACACCTAATGCAACGGGCACAATGTTGTTGTTTCCATCCATGGCCACAACCAAGAACATAGTACCCAAATATTCCCCCTTAAGGTGCGCAGCATCTATTATAAGGACAGGTCGCAGGTTTTCTAAGAATGTATGTATCTACGTAAAAATAGATGTTTAGATACTAGGGTTAACCAAATGGTATGTATAATGTTAAATTTATAGTCTATTAACGTACCGAAACACCAAGGGCAACGAAACACTCCGCAAAACGCCCGCTGGAGTCCGTCCTTATTGCCGTTCTGGTCCCTGGATTTACACGCTGCAAGTTAGACAAATACATGGGGAGCCGAGTGAACGACTCTGCATGGCTGCCTCTGATTAACGTTATCGCCCTCCATCTCGCACGCCACGCGGTGGGATACGGGATCGTAACTCCATACTGTCCTCGAAAGTCTTCGATCATATCTTTTGGCGTTAGTACTCTGCGGGCATTTATAAATTTATTTTTAAAAATGTTGCCCAGCAACCTTTTGTTAGCTTGACGGTGGTTAGGGTTCAGTTGCGTTCGAGAACAGGTGTGTACATCAACCAACTCTGTAACCATAAACATGGCCCCATCTCCAACGGACTTCGCTTTCATCATCCACTTACAATGCTCGCGGGAACATTCAATGTGGTACCTTTTGGTACAGGACCTTAGTGTCTTATACTCAAATTGTTCTTCTAGAAATTTCAGCCCGACCTCTAAAATCATTTTCTCTTTCGAATCAAAAACTTTACCATCACTGAGCCTTTTACTACGTCTATAAAGTACGCCTTCATTGTGCGTCGGCAAGAAATATGGAGTTGGCTGAAAGTTATGAGGCATACCAAAATAATCATCTACGCCCGATCGTAAAATGGAGGGTTGCACACCTACTTCGTCTTCTTTATCTTCTTCATCCGATAAACCCGTGTTCAAAACATGGGATTCATCATTCGCACATCCGGCAAATTTTCTACGCTCGTATTCGTCTTCGTCTTCTTCTTCCTGCACTTCCTCTTGTTGATGTTGCTGCGTCTCTGGGACAACTTCTGGATAACTGTCACTAAGACCGTATCCAAAGTCTGGACGACATGATGTTTCGCTTTCATGTTGGTTTTGTGACTGAGTATCCACATACATTGGTTCTTCGTTGATAGTGTTTGAAGTACCAGCGTCATCCCCTTCGTCAGAACGGTATACATCAACGTAAAGTACTGGAGGTTCCTCTGACATTTTTGCGAAATGCATAAAGACGCTAACATCTTCATCGTCGCTTAACTGATACATTTGGCCCTCGTTCTTGTAGAATAAATTCATTTGCCCACTTGATCGGTCGATTTCGCATTTCCAGCTACAATAATCAAGCATATGTTGAAATGTAGTGTTTAATTTCATTTGAACACCTTTTTTCACCGTCGCTTCAGCGTAATCCCATCCACCGGCTCCTTCAACCCATTTCCCACCGGAACGAAGGTATAGCCTCGCTTTATCGCCACCAGAACTCATTTTCAGAAACAAATCAAACTTTGTGAAAGAAAAAATATAGCAAAGAGTTACGTGAAAGAAAGAAATTTGTGTGTTTTAAAACTTGTGTTTTTGATATAACACTTCTTCAATTTATACTAAAAAAAATACAGATACAAACATCATCTTGTGAACAAACAGTAATAAACTTGTGAACATATCACGTGATTTTTAAATAAAGTGAATCTTTGGTACAATAATTTACACAGCTAGGGAATCAGATTCCCTAGCTGATTACCTTTCAAGTGACATTAGTACAATAATTTAGGGTTGGAGTAAACTACGATTTTCGTCCCTGTGGTTTGATGGTTATAACTATTTTGGTCCCTGTGGTTTAAAAATTGCTATTTTTGTCCCTGTGGTTTCAATTTGTTTCTATTTTCGTCCCTGCCTTTAACTCTGTTAACAAAAGGGACTACAATGTCAAAAAAAAACTTTTTTTTGAAAAGTTACATATTTGATCCTTATGGTTTGTAGACTATAAAGTTTAGCTTTAAATTTCAAGAAATTTAAAACTTGTATATTGATCTGTTCTTTTTTTCTTTTTTATTATTACTTTATTGTATTTCTATATTATATATTATATAAATTTTTTAAAAACTATATATATACATATATATTAATATATATATATATATATATATATGTGTGTGTGTTTTATTAATTTAAATTACTTTTTTCTTCTTTTTGTTTTTTTATTATTCTTTATTATATTTCTATACTATATATAAACAACATTATATATATGTATCTTTTTTTTAATTTAAATATTAAATAATAAAATTAATTAATAAAAAAATAAAGTATAAATGAGTATACGAATTAATGTGAGTAAAATGTATTTAACAAAACAACCGGTTGGTATAAAATAAAAAAAATTTCACGAGAAATATTTAAAAAATGATAATTTAAAATACGTAAAGAAGTATTAGTTTACTTATTTTAAATACGCTTTACTCACAGTAATAAATAAAAACTTACTTTTTTTTAAATACGCTTTATTTATAAATAAAAATTAATAGTTTTACTTATTTTATATAATAATAAAGATCTCAAGTAAATCAATAAATAAATAAACTATTAATTTATACTTATTTTAAAAAAAAATCATTTGAAAAGAATATTAGTCGTGAATAAAAATTAGTTTTATTTTACACCAACCAGTTGTTTTTATTAAATATGCTTTACTAATACTAATCCGTATCCTCATTTACATTTTATTTTTATTAATTGATATTGGTATTTAGTATTAAAATTAAAAAGCATACATATATATAATGTTTTATATATAGTATAGAAATATAAAAAAGAACAATAAAAAACTAAAAAGGAAAAAAATAATTTCAATTAAAAAAGAGTACACACTTATATATGTTGTATATGTGTGTATATATATAGTCTTTAAAAATTGTGTATACATATAATATAGAAATATAATAAAGAAATAATAAAAAAGAAAAAAAACCAATATATAAGTTTTAATTTTTTTGAAATTTAAGGATAAGTTTTATAACTCTACAAAACACAAGGACCGAATATGTAACTTTTCAAAAAAAAATTTGATATTTTAGTCCCTTTTGTTAACAGAGTTAGATGCAGGGACGAAAATAGAAATAAATTAAAACCACAGGGACAAAAATAGCAATTTTTAAACCACAGGAACCAAAATAGTTATAACCACCAAACCACAGGGACGAAAATCGTAGTTTACTCTTGGGGTTGAGAATCAGGGTTTTCTAGAGAGTAGACACATGGGCCAATGAGAAAGGCCCACGTGTACTGGGCTGCTCCGTGGGGGCGGGTAGGGAGCGGGTGGTGCTTAGGTGGCGGGGAGGTGGCGCTGAGATGGCATGGAGGTGGCAGGCACGTGGCAGTGACGTGGAGGGGGAGCCGCTCCGCGCGGCTTTCCTTGGAGCGGCTGAGGTGGTGATATCGGGTGAAGTGGACCATTCAAGGAGCGACACGTGGACGGGTGGACTGACGTGGATTGGGCCGCTCCGCGCGGCCGGGCTTGGAGCGGCCCAAACTCGATCAATCTTTGCCGGCCTTCCTTTGTCTCACCGGAAACCGCCGTGGAGCGGCTGCCGGCGCCGGAGAGCGGCCGGCCGGGAGAGGCTAGGTGGGTATTTTGGTTACCGGAGGGAGAGAGTGGGTAGGAGGTGAAGTGGGTGTTTTTTTTTTGGTATAATAATTATTTTCTCAAATTAAAAAGTATCAATATATTTTCCAAAAAACTGTCAATCGGTTAGATTTTATAAAAAAAAATTGTT
>JARYMX010000147.1:0-64477 GCA_030169165.1 Centaurea solstitialis
AATATCTCATACCCTTTTTAATCCCACGAGTAACTTCCAGACCCAACAATTCATCTTCACCACCACTTTTCTCCTCCACCACCCATATTCACTACCACCCTCCACCGTCGACGTCGTCGGTTTCTCCCGCCACCACCGATGCCGGTGTCTCCCGCCACCACCGACGCCGTTTTCTTCCGCCACCACCGCCGCCGGTTACTCCCGTCACCACCGCCGCCTCCCCCTCCACTTCTTCTTCTTCTTCATCACCACCCAGATCCAACAAACTCCAACGGAAATTGAAGGTTTTTGGTTTTGGGGGTTTCAAAATCTGATTAATATTTAGTGTTTGTTTCAAAGAATTGTGGATTAGGGTTTGTTTGAGATTGATTTGGGTTTTTGAATTAGGGTTTTTTTATATGGTTTGATTAGGGTTTTAGGTTTTTGGGGTTTCAAAATCTAATTTTATATGGTTTTTTTATATGATTTTGATTTGAGATTGATTTGGGTTTTTAAATTGTTTAGCTTTTTGATTTTACAAGCAGATTTGTTAAAGTTTATGAATATTTAAGAGTTAGTTTGTATGAATTTTGGAAAAATGTTGATTTGTTGTTCTTGGTGGGCGGTGGCGGCAAGTGATGGTGGCTGGTGGTGATGAGTGGTGGTGAGTGGTGAGTGGTGGTGATGATGGGGTGGTGAATAAAGTGGGTGGTGGTGGTGATGATGGTGGTAAATAAAGTGGGTGGTGGTGAATAAAGTGGGTGGTGATGGTGATAGGTGGTGAATAAAGTGGGGGGTGGTGGTGATGGGTGGTGAATAAAGTGGGTGGTGGTGGTGGTGGTGGTGGTGATGGTGATGGTGATGGTGATGGGTGGTGGTGATGGTGATGGGTGGTGAATAAAGTAGGTGGTGGTGGTGGTGAATAAAGTGGGTGGTGGTGGTGATGGTGATGGGTGGTGAATAAAGTAGGTGGGTGGTGGGTGGTGGTGGTGGTGGTGATGATGGTGATGGTGATGGGTGGTGGTGATGGTGATGGGTGGTGAATAAAGTAGGTGGTGGTGGTGGTGGTCTTGGTGGTGAGTGGTGGTGGTGGTGAATAAAGTGGGTGGTGGTGGTGATGGTGATGGGTGGTGAATAAAGTAGGTGGGTGGTGGGTGGTGGTGGTGAATAAAGTGATGGGTGGTGAATAAAGTAGGTGGTGGTGGTGGTGGTGGTGGTGAGTGGTGATGGTGGTGGTGGTGGTGATTGTGGTGGTAATGGTGGTGATGGTGGTGGTGGTAGTGTTGAAAATTGGTAAAATGAAGATAAAGATGATAAAGATGAATATGTGGGAAGAAGATAATGATATATCTTTAATATTTAATTTTTATTTATTTATTTATTAATATACTAATAGAGTAAATTACAGTTTTGGTCCTTGTGATTTAATTCAAAATTAAAAAATAAGCAAAATGACTAAACTACCCATCATGTGCTGTGCACGTGATGGGTCTAACAGAGCAAAAATTAACGGAGTTAACTTCAGGGACCCAGAGCGTTATAAAACGCATACCACAGGGACCCAATCCATAATTATTTCAATTAAGGGACCCAGAGTGTTAAAACCATCAAACCACAGGGACCAAATATGTAATTTACTCTATTATTTAATTAGAAATATAGTTTGTATAAAGAGTTAATTACATTTTTGGTCCCTGTGGTTTGATGATTTTAACACTCTGGGGTCCATTTTTAAAATAATTATGGAGTTGGTACCTGTGGTTTACATTTTATAACGCTATGGGTCCACGATTACTAACAACGTTAAAGTATTCTGTTAAGTAGGTTAATTACAGGGGTAATTTGGTCATTTCATTTATGTTTTGATTTTCAATTAAAATCACATGGACCAAATATGTAAATTATATTATATACAAAATCACAAGGACCAAAGACGTAAATTTTTAATATCAATAAAAAAAAGCAAAAAGAGAAGATTCTATCATCTTCATCCCCCCAAAACCAACCAGTCAACCATCGTATTATTTTCCAACAAAACATTAGACCTCCATCACCACCACTACAGCAGCCATCGACCGTCACCACCCACCACCACCTCACCCCCCCCATCGACTTTCGCCACCCACCACCACCCTCACCCCCACCGGCGTCTTCTCCTCCCTCTCCAAAGCAGCTTATTCATTTTACACAGCCACTTGCGCCACCGACGGCCGACCACTCATGTCACCACCGTCCTCCTCCACCATAGGGATGGCAAAAAAATCCGAATCCGATGGGGAAACCCGAAACCCGAAATAAATGGGGCGGGTTTGGGGACGATAAACGGGGATGGGGACGGGGGGACGAATCCCCGACCCGATTACCCGATTATATCCCCGAATATTTCCCCAATTATATCCCCGAATATATCCTCGATTATATCCCTAAAATTATTTTTATTTTATGATTGTTTAGTAGACAATATATTATATATAGCTAAATGGTTTTTATGTTTGGTCGTATATATACTTTAACACTTCAACTGTTAATATTTTGGATGCATTTAAACTATATATATAGTAAATTGTTACTATTTTGAATGCATTTCAACTTTAGGACTTTAATTTTCTTTCGAATATGTTTAGAGATTGGATTCGAGAATGTTATGTAATTTAGTATATCATTTTCCGAGACTTGTGGATTTGTGGTAAAGTTTAAACAATGACGGGGATCCTGCGGTGAAACCCGTTTAATTAACCGTTTATACTAAACGGGGATACTCGTTTTCCCGCGGGTTTCCCCGATTACCCGATGGGGATCCCCGTTTAAATCCCCGCGGGTTTTTAAACGGGGACGGGGATGGTTTTTTTAAACGGGGACGGGGACGGGGGACCAATCCCCGCACCAAACCCGCCCCGTTGCCATCCCTACTCCACCACCGGCGGCCCATGTCACCGTCATCCACCTCCACCACCAACCACCAACCGTCAACGTCGCCATTGTCTTCACCATAACCACCCATCTCCACCACCGTCTTCACCATAACCACCCATTTCCAGCACCGGCGGCCCACGTTACCACCGGTCTCCACCGGCGTTTCACCACCAACCGCACACGTCCATCATCGTCTTCACCACCAGAAGGGTTTCAATCTCGGAGGTACCAGCTTCCAGTTTTTGATTTGTTGTTGTAGAACCAAGGATTGAAGGTGAGGAGCAGATTTGGTGTAACACCCAATTCCATTTTTAACAATTATAAAAGTTAATTTAAATAAAATCCTCCCATTTAATGATTTAAAATAAACAATGATTCAAAAATCCCCAAGTAAGTATAAATGTCAACCAACGAACTGAAATAATCAATGTAAAAATCTAAGATCGGATCGGAATGCCATGTCAACTAGCCGGAACCTTCAAGCCGGAGCTTTGCCTTTATCCACACCCGAACTCGTACCTAAAACAATAAATCACGAGGGGTAAGCTCAACCGCTTAGTGAGTAAGTTACACATACAATATATCACAATTAATATGCACATATACACATACATCCACATCAAACACAGCTTAACGGTTTCCCGTTCACCGGACCATCCCGCAATCCGGCCTCCGTGGTTTCCCACACATCGAGTCATCACACAACCCGAACCATCGCAACATATCATCAATAAACACATATACATACATATAATTATAACATATCGCATGTAAAACCCACTCACCTCAAAGATGTCACGTATGCACAAGATTAGCGTCTCTCTCACAATTGTAACCCACGCAACCACTCTGAAAATAAGACACGCATTAAAACCTACACATCGTTTCTAGTTACTAGAACAAGCCCTTAAAGGTCATTACACTTAACCGAAAACGACGAAATCTAGCTTTTATACCATTATCACCAATGCTAACCGAAACGGCGGCCATGGCGGCGGTGTCCCGCCACCACCACCGCGCACCTTCGCTACGCAGCGGCAGCGGCAGTTAAAGCCACTACCACCGCTGGTCCGCCTTGACCTCTGTACGGCAGCCGCAGCCGAAGGAATCTGCCACCACCACCGTGTAACAACCACCGCAGGTCACAGCGACGACCAAGGACGGTCTCGGCCACCGCCGGCCTCGGAACACAGCCACACCACCGCGGGTTGAACAACGAAGAGGACAGCAGCGGCGGCCGGCCACGCGCCGGCGTCGCCTCACCGCAAGGATAGGCAGCGGCGCGACGGCGAGGGAAAACCGCCAAGCCGCCGGCCGGCCTCTAAGTCGATCGACAGCAGCAGTCTCTTCGACCACCACCGCCTTCCGCTCTCGTAACCGCGCGGCAGCAGCTAGCGGCGGCTAGCCGCCACCGGCGCCAACAACAACCACTCGACCACCGTCATCCACGGTTTTGGCCGTGAGCCAGCGCCGCCTGCCACGAGGGGGGGGGGTACGGCGGCGACGACGGTAACGACCGCCACCACCATCGTCCCTCGACCAACCTAACGGCGGCGTTTAAGGGTGGTGAACCACCACCGCCGAACCGCTATAACCCTACGTCAACGCTATGCACGAAGAGTTAACCGAGGCTTACCGTCCGTGCGAATCGATTCTGGCGTCTCTCCCCGCTCGATCTCTCTCTCTCTCACTCTCGCCGACCTCTCTCTTTCGTTCCTTAGACCTCAAGTTTCACAATGGAGAAGAAGTGCGACCCTAGGGTTTTTAAACAAAGTGTCGGGCCTCCCTTCCCCCCGTTACTTGACCCACAAGAAAGAACCACCATTGGTGATCCTAACCCTAATCACTAATTACCACCTAATAATAATAATAACAATATGAATAACAATATCAATAATAATAATAATACAATAATAATAATAAAATAAAGATGGGATGTTACAACTCTCCCCCACTTACAAGGATTTCGTCCCCGAAATCAGTCTGAGAACAGCTCCGGGTAGTGCTCTCGCATCTCTGACTCCGGCTCCCAGGTCCACTCGGAACCCTTCCGATGCTGCCACTGCACCTTCACGATTCCGATCTCCTTGTTCCGCAACCTCTTCACCTTTCGGTCTATCACCGCTACCGGCCTCTCGACGTAATTCAGGCTCTCGTCCACCTGAATATCGTCTAAAGGAATGTGCGCCGTCTCGTCGGTGAGACACTTGCGCAACTGCGATACGTGAAATGTGTTGTGGATCTGTCCCAGCACCGCAGGCAGCTCCAAACGGTAAGCTACCTTCCCAACACGCGCGAGAACCGTGAACGGTCCGATGTAACGAGGCCCCAGCTTGCCCCTCTTTCGGAACCGAATCACGCCCTTCCAAGGAGAAACCTTGAGTAATACTCGGTCTCCCACCTGGAACTCCAAATCCGACCTACGACGATCAGCATAGCTCTTCTGCCGGCTCTGAGCCGTCCGCAACCGCTCTCGGATCCTCTGAATATCCTCTGTAGTCCTCTGTACAACCTCAGTGCTTCCAAGAACATGCTGTCCGACCTCGCCCCAACAAATAGGAGTACGACATCTCCTTCCGTAGAGCATCTCAAACGGTGGCATCCCAATGCTCGAATGGTAACTGTTGTTGTACGAGAATTCTGCCAAGGGTAGATACGTATCCCAACTGCCACCGAAATCCAAAACGCACGCTCGAAGCATGTCCTCCAGGGTCTGAATCGTACGCTCACTCTGACCGTCTGTCTGAGGGTGGTACGCGGTGCTAAAATGCAACCTAGTACCCAACTCCGAATGAAACCTCTCCCAAAACCGAGAAGTAAAACGCACGTCCCGATCCGAGATAATCGACACTGGCACTCCGTGCCTCGATACCACCTCGTCCACATAGATCTTCTCCAGCTGCTCCGCGGTCGAACTCTCCCGGATAGGAAGGAAAATAGCGCTCTTGGTCAACCGATCCACTATGACCCAAATCGAATCAAACTTCCGAGGGGTTTTTGGAAGCTTGGTGATTAGATCCATAGTGAGGTTTTCCCACTTCCATTCGGGAATCTCCAGCGGTTGCATCTTGCCGTGCGGCTTCTGATGCTCCGCCTTGACCTTTAAACAGATCAAACACGACTCCACGTACCGAGCAACGTCTCTCTTCATCCTCGGCCACCAATAACCCGTCCGCAGATCTCGATACATCTTAGTAGCTCCTGGATGAATCGAGAACCTGGACTTATGGGCTTCCTCAAGCAAAGTCTGCCGCGTCGTGCGCGCCCGAGGAACCCATACTTTACCGTACCTAGTCAGCAACCCTCAACTATCCCTGACCAACGCGGCCAACTGCCCCCGAATCCATTCTCCATTCTGGTTCTCCTCCCGACTCGCCTCCTCTTGTGCCCGCAGAACCAGGTCCACAAAGGAGGTAGTCACCGCCATCTTCAGATGTGAGAATCGAAGCGGCGCGTGCTCCGTCTTCCTACTCAAGGCATCGGCAACCACATTGGCCTTGCCTGGATGATAGAGAATCTCGCAATCGTAGTCCTTGACTACATCAAGCCACCTCTGCTGTCGGATATTCAGATTCGGCTGCTCCAGGAAGTATCTCAAGCTCCGGTGGTCCGTGAAAATGGTGCACTTCACCCCATACAGGTAGTTCCTCCATAACTTGAGGGCAAAGACCACCGCCGCAAGCTCAAGGTCGTGCGTGGGGTAGTTAGCCTCGTGAGGCTTCAGCTGCCTCGAAGCATAGGCTATCACCCGACCCCTCTGCATCAGAACACAACCCAAACCCAGCCGAGATGCGTCGCAATAAACCGCCATGTCTTCCACCCCCTCCGGTAAAGTCAGAACCGGAGCCTCACACAGCTTCTGCCTCAACGTGTCGAAAGCCATCTGCTGCTCAGAACCCCAAACGTACGGCTCACTCTTCTTCGTCAAACGTGTCAACGGTACCGCAATCTTAGAGAAATCCTGGATGAACCGTCGGTAGTAGCCGGCCAAACCCAGGAAACTCCGGATCTCGGTAGGTGCCTTCGGTACTTCCCAATTCATAACCGCCTCGATCTTTGCCGGGTCCACCTTGATGCCCTCCCGGTTTATAATGTGGCCCAAGAACTGAACCTCCTCTAACCAGAAAGCGCATTTTGAAAATTTGGCGTAGAGACGCTCCTTCCTCAGAACCTCAAGCACCTCCCGTAGATGCACCACGTGCTCCTCCCTCGTCTTCGAGTAGATTAAGATGTCATCAATGAAAACGATCACGGACCGATCGAGCATCGCCCGACAAACCCGATTCATAAGGTCCATGAAAGCGGCTGGAGCATTGGTAAGCCCGAACGGCATTACCAGAAACTCGAAGTGGCCGTAACGGGTTCGGAAAGCGGTCTTGTGAACGTCCGTTTCCTTCACCTTCAGCTGGTGATACCCTGACCGTAGATCGATCTTAGAAAACCACGACGCCCCCTGAAGCTGATCAAACAGGTCATCAATCCTAGGTAGAGGATACCTATTCTTGATGGTCACCTTATTGAGCCCCCGGTAATCAATGCACATACGGTGACTCCCATCCTTCTTCTTTACAAACAAGATCAGTGCTCCCCACGGTGAGCTACTTGGGCGGATAAACCCCTTCCCCGAGAGCTCCTGCAACTGCTCAGACAACTCCTGAAGTTCCGGCGGAGCCAGACGATAAGGAGCTCGCGCAATCGGAGCCGCTCCTGGTACCAAGTCAATGCCGAACTCGATCTGCCTGTCAGGTGGAAGGCCAGGCAGATCCTCTGGGAAAACGTCTGGGAACTCGCTGACGACTGGTACATCTGCTACCGACAGCTTCCTCTCTTTCACCTGATCCTCCATAGCATAGACCAAGAATCCCGTACACCCCCGCTGGATGTACTTCCGAGCCTTCGCGACAGAACAGAAGGATGTAGATACCCTTCTCCCCTTGCCGTACACCACCAGTTCTCCCCCACTTGGATTCTGGATGCGTACCAGCTGCCCCGCAACATCAGTTGTTGCCCGGTTTAGAAACATCCAGTCGATCCCGACAACCACGTCCACTCCGTTCATGGGTATAGGGATGAGATCGATACTGAACCGGACTCTGAAGATGTCGATGCTACACCCCCGATACACGTGCTCAACCACTTGCACTTCCTCCGCAGCTACGTCGATCGCCAGAGGACTATCCAGATTACCGAGCTCGATCTGGAAGTCCTTACAGAACCTACGCGACACATAGGACCACGTGGCCCCCGTGTCGAAAAGCACTAAGGCCGGTCTCGAGTTGACAGGAAAAATGCCTAAAGTAAACATTTAACGACAGATACACTATTCACATCACTAACAATTAAGTAGGCTACAAACGGTAACTGCATAAGAAATATAACAAGGGAAAACCTGTGATCACGTCAGGTGCCGACTGTGCCTCTTCGACTGTCAACTAAAAAGCTCGTCCACGGGTAGTAGCTCCGCTCTTCCCCTTAGTGGTACCGTCAGTAATCATAAGTGTCGACGGTGCAGAGGCCAAAGCTGGCGCCTTCTTCAGCTGAGGGCAATCGGGCTTGATATGCCCAGGCTGGTAGCAATGAAAGCAGATCCTCGCAGTCTCCTTGCAGTCTTTGCTAAGGTGGCCCGCCTTGCCACATTTGTAGCACGATAACTCCCGCGGCCTACACTCGCCCCGATGGTACCGCCCGCACTTGGGACAATTCGGGGTCCCACTCTTGCTATCGCTCCGTGTCCCCTTGAACTTCTTTGTCGGCGCCGGCTGATCTTCTGCTTTTCTCTTTCCCTGCTGACGCTCCTTGATAACACCAAAATTATACATGTTTTGGTGGTGCTTAATTGGTTGAATTTACCCCGTGTTTATCACTTGATTCTCACCTAATTACTCACGAATTGGTATGTTTGTTACT
The DNA here is from genome assembly GCA_030169165.1 of Centaurea solstitialis. Lineage (NCBI taxonomy): Eukaryota > Viridiplantae > Streptophyta > Magnoliopsida > Asterales > Asteraceae > Centaurea > Centaurea solstitialis. Next base: position 8,800 of record JARYMX010000147.1, read on the forward strand.
TTTGAAGGTATTGGAGAACACGGAGCTAAAAAGTGCGGAAAATAGGCGAAATTGTGCGAAAGTTGGAAAAGTACAAAACAGGAAGTTTTAGCGATCGCGAAGTGAAGGTTTTGGCGCCGCCAAGACTGATATTCGAGAAGGTTCCTGCCTTTTATCAACTTAGCGCCGCGAAGATGAAGTTTAGCGCCGCGAAATTGGCATTTGCACTCAGAAGAAGATTCCAGAATTTGCCAAAAATATAAGGAGTAGGGTTTTTAAGTGTTTCGCGCCGCGAACGCCTACTTGGCGAACGCGAAACAGCTTCCGGACCTTCTTTTAAATACTGTTCTCAGCCTTCAGTTCCATATGCATTCTTAGACAGAAAAATACAGTAAAAGGGTCAGTTGTACCAGTTGGTTAGTGGTTTGGAGGGAGAATCAAGTGTGGAGAGAGGAGATGCTGCGCCGATACGGATACTCGATTAATCATCTGTAGCTGTATGGTCGGTAGAATGTATGTCTTTATCTATACTTATTCTGTTTTCCTAGCTATGAGTAGTGAGTAGTTTTCTATGTAGTACTTATCGTGGTAGATGAACCATGTGGATATGATTTTATGGTTTTAATGATTATTGATTTGTTTTGGTTAATTGAATGTGGTTTTATGATTCCAATTTGATTCCTGCTATTTCGTGTGTTTGAACTCGTTGGTTGGGTTTGCTTTTGGACCAAAAAAGTAGACTCCATTGGGTTAATCAACCTCTCTTGACTTATCCTTCGAGACCTCGGAGAATTAGGTTAAGTGGTTTCTTGGACCGAGAGAAACTAGATTGTAAAACACCGGTTAGTTGAGATAGGATTGGGTGACTGATATTTAGGTTGTCTGACAATCAGCCTAGGTATTGGGACTAGGAGGACCATTCTAGTTGACAATCATATTATCTGCATGTTAGGGTGTCCCAGACTTAAATCCTTACAATAGCCAAATCAATCATACTTTTATGTAACTTAATTATCCACTTGGGGATTCACTATGCCATGATAAGTGCTACTGTTTTCTTTATTATTGTTAAATCAGATTTTATTCTGCTTTCTAGTTCTTTAGTTGTTAATTTAGTTTTCAAATCATTTTCTCAAAAACCCCCCATAGCCTTAGATTAATTAAACTAATAGGATTACCAGTCTGTTACTTGACCGTTCCCAGTGGTAGATACGATACCTGGACTTTCCTACGCTATATTGCTATCGATCAGGTACGCTTGCCTGTGAATGTGGTAATAGGTGGTTAGGCATTAGAGGTTAAAGCTTGTTACGCTTTTTATAGTTAATATTTACCGCACCAAGTTTTTGGCGCCGTTGCCGGGGAACGGTAGTATTTAGACTTTTGATCTTTGTTAGTTTTGTTAATCGATCCTTGTGAGGGATTACATCCCTTGCAAGTTTTTGCTTTTTAGTTTTTCTTTATTTATTATAATTATTATTATCTCTTTGTTTCCCGCAAGTTGCCCGTAACTGTTTGTTGTGGTTTCAGTCACGGCAAATTTGTTAGAGCCATTTGAGGAACCGGAGAGGGAATTCAGAAAAAGAAACAAAAAGACGAGAGCCAACAAAGTTCGCCCGAGAGCTTTGATTTTTGAGATGGGAGAAGAAGCACCGATGTGGACCGCCAGGAGGGCCGCTCCAACTGTTCCCACGAATCCGATCACGAAGCCGAATCTAAACAAGGAAATCCCGGGGAAGCTCCTTCACATGATCAAGGACCTTACCTTCGACGGGAAAAACGATAGCAATCCTATCGTGCATTTGGAGAACTTCGTGGATATCTGTGATCTGTTCAAAACCGAGGAAGGCCGAGATGATGCGATTCGTCTCCGAGTCTTTCCTCTCACACTCGCCGGAGAAGCTAGAGCTTGGCTGCGTTCGTTAGAGCCAAGCTCGATCACTACTTGGGAAGGACTGCGTTCCAATTTCCTTTCTCGATTTTTTCCACCATCTAAGATCGACAAGTTGAAAGCCGACATCCGATCCTTCCAACAAGATGACGGGGAGACCATATCCGAAGCATGGGAGCGTTTCAAACACCTTCTAAATTCGTGCCCGAGTCACGGATTGACTAAGAGCGAACAAGTCCAAACTTTCTACAGTGGGCTTGCTTACTCTTCACGTGCTACATTAGATTCATCTGCTGGAGGTGTCTTCATGTATAAAACGCCCACGGAAGGTTATAAGCTCCTCGAAGACATGCTCATACACAACATAGATTGGAGGACGGACAAGCGCTTACAAATTCCAAGAATGGCCGGGAAAATCTCAACCGATTTTGATCCATCGGATGAAATAGCTGCTGTGAAAAACCAACAGGTAAAATTTGAACGAAAAATAGATGAACTAACTAAATCTGTTCATGCTTTGCAGGTTGGATGCGAGGAGTGCAAGGGTCCACATTTGACTAAGGATTGTCCGAATCGCCCGATGATGACACCGGAGGAAGTTAATTATCTTAACCGGGGCGATTACCAAGGGAGGTGGAACAACAACCGTAACTTCAATCCACGACCTCCCGGATTCTTTGAACCAAATCAACCGAACCAACGCACGGAGGGAGAGCCACACATTTCTATCGAGGATCGACTCATCCAGTTCATGGACGTGCAAAAGAAAATCAATGATGAGGTAGGGTCATATTTGCGTAACCATCAGAGCATAATTCAAAATTTGGAATTGCAGGTTGGACGCATTGCTCAAACATTAGCCGAGAGGACCCAAGGAGAACTTCCGACGCAAACCCAAGTCAATCCAAAGGTGGAAAATGCAAAGCCGATGCTCATGATGGCCGGAACGAAGTCAAAGAAGGCGTGGACAGATATTTACAACAAAAAGTACGTGGATAGCGACAGTGAAAGTGAGCCCGACTATGCCACGGATTACGATTCGGAGGGGTTCACAATCTCGTTCGAGCATCTTAAGCTTAATGATTCGGACACATCAAGTGATGACGAGAACGAGGATGAGGATGGAAAGCAAGGTGGATACGCGGAGTTCGTGATACCAAAGAAAGAAAAGAAAGGAAAAGAGAAGGAGAAAGAGAAACCGGACAAGGAAGAGCTCATCTATATCGCACCAATCAAGCATGACCCGGGAAGCTACAGTTTACCTATTTCTTGTTCTAAATACAAAGGTCTTGCTTTAATTGATTCAGGTGCCGCACTTAACATGATGCCTTCTTGTTTTTGTAGGAAAATGGGTATCAAGAAGATCGAGCCGACGGATTATCAATATCGAGGAGTGAACGGGTACATGACCAAACCGTTGGGGATAGCGGAAGCAGTTCCGATTCGAATCGGAAATTTCGTCTACTATACGGACTTTATCATAGCCAACCTCCCGAAGGACACGGAGATCCCTATCATTCTCGGGAGAGCTTTTCTGCATACCGCCCAAGTTAATACGGACATGCGAAATCAAGTTACGAGCATGGGGTATGGAGAAAACCGTTTGTACTTTGATCCCAACGGAGAGCCGGTTAGACATCTCGATGAGCCTTATGAAGATCCTTCTCTTACCTATAAGAAGGTCCCGAACCGCCCACTTCTACCTCATGAACAAATGGGCCGAAAGAAGACGGAGGACTACCCGAATCCGATACAACCAAAGGAGATATCTACCAATCCGGGACCCTCCAAGAAGGAACATCGAAAGAAAAGGGGTTCGTCAGCCCGACGAGCCAAGAAATGAGCCGAAAGCGGGGTCGAGCTCTAGACCCAGTAAAAAATGAAGCGCTTCTCGGGAGGCAACCCGAGCATTTTTCGTTATTTTCAGTTTTAGTGTTTTTCGTGTGAGTTTTTACTAATGTTTTTGTTTTGTATTGCTTAGGTAACCATTCAGAAGGGATAGAAGCCAAAATCGACGAAAACCGACACGAATCGGAATTTTTCAAAAGGTGGAAACAGAAAGATTTCGCGAACGCCAAACCTTTAGTTTGGCGACGCGAAGTCTGTCCAGACCAACATCAGGTAAAATTTTTGAACTTGGCGACGCGAAGTGGTATGTTTGGCGACGCGAGAATCGATTTTACAATTTTGAATTCTTGGAAACCGCCTCTTCGCAACGCGAAGCCTTAGGCTTAGCGACGCGAAGTCGGCCCTGACGGTTTTTAAACCCTCATTTTTCACTTTTTCAAAACACAAAAACCTAATTTCCCTCTCGGCGCCGCGAAATCCTCTCACGTCCTTGCCAAGTTCGAAAATCTTAAGCTTCAATTTCATCCACAATGGCACAAAAGGTATGTTTCCTAACTTGATTTCGTTGGTTAAGCTCGATTTGGTGTAGTGAATTCATGATTTGGGGCAACAATGGTGGTTCTAGGTTTTCATAGATTCTATCTTGAATTGAAACCCCATTGTGTAATTAATTGTTGATTTGGATTGCATGCTATGATTTTTGATGGAAAAATAGTTTTGGCATGTGTTTTGCTTGTTGAATCTAGCTTGTTGGACCTTCAATGGTGAATTGTATGGAATTGGAATTGTTCTAGAGTGCACCATTGATGGTTAGAATTCTTGATTGATGCATGCTTCGTTCTTAGAGTGCGATTTCATTATAGCATGCTAGTTAATGGGTTATTGAATTTAGTTGGATTGTGCTTGAATGCTAAGTGTGGGGATTTTGCACCCAAAATCCCCATCTTTTGATTTTACTAGATTGTGTTAGTGGAACCTTGGCTAAAAGCTCAAGTGTGGGGATGTTACACATCCCCATTCACTTTGAATCGCAATACATGTATCGTTTAGCTTGAATTGTTAGCCTTGGAATTTTGTCTCATTGGTTTGAATGATATGAACTTTGTCTTGATCATATTGGATACACTTGGACTAAGACATTGTTTGTTTGGATTTTGCAGAGACAAAGAACTCGTTCGTCAACCTCATCGGTCCCTAATTTTCGTGCGCCGGGTGGAGGTCACGTCTTCACCTATTTTGGGAACGATCCAACGTTGAATGATCGAAGGCGTGAGCATTACCGAAAGATTGTCGACCGACTTGCGTCCCGTCAAATCCTGGTCCCGAGGAGAGTAGATTGGGATCTTCTCCAAGTTATGGGCATGAGAAATGAGATCGGAGCCAAATTGGAGAAGCATGCGTACGATGAGGAAGGCTCCGAGTACTTTATTTGCCATGCTTGGGAGCGCATCTTTGATTTTGCCGAGACCCTTTACCGAGAGCTCATTCTGGAGTTCGTGGCTACATTTCGGTTTGAGGAAGAGAAAGCCCTCGATGAGTTTTACCAGCCGTGCATGAGTTTTCGACTCGGTGGTGTTTGGCATTCGATCTCTTTGGTCGACTTGGCGGTGGCTTTGGGGATATATACCCAAGCCGAGGTGGAGGCTCCCGGATTCATGGAGTACATGTTCGCCAGCGGAAAGAGGCCGGACGACTTCGATCCCAGTTTATCTTGGGCAGTTCTCGGAAGTGGCAACTATGGTGGCAATCTCAAGGTCAAAAGCCTTCTCTCTTCTTCGGACCGACTCTATCATCGGATGCTTGTTAATGCGGTCAATGCACGTTCCTCGAGTGAGGAGAAGATCTCGACCTATGATCTTTGGCTTCTCGAGCAACTCACCACGGATGACAAATACCCGAACGCTCCCTATATCGTCGCCATGCAACTCATGAAGGGAGGCGGTTATCGCGAGGGTAGCCGGATGGCCAGTGGCCAATATGTCACCCGTTTGGCTAGGCATTACGGGGTTCTAACCGATGATGCTATTGCCTCGATGACGAGCCTCGGGGAGATGGGTTTGATCGACATGGAGCAACTCCGAGGAATTGGGGCAGCTGCGGTAGATCACTTGGTTGGCGGAGATCAGTTCACGTGGATCCCTTATCCACAAACACACGAGCCAAGAAGGAGGACGAGGAGTACCCAAGAAACCGGTGAAGCGAGCGGGGCGAACGAGGACGAACAACCGACGGATGAAGCGGGCACTCGGGTTATGAAGACCTGAGTAATCGTTTATCGGAGATGCAGCTTACTTATGGCCGACATCATCAGCATATGGAGTATAACACCACGGAGGCTCTCCACCAAGCCAACTGGCAAAGTGGATTGATGAACCGAATGGCCTCCCAATTTGGTGTTGCACCTGCGACTCCTTTTGCTGCATCGCAGTTTTGGCCATTCTCCGACGATGCACCGCCCGGTTATTCCACTTTCGAGGATTGGCGTAACCAACCTCGAGGCCCCTATTGATCTCTCTTTTATCTCTCTATTCGATATGGTTGTCTAAACAATTTTATTTTTGTTTGTGTTTGTGTTTGCTACTATCTTTTGTTTGGATTGTTTAGGATTTTAATTGTTTGCTTAGTTTGTTTTATTTTATTTTGTTCTTTTTACCTTTTATTTTTCTTTTTGTTTTTAGATACAGCTGTTTATGATTCTGCATCGGGTACGATTTCCGGAATAATCTCTCTCAGATCAGAACAAGTCAAATAACCCGGGAAGTTTCTCTTTTTCCCAATTACTCCTTAATTGTTTTAACTGTTGCATTGAGGACACTGCAAATTTTAAGTGTGGGGAGGGGGTTATGTTGACTTGTCTGCTTGCTTATTGGGTACACTTTATGCTTGTGATTGTCGTTTTTCAAATTTTTGAAAGCTTTGAAGTTTGACCCCAATTTTTTTCAAAATCTGAGATTGTTTTTGAGACTGAGTTGCTTGTTTAGGAGGTCATGAGATGAGACTGTTTGAGTAGGAGAATACCTTGGAATACTGATTACCATGAGTGCCTCACCCGATTCCTTTGAGAGATTGAGCCTAATTAATTCATTTGTGTGAGGAATACCGACTTTGACCCAAGGTAGAACTTGTCACTAGAATTCTTGTCGAGACCACATAAGAGAAGTATTTATCACCATTGCACTGATAGAGGCCTTCGTTTCTAACCCTTTTAGCCTTCGTTAGATAACCTCATCATAGGGTTATTTAATTTGCCTAGCCAATTTCTGAAAAGGTGTTCACTTATAACACTTTCACCCTTGAAACCATTTTTTTGAGCCTTAGCCTTTCGTTTCTTTACCCAATTCACCATATACCCTTGAGCCTAATTGTTTTATCTATCTTTTGGCCGTAACTTAAATTTGATACTTGAGATGTTTGATCCAGTTTTTCAAAAATCTGATAGTTTTTATGGGATTGATAAGAGCATGAGAGAAGAGCCAAAAGCAACATAGTTGCTGCTCTGAAAAAGAGAAAAGAAAGAAAAAGAAAAGATGAGACTCAAAGAAAAGAAAAGAAAATATCAAAAGAGTCGAGAGAAAAAAAAAGAGTGAGCTTAAAAGTGTGAAAAAGAATTTGTGCCACAAATAAGCCATAGGCTTAGGCCGATTCTAAAAGAAAAAAAGAAAAAAAAAAGAGAGAGAGATATGCTCATCCCGTTAGTTTCACTGTTTGAGAATCAGATTTTGTGCTTTACTGTTTGGATCATTACAAATTTAGTTTTCAAGTTTTTGTTGCAATATCCTTAGCCACTCATATATCCTTTATCCTACCCTTAACCGTAGCCTAACATTACAACCCCTAAGTCCTCTTGACGGTTGACAACTTCTCAGTGGTGGAGATTAGATTCAGTGCCAAGCTTATGCATGAGGGAATTGGTCGAGTATAGGTGAGATCACTTTTTACACTTTTACCCCCGAGAGATACACTTCAGATTATTATTCATACTATGTGAGGGTAAAAGGGTCCACCTTGGTATTCGATTGCTTGATATGTCTTGTCTTTGTGTCTGACTATGTGAGTATTCTTTGTCTTCTTGGATGATCTTGGGTGGAGATAATTTTGGTGTCATCTTTCTTATCTTTCAGTCTTTTGATTGAGGACAATCAAAGCTTAAGTGTGGGGATTTTGATAACACCAAAATTATAACATGTTTTGGTGGTGCTTAATTGGTTGAATTTACCCCGTTTATCACTTGATTCTCACCTAATTACTCACGAATTGGTATGTTTGTTACTTTTGAAGGTATTGGAGAACACGGAGCTAAAAAGTGCGGAAAATAGGCGAAATTGTGCGAAAGTTGGAAAAGTACAAAACAGGAAGTTTTAGCGATCGCGAAGTGAAGGTTTTGGCGCCGCCAAGACTGATATCGAGAAGGTTCCTGCCTTTTATCAACTTAGCGCCGCGAAGATGAAGTTTAGCGCCACGAAATTGGCATTTGCACTCACAAGAAGATTCCAGAATTTGCCAAAAATATAAGGAGTAGGGTTTTTAAGTGTTTCGCGCCGCGAACGCCTACTTGGCGAACGCGAAACAGCTTCCGGACCTTCTTTTAAATACTGTTCTTAGCCTTCAGTTCCATATGCATTCTTAGACAGAAAAATACAGTAAAAGGGTCAGTTGTACCAGTTGGTTAGTGGTTTGGAGGGAGAATCAAGTGTGGAGAGAGGAGATGCTGCGCCGATACGGATACTCGATTAATCATCTGTAGCTGTATGGTCGGTAGAATGTATGTCTTTATCTATACTTATTCTGTTTTCCTAGCTATGAGTAGTGAGTAGTTTTCTATGTAGTACTTATCGTGGTAGATGAACCATGTGGATATGATTTTATGGTTTTAATGATTATTGATTTGTTTTGGTTAATTGAATGTGGTTTTATGATTCCAATTTGATTCCTGCTATTTCGTGTGTTTGAACTCGTTGGTTGGGTTTGCTTTTGGACCAAAAAAGTAGACTCCATTGGGTTAATCAACCTCTCTTGACTTATCCTTCGAGACCTCGGAGAATTAGGTTAAGTGGTTTCTTGGACCGAGAGAAACTAGATTGTAAAACACCGGTTAGTTGAGATAGGATTGGGTGACTGATATTTAGGTTGTCTGACAATCAGCCTAGGTATTGGGACTAGGAGGACCATTCTAGTTGACAATCATATTATCTGCATGTTAGGGTGTCCCAGACTTAAATCCTTACAATAGCCAAATCAATCATACTTTTATGTAACTTAATTATCCACTTGGGGATTCACTATGCCATGATAAGTGCTACTGTTTTCTTTATTATTGTTAAATCAGTTTTTATTCTGCTTTCTAGTTCTTTAGTTGTTAATTTAGTTTTCAAATCATTTTCTCAAAAACCCCCCCATAGCCTTAGATTAATTAAACTAATAGGATTACCAGTCTGTTACTTGACCGTTCCCAGTGGTAGATACGATACCTGGACTTTCCTACGCTATATTGCTATCGATCAGGTACGCTTGCCTGTGAATGTGGTAATAGGTGGTTAGGCATTAGAGGTTAAAACTTGTTACGCTTTTTATAGTTAATATTTACCGCATCACTCCTCCAGAATCAGCTCCTGAGCCCTTGCTACCTCCTGCATCTCGTTGAAGGTCTTGCACCTTCCTGTAGCCACTGCTCCCTTGATCTCCGGCCTCAGCACTCTCAAATAACGAGCCATCTTCAGTGACTCGTCATTCGCGTAGCCTGGTACGAACAGCAGCTTCTCCAGAAACTGCGCGGTAATCTCGTTTACTGACTCCGTCGTCTGAGTCAGTTTTAGAAACTCGGCTGCTATCCGCTCCTTTTCGATGCGAGGTGCGAACTCCTCGTCGGACAAGACCCGAAATTCCTCCCAGGTCAATGCGGCGATCTGCGCCTCCGTGTACTTCTTTAGAGTCAAGTCCCACCAGTCCTTTCCCGCTCCGCGAAGAAGGTTCACAGCGAAAAGAACCTTCGACCCATCAGGGCACCCACAAGTGCGAAACGCCCCCTCGACTGCCGAGTACCAGCGGTAGCAAGCCACAGGGTCCTTCTTCCCGTCGAATAATGGCGGTTGGCACGCCATAAAGTCCTTAAAGGTAATCCCGCGAGTCTGTGACTGACTCGTGCTCCCCGACCCCACGCTACGGGCCGTAAGGGCCGCATCGATACGCTGATCCACAGTCTGAATCAGCTCATCCCTCATTTGGTTAAATAGCCCCGGCAGCATCTGCTGCAGGGCCTCGGTGATCTGCGCTGCAATCTGATCAGACTTCCCGGCCTCACCATCATCAGTCTGGCTTCGGGTTAGCACCATTCTGAAGGTTTAAAACATCTTAGTTCACAGCTAAACGAAACATTACTATATACTACTAAGGTATTCACACGCAACCCTACTAATAGTGTTCATGCCAACCCAATTGCTAGTTCTTACCGCGCATGCTAAAACAGATTGGTTCACACACAACATTTAGCCACACAGCATCATGATACCATAAGCATGCTAAATCCCTAACCGTTGTCAATGGGTTAAAGTCCCCAGAACTTAATCAAATCCAACACTACACAGGTGTTTATAGTAACACTATTATTGGCGCCGTATTACTATAACCAACCATTCAAGATAGACGGATCAAGATCACCGAGCAACAATCAAACAAGAACATGCCCGATAACCCATCCCCGACGTACCAAGGTGTTTACGTTTGGTTTTGATACCGTCCTACTTAGACCTCAACCTATTGACTAAACGAACACATAAAGTCATAAATACAGTTTGACATCACATGCATTCTACCCTCATTAAATCCACATACAATCAGGCAACCAGGCAGGTGCCCACAATTACAACTACTACACATGCGTGCATATAATAATATTAAGGTACTAATGCTCACCTCCGTCTTGATGGTTCCGCTGGCCATTCCGATCTTATCCGATAATTCCCAAAACCGCCTGGTTTAAGTCCAACCACACACACACTCGCGAGTGTGCGTGCTGATTCTCTTAAACCTAGGCTCTGATACCAAGTTGTAACACCCAATTCCATTTTTAACAATTATAAAAGTTAATTTAAATAAAATCCTCCCATTTAATGATTTAAAATAAACAATGATTCAAAAATCCCCAAATAAGTATAAATGTCAACCAACGAACTGAAATAATCAATGTAAAAATCTAAGATCGGATTGGAATGCCATGTCAACTAGCCGGAACCTTCAAGCCGGAGCTTTGCCTTTATCCACACCCGAACTCGTACCTAAAACAATAAATCACGAGGGGTAAGCTCAACCGCTTAGTGAGTAAGTTACACATACAATATATCACAATTAATATGCACATATACACATACATCCACATCAAACACAGCTTAACGGTTTCCCGTTCACCGGACCATCCCGCAATCCGGCCTCTGTGGTTTCCCACACATCGAGTCATCACGCAACCCGAACCATCGCAACATATCATCAATAAACACATATACATACATATAATTATAACATATCGCATGTAAAACCCACTCACCTCAAAGATGTCACGTATGCACAAGATTAGCGTCTCTCTCACAATTGTAACCCACGCAACCACTCTGAAAATAAGACACGCATTAAAACCTACACATCGTTTCTAGTTACTAGAACAAGCCCTTAAAGGTCATTACACTTAACCGAAAACGACGAAATCTAGCTTTTATACCATTATCACCAATGCTAACCGAAACGGCGGCCATGGCGGTGGTGTCCCGCCACCACCACCGCGCACCTTCGCTACGCAGCGGCAGCGGCGGTTAAAGCCACTACTAACGCTGGTCCGCCTTGACCTCTGTACGGCAGCCGCAGCCGAAGGAATCTGCCACCACCACCGTGTAACAACCACCGCAGGTCACAGCGGCGACCAAGGACGGTCTCGGCCACCGCCGGCCTCGGAACACAGCCACACCGCCTTTGGCGGCTAGGGGACAGCGGCGGCGTGAGTGGTAACCCACCACCACCGCGGGTTGAACAACGAAGAGGACAGCAGCGGCGGCCGACCACGCGCCGGCGTCGCCTCACCGCAAGGATAGGCAGCGGCGCGACGGCGAGGGAAAACCGCCAAGCCGCCGGCCGGCCTCTAAGTCGATCGACAGCAGCAGTCTCTTCGACCACCACCGCCTTCCGCTCTCGTAACCGCGCGGCTAGCCGCCACCGGCGCCAACAACAACCACTCGACCACCGTCATCCACGGTTTTGGCCGTGAGCCAGCGCCGCCTGCCACGAGGGGGGGGTACGGCGGCGACGACGGTAACGACCGCCACCACCATCGTCCCTCGACCAACCTAACGGCAGCGTTTAAGGGTGGTGAACCACCACCGCCGAACCGCTATAACCCTACGTCAACGCTATGCACGAAGAGTTAACCGAGGCTTACCGTCCGTGCGAATCGATTCCGGCGTCTCTCCCCGCTCGATCTCTCTCTCTCACTCTCGCCGACCTCTCTCTTTCGTTCCTTAGACCTCAAGTTTCACAATGGAGAAGAAGTGCGACCCTAGGGTTTTTAAACAAAGTGTCGGGCCTCCCTTCCCCCCGCTACTTGACCCACAAGAAAGAACCACCGTTGGTGATCCTAACCCTAATCACTAATTACCACCTAATAATAATAATAACAATATGAATAACAATATCAATAATAATAATAATAATAATACAATAATAATAATAAAATAAAGATGGGATGTTACATTTGGGTTTGTTTATTTGCAATTGTTAATGTTTTTAGAGTCGTTTTTGAATGCTTAATCTTAATCCATAATCAATTTTGGCATCCAATCTATGGTTTTGTTTGATTTGGGATTTTTTGTTTGAAATATTTGAGTTTAGGGTTTTCTGTTTGATTTAGGGGTTTTTGATCAAAAAATTTGAGATTTACTTATACTTGATTTGGGGTTTTCTTTTATCATTTAGGGTCTGAGTTCGATTTGTGCTTCGATTTGTGCTTGATAAAGCTCCTGGTAAAGCTTTTGAATACTGATAAACTTTGAAGAGGAATCTGAGTTATGAGTTCTTATTTTTTGTTTTTATCGACTCCTGATAAAGCTTTTTACTTCTGTAGTTCTGTTCAATTTCAGAGTTCTTATTTTTTTCTTCTTAACATTGAGTTTTTTGAATCCTAATAAACTCCAAGATGAATCTGAGATGAAGCCTGACATCGGTTTATAGATTTAATTAGATTTTAATTTATGGTTTGTGGGATTATAAAAAATTATGATTTTGGTGGTGGTGGTGGTAGAGGTGGGTGGTGGTGGTGGTGGTGGTGGGTTGCTGGTAGCGGTGGTGGTGGGATGAAGAAGATGAAAAATCAAATCAAAAGAACAAAATTAATAAAAAACGAAAAAATTATTAAAAGACCAAAATACCCCTGTAGTAAATCTATTTAACAGAAAATTTTTACGGACTTAGAATTTTTGGACTCAAAGCGTTATAAAGTGTAAACCACAGGTACCAAATCCATAATTATTTTTAAAATGGACCCAGAGTGTTAAAACCACTAAACCACATGGACCAAATATGTAATTAACTCTTGTATAAATTTCAGAAAGTTTAGATATATAGAGTCATATTATTTTGAAAACTCATTAATTTGTGGAAACTTTCGAAACCATGTTTTCCACCAATCATAATCCATTTTCTTGTTTATTTTTGGTAATTTTATTTATTTTATTTTTGTGATGCTTAATTATAGAAGTTGGTGGTTATGATTTTGAATTTTGCAATTAATCTTGTCCATTGATCCTTCTAATCAATGGTTTATATGAGTTTCCAAAGTTTCCACAAATTAATGAGTTTTCAAAATAAGGTGAATATTTTTTTAGTATAACTTTCTCAAAGCTCACAATGACATTGGTATTCGGTATATCAGTATCACTAAAAAAACGAAGTCTTTTAATTTATATAAGAGCATCTCCAACCAACCGACCAGTATATCACCATTTTTTTACCGGCCAGTGTTCTTGGAAAAAGTTAAACGCCAAATTTGGCGTGAGTTTTCAACACCAAATGTGGGATTGCCCACCACTAACTTTCAATTTCTATTTTGTTTTTAATATAAAAGTATTTTTAATAATTATAATGTGTATTAACTTATTATATATATATATTATATATATATATTTAATTATATGTTTGTTATTTGTATGAAAAAGTTAGTATTTAAAAATTAAAAATAAAAAAAAAAATAACGGAAATTTAATATAAACTATAAAGTTATATAATATAATTGTAATTTCTTTTATTTATACTCAATATTAATTAATTTTACTTTCATAAATCTTCATTAAATAAATTAATTTTAGTAGTTATTTAATTATTTGTAAAATTATATTAATTATTATTAAAAATGATTAATATTAAATAAAATATGTTATTTTAATGTAAGGTTAAAAATTTGGTGTTTTTATAGAGGATGGTTGGAGTTGAGGTTTTTTTTTGTTGATGAACCATCAAATTTGGTGTTTTTGGTGTTAAATTTGGTGTCATGGTTGGAGTTGGCCTAATATAACAATTAAGGTTGTGTTTGACAAAAATAAGCTAACTTATAAGCTAATTCATCCAAACATGTATCATAAGCTAGCTTTTTGAAACGCTAATTTGAATAGTTTTTTGTAGTTTTTCCAATTATACCCTTAACGTAATATTAATTATTAAATTAAAAGATATCTTTTTTTGTCATATTAGATACTGATAAGAGGTGGTAAGAGGTAACAAAATCAAGTGATGGAAACATATATTACATATATATCTTTGATGTGCTTGAAAACTCCAGCCACCAATCCATGGTAAAGAGTGTCATCTAGATATATTTGGTTACAAAATGATTTCATATCCAGTACAACAGTAAATGAGCATGAAAAAAAAATTGTATGTTACCATGAAAACAAATGATTTCATAAGAAAAATATTGAAATTCATATGAAAACAATTCTTTTATTGAACTAACCTTAGATCTCTGAAATGATTCCTTCACTTTTTAACATCCCAAATGTAAAGAGAAAGAGAAGAGGGAGAAATCAATTTTTTGGGATAACGATGAAGAATCAAGACTGAGATTGCTTAAAAAATAGGGTGATTCTTTATAGACACCTATCTATTTACCATGTAGACACCTATCTATAAATTAATTATTAAGTTACTTAGAGCATCTCCAACAGCATTGCTAAAGTAGAAAAAAGTGAGTTTTCTCTAAATATAGATATTTCTCCAAACCATAAGATAAAACGTCTTATCTAAAGACGTTGTAATCAGTCTTACAAGATTTTTTTGGCGTTCTAATAAGTTTTTTAGACATTTATAATACAATGTGTCACATTAGAAATTTTGTATGACAATATTTTTAAAAATCATGTAAAAACAAGCATGTTATAAACAGAGGTTTTTAGGTAGTTCAATTTTTTTACGTCATATAAATCTGATTTTTTCTGGTGATTTTTTTTCTTAATCATTTGAATAATCGATGTTTTTTAATCTTACTTTTAAAACTTTATTTTTGTTTATTTAATTATTGTAGTTTGACTAAATATTAATAATCGAACTTAATTTTCGATATTTTGCTCCTATGTTTTAATTTCCAAAGCAAATGATATGTGACTTTATCTTAATTTCTTTTGTTTTATATTTTTCTAAGATTTTACAATGTCATTTTTTTAAAATTTAAGAGTTTAAATAACTATGAGTATTTAGAGTTTGCTTAGTTGACATTATAAAAAGCCTCAATTCACCTCTATGATACCTAAAAATCTCTATATATATATATAAAAGTAGGATGTTGGACATCCTACGTGGCATCTTCTAAAGCCAAGAATCACATTTATCTATTTTCTCAAATTTTGTATTTTTTTTAGTATTTGTAATATTTTTAATTAATATAATAATGTCATTCATTATTAGGGTCATTATTTCATACATAAGTTATCCATCTTTTCATTTTTCCTTCAAAATTTTCAATTACCATCCATAAATCATTAAATACATGTTACACTATATATATACCAACTACTTACATCAAACACATCCATCAAATTGTTCAAGTCTTTCTTCTACACATTTTTTAGGTAATAACTAATAAGTTTTATATTTTGTTTCATGTTTTCTACAAATTATATATTTTTGTTGATGTTTGTACATGTGTTTTATTCAAAATTTGTTTTTTGTTTGACAATGTTTCACTTCTAATTGTAACAATCAAATACTAAAATATAATTTTTATGGGCTTTTTAGGAGATGGATTATTTGTGTTTTTTAATTCAATTTGTTATTTTTGTTTTTATCCCCAAAATAGTGTTCTAAAGTATGATTTTTGTGGCTTTTTAGTAGATGATTTATTTGTGTTTCTTAGTTCAATTTGTTAATAATATATCTTAACATTCGTTATCTTTCTTTTTTCTATTTTTTATTACTTGATAAGTTAATTAGTTTTCCATCTCTATATCAAAAACATAGAGTTTATTATGACATAACTATTTTGATAATTCTAAGACTTTTAACTTCCTAACATTTATATCTTTATTCTTGATAATAAAACATTCATAGATTTCATCTGCTCATTTTTCTTTCTCATAATTTGACCATTACTAAATTTACTTTTATCTCTCCTTATCATAACCTGTTTTTCTTCAACATGATCATTTTTCATGTTGTCACTCTCCATCGTTTGATCTGCTTACAATATTCACAAATTCTTATTTATAAAAAAATGTTTTTCAAATAACCTATTTTTCTCCTTCTTCATCACTTGATTTGTTATTCATTCCACAAAAACTTATTTTCAACAAAATTGTTTTTAGTTTGCTGTGAGGATAATAATTTTATCATTCATTTCTTAGTTTTGTTGGTATTTTAGAATATTTTCTATTATGTGTTTCATAAGTTTTTACCAACAGATTTGAAGGTGTGTTCTTAGCAACGAAATAAGATGATAACATATATAATATAACTTTAACAAGTAATATTCGATGGTTATTTTTATTTCGAAAATATTAATCTAGATATACATTCTTTTAGACTTTGGTTGAGATTTAAAGTTTTTTTTAATCTCAGTCTTCTATATCTTTCAAAGTTTTTGTTTTACTAATTATTTAAAATACTATTAGAATAAATATTTTTGTTGTTTACACGACACTTAAATATTATTACATGTAAATATGCAATTTATGTTTACTTGGTAATATTATAATAATAAATTTGTTATAATTAATATAAATAAGCAAATGAATATGACAATTGATTTCAACAATTGTTAATATATATATATATATATATATATATCAATTAATCGTATTTTTAAATGATATTAAAATTAATAAAAAAAAACTGAAATCAATATATAAAACTAATAAAAATGACCAATCAATTTAAATGTTACGCTAATTAATAAAAAGATAGTCTTCTAAATATATGATATATTTATTATCTTTAGTATCGCTCAAAAACATAATTAAAATAAATCAATATCTATATAAACTACTACAATAATATATAATAAAAAATAAAGTCAATATAATAATATGTATAAAAAACTATGAAAACAATATATAAAACTTGAATTGGAAGAATCAATATATTAAATAAAAAAACACCTTATCACAAAGATTAATATGTATAAAGGATTTCATACTCTGTTATTAATTTAGATTAAATCAAACTACATATGTAAGTTAAATTCGAATAAATATAATAACTTTATTTACATAAATTTAATAAAACCACCTTCTTTTCATGAATTTTACGGACTAACCAAAATATAAAGAAACAATCATAAAAAGATCAGAAAAACTCAAACATATCAAATGAAAAATTAACAATCATTGTCGAGTGATCACAATATTGACAACTAATGTTTTTTTTTTCATGCAACCCAGATCAAAAAGGGGTTTCAAGAAGTTTTTTTTTCCTAAAGTTGCAAAATGAGTACATTACAATAATTATAAACAAAGTAAAAAAAATATCTCGCAATTATACAAAAGTAGGTAAGAACGTCACATTTGTATGATATCTTTCTCACAAAACAATTTGCATAATAAACGTCATGATTATAATCGACAGAATCATATATTTGTTTTCTAAGTTTTAGTTATAACTTATTAATTATATATAATGAAAAACAAATTAAGGATGATAAGGTGAATTCATATAAAATTGAATAATGATACTCATTATTTTTAATACATAATACATGATTATCGGCCAAACTAACTTCAATATTTTATTTAAGCTTAACATAATTGATAGAATGATTGATGGTAGAGTATATATAATCCAAAATGTATATCATATAAACTAAGACATAATTACATAGAACAAAAGACTTATTAAATATAACTAATAAACAATACTTTATGTTATTTTTTGAACACCGCGCAACGCGCGGTGCGGGCCACTAGTAACCCAAATAATAAGAAATTACCTCTTGACAAGTTGCTTAGGTGGCACCATGAGAAGCCTCAATTCACCTCTAGAATTTTTCTCATAATTTTGAGTTTTTTTAATTTAAAAAAACATATCATTAAATGAGTTTAACCTTTCATTTTCTTTATCATTTTACATAACATATATAATTTTAATGTCTTACAATTTTTAATATAATCAATAAATAATTTTCCATCAACATTGATGGTTATTTATTTTTGCAATTAAAAACATCTTTTCATTTTCCTACCTACTCTTCATCTCCAAACTATTTATACTACATCATTGTAACATCCCAAAATTTCGAACACCTCAATATATTTAAAATACTATCCCAAGATCAACACATACATCGCAGCGGAAACAATTTATAATTTTGTCATATAATCGTACCCTAGCTTTACAAATCTTACGAACACAATTTGTTCTCTATATTAGTTCCGTGAACTAAAATATCCATCTTCCGTTACCACTCTCAGCCGATCTACACTTTATCCACTTTTCCTTCCATTTCGTATTCACCTGGTTGCATAATCATTTTGAAAAAGAGTTGGGTGAGCCTAGGGCCCAGTGGATATACGGTTTTACGCATAAAACATTTCACAAAGCATTTTCAATTTATCGCACATACGATATATAATCCACACAGCTTACGGCATTGGGAAGGTGTCTATTCCACACAGCTTAACCCGGCAAACTCACATAGCATTGTTTGCTCTTACGGTTTTAAAACGAGCTCACACAGCATGCTCGTAGTACACCCCCGTTGCCACACAAAAACAGATATTTCACAAAGCATCAGATTTATTGCATAAACGACATATCGAAAACGTCAATAAAACTTTTAAACATGCTTGCAAGCAATTTCAAATAAAACATATGCAACTGTTTTAAAATCACGTATAACTCACAGTGGTTGTCGCCCAAACCGATCCTTGAAGTGGCTAACGTCTCCCCTACAAATCGAGTACCATAATATTATTAAAAACGACTCTCTTAAAGATGATTGAGTGATTCCTTGGCACTATTTATTTCACTATCCCATAGGTCGACATCCTAGAATTACGACAGGTTTTTAACCATAAATATTATACGTATACATGGGTGTATACATATATAAACATGTCATGTAAAAATTATATACTATATGTAGGCACTAGAATAATATGCCTTACGTGTGTGTATATACACACTAATTAACTATTCTTTTGTTTTCTTTTTCTCCTATGCATAGCCATCACTCAGAAATATGATACATAAGTGTATTATTTATTTATTTTATTTTATTTTCCTTTTAGACCACCATGGCAACTTTCCAAATACAAAACTTACGATTTGTTGCCCCCTCCTTTTTTTAACAAACAGTGAATTAACATGTAGTAATACCCAAGTAATGAGTATATATACATATCGTTCAAGAAACCTCTCATTACTTCTAAATCAGTAGATCCATTGCATCGCTAAATATTGGTTATATAATATATACATGGCTATATATATATATATATTCACCGAATCTCATACTATAAGTTCTAGTTTTTAATACCGACGCGAGGTTTACCGGTTTACAATCCCGGTGTCACCAAGATCACCGTAGGGATGAACAACGAGGTGTTGGCGGTGACCGCCCTCCACTGTTGTCTCACGATAACCCACCCGAACAATCGAATAACTAAGGAGATTAACTAGCAACCAAAACATAGAAACGACGGTTACGAAAACGCTTACCGGTTGTTGCTGAACTACCCACGATATAAAGAACCGTCGATATTCTTTTTCGCTCACCACCCCACCGTCGTTGTTCCTCCCGTTGGCAACTCTCAGTATTGACGTTTCTTCTCTTTTTATTTACATGAAATCCAAACATCAACCCCTTTATATACATGCATATACGACGGTTTTTGGTCCATGAAAAACCATAGGTCTTGAATTAAACACTCCATCATCCGTTTATGCCTTTTGGTTGCATATCATTTATTGGAAATTGCATACATAAATCCCCTACTTCTTCTATTGTACATAAATACTCCTTTGTAATATAAATCTTCCATTTTTTTATACAAAGTTATTACAAACTTCCCCCTTAACAAAATTTCGTCCTCGAAATTTGCGCTATGTAAATAAGTGAGGATTCTTGAATCTTATTTTTTCTCAGGTACTCTATGATGTCTCCATTAAACTTTTACGAGAGCAATCTTCTTATTTACACAATTAGTTTCCAACGACTTAACCTTAATTGCATCGGAAAATATTTCCTTTCTCAAGAAGGAAATTTATAAAGGAGCTCTTATAAGATTCTTCAGAATTGGGCTTCCTGGCAATTTCTCCTCTTACATGCTTAATCAATGTACCTAATTCCAAAGATTAAGATATTTGCTTTCCTTTATCAACTTTAAAGCTCCATAGTATTAGATGTCTTTGTTGACAAATTATTTTCTCCAAACTCGAGCTAAGATGGACTCTTACTCCTCAATTAAACTCTCTCCATACTACTATCTTGTATAATTCCATTGTTTCAAAGTGACGACCATATTGTATCACCCGTTCAATATATGCGTTTGGGGCTCGTCCTTCAACTAATCGCAGCCTTTGTAAGACCGGAAATCTCTTCAACTATCACCTGTCTCGCCTAAACCTCTACCCCAGAATTTTCAGAGAAAATGCTAATTCATGGTCCCACAGACAATACTTTCCAGAACACCGTCCACACGAACTAACCGTTACTCACAACACCCAGTTCGTTCTCTCGTTACGAGCCAACTTTTAGGTATCATAGCATCACCTAGTCATAAGCTTTTCATCGATTATCAAGTATTTCCAGTAATAGTCTTTTCTTTCTATACACATCACATCTAATCATACAAAAGACGAGAATATAAACCATATCTCCTAATCCCACCTTTTTAATGTCGACCACTTCATACACCTTAATTAAACATTACTCGCAGGTCGATCCCATTTTATACAATGTAGTGGTATAGAAACGCTCTTGCTAGTCCAACCGGGCCAGAACCTACTTACACATTTAGCTCTTACCACAGTTCAACAATCTTCAACTAATCTTGAGTTTATACTCCTACTTCGCTTGATCGAACAGAACAAGTTTCTAAACTTCCCAAGCTATTTTCTAAGCATTACTCTCATTAGTTTCACTTCTCTCGTCTCCGTATACCTGTGATGCTAACACAAAATCACCTATATGATACATTTAAGTTTTAGATCAAACACACATCTTATCTTCTTTTCATGTTTGGGTTCGAAAACACACCATAACCCCACAAGTAGTTCATACTCTTTCAAAGATAAATCCCTAGAAGGAATTCAACATGATTTTTCTAGGGCACCTGCCAAATTCTTATTTCTAATCCTTCCATATAATCTGATACAGTACATTCAAGTATGAGTCTACAAGGACATCGTAATTATACTCCACTTCCGCACTCACTAATGAGTACCAACATATGTACTTCATCATGTTCAACCAAACAGTTTCACTACTCCTCACACTATAGTCAATCATCCTGATTATCTTTGAATAATGCTCACCACCACAATGCATAACTAACTATTTGCCTCCCCAAAGGAGTTGGCCTATCATATATAATTCATTTTTACTCGAGGAATGCTTTAATTCTCCCATAAGAACTCTCAAGATTTAACAACTAATATAGCTGAACTAGTCGAGGTATCTTTATTGATATACATCGAAACAGGATAATAGCACTCACACCCTACTCAGAAGAAAGGAACTTTCCGTTTCCTACGAACTTGGCACTAAAAATAATGATATAGGCAATTGACAACTTGCCACCTCCACAAAGAACATCGGTTCCCAATTAAGTAGCCCCTAATTGCTACTCTACTAGCCATTCTTGAACAATGCTCTTGATAATGACCATTTACGGCCTCGTTACTTTTCATCCTAGGTCGACCATATCAGATATTGTCCATTGTGTTCATAGATTTGAACTCATGTTTTTATAGAGTGCCATTTAAAACGCCGATGGTTCTAAATGCACATCTTTACTTTATTTCATTCTTTTTGCAACTTAGTTGTCTTCATCTCACTAAAAAAATTATCTCATTCTATCTCTGCACTATTTTAGCAACCAACTTTTCTAGCTATATCCGTGAGGACAATTCCACTTCCACCTTTTTATGGCTTGTAAGTCACATATTCGGATGGACCTTACTATTTTACTATAAAATATTTCTTACTTACTACATGTAATACACAATTACAATCATAACACTTTTCTTATCATTTTCCGGCTTTCATATATACCTTAGTCAAAGTATAACATGCTTACCAAAGATATTTACTTTACTTTCCTCAAATCGAATCAGATAATATGATCCCTTTAACTGCTCTCCATGGAGGATAATAGAACCTCGAATTCCAATTGTATAATCAACCATAGCCTCCTACATTACAAGACCATATTGCACACCTATATCGTGTCTTTTACACTTAGAAGCTAATCCTAATAGAACCCTTAGATCTTTTCATAGGGTCTACATATTAGCCTGAAACATTCTAACTCTTAATTGTATAACTCTTCAGTTAGTCATGCAATCAAGATCAACAGTTCTTACCATGAATCCTTTGTCATCATTCATGACACTGAGGACCTCATTGTTACTCTCGTACTTAACTACTTTTTTTTCCGTCAATTGTTATAAGAAATATTCCTTATCCGGCTCAAAGATCAACTCATTACATCATCAACACCTTAAGTTTCTTTAATTTTCAAAACTTAACGTTTTTTTTTTCACTCAAGAAAATTAATGGGAGTTTATCACCAAACTTTATCCCTTAAACCCTACTTTTCACTACCCATTTTTTTCCACCGCATCTTACCATGCATTTTTTTTTTCACTTATAGACAATCTCTATCAATGTCATTATATTCATTTACATCAAGCCATCTAATGACTTCTCTAGTTTGATCAAGTTCAAAACTAGCTTTACAACTCCAAATAAACCATTACACTCATTACTATAAATCAACCTTTAGTTGCACATCTACCAATTCATTCTCAGCTTAAGTCTAGGTTAACAATAACCTAGTTCACTTAAACTATGCTCTGATACCACTTGTAACATCCCAAAATTTCGAACACCTCAATATATTTAAAATACTATCCCAAGATCAACACATACATCGCAGCGGAAACAATTTATAATTTTGTCATATAATCGTACCCTAGCTTTACAAATCTTACGAACACAATTTGTTCTCTATATTAGTTCCGTGAACTAAAATATCCATCTTCCGTTACCACTCTCAGCCGATCTACACTTTATCCACTTTTCCTTCCATTTCGTATTCACCTGGTTGCATAATCATTTTGAAAAAGAGTTGGGTGAGCCTAGGGCCCAGTGGATATACGGTTTTACGCATAAAACATTTCACAAAGCATTTTCAATTTATCGCACATACGATATATAATCCACACAGCTTACGGCATTGGGAAGGTGTCTATTCCACACAGCTTAACCCGGCAAACTCACACAGCATTGTTTGCTCTTACGGTTTTAAAACGAGCTCACACAGCATGCTCGTAGTACACCCCCGTTGCCACACAAAAACAGATATTTCACAAAGCATCAGATTTATTGCATAAACGACATATCGAAAACGTCAATAAAACTTTTAAACATGCTTGCAAGCAATTTCAAATAAAACATATGCAACCGTTTTAAAATCACGTATAACTCACAGTGGTTGTCGCCCAAACCGATCCTTGAAGTGGCTAGCGTCTCCCCTACAAATCGAGTGCCATAATATTATTAAAAACGACTCTCTTAAAGATGATTGAGTGATTCCTTGGCACTATTTATTTCACTATCCCATAGGTCGACATCCTAGAATTACGACCGGTTTTTAACCATAAATATTATACGTATACATGGGTGTATACATATATAAACATGTCATGTAAAAATTATATACTATATGTAGGCACTAGAATAATATGCCTTACGTGTGTGTATATACACACTAATTAACTATTCTTTTGTTTTCTTTTTCTCCTATGCATAGCCATCACTCAGAAATATGATACATAAGTGTATTATTTATTTATTTTATTTTATTTTCCTTTTAGACCACCATGGCAACTTTCCAAATACAAAACTTACGATTTGTTGCCCCCTCCTTTTTTTTAACAAACAGTGAATTAACATGTAGTAATACCCAAGTAATGAGTATATATACATATCGTTCAAGAAACCTCTCATTACTTCTAAATCAGTAGATCCATTGCATCGCTAAATATTGGTTATATAATATATACATGGCTATATATATATATATATATATTCACCGAATCTCATACTATAAGTTCTAGTTTTTAATACCGACGCGAGGTTTACCGGTTTACAATCCCGGTGTCACCAAGATCACCGTAGGGATGAACAACGAGGTGTTGGCGGTGACCGCCCTCCACTGTTGTCTCACGATAACCCACCCGAACAATCGAATAACTAAGGAGATTAACTAGCAACCAAAACATAGAAACGACGGTTACGAAAACGCTTACCGGTTGTTGCCGAACTACCCACGATATAAAGAACTATCGATATTCTTTTTCGCTCACCACCCCACCGTCGTTGTTCCTCCCGTTGGCAACTCTCAGTATTGACGTTTCTTCTCTTTTTATTTACATGAAATCCAAACATCAACCCCTTTATATACATGCATATACGACGGTTTTTGGTCCATGAAAAACCATAGGTCTTGAATTAAACACTCCATCATCCGTTTATGCCTTTTGGTTGCATATCATTTATTGGAAATTGCATACATAAATCCCCTACTTCTTCTATTGTACATAAATACTCCTTTGTAATATAAATCTTCCATTTTTTTATACAAAGTTATTACAAACATAAATCATCCATTCACCATAATTTTTTAATGTTGATTATCATGTTTATAGTTTTTTTTGTGCATATTTCATTTTTATCTTTTTTCTTTTGTTTACTTCGAGAAACTAATTCATATATCATATATGCACTTTGTAGGAATTTTGTTGGAGATTTTAGAATCTCTTTATCGTGATTAAATAAACCTTGAGAGACAAGGTATGCATCGCTTTTACCTTTTGTTAAGATTTTAAAGTTTTTTTTTTGTTTATTTCGTCTCTGTTATTTTTTTTCTTTTGATTACTTTGAGAAAACTAATTGATAGGGTAAATATTTTACCCTCCTAACTAACAAATTTTACGCATTTTTCTCACTCATTTTATATTTTTTTCATTTAAATCGCACCAATTTGCATTACATACATTCTCTTATACATACGTATAGTTTCCTCGCATAAGATCATTTAAACTTATGTAATTTTATATATTTTCAGGATCGGTGTCATGGGCCGTTTTTGTAGATCTCTTTTGACGGACCAAAGTATCAAAAGCTCGAAGTTGGATCAAAGCACGAAGAATGGATGGCTGCGTTTTTGTTGGACCAGCCGTGGCCCACTCGATTTCTTTGGGCCGAAGCCCATTTCCACTTTGATAACTTTTTGGCCCATTTGGCCCATGAACACTACTATATATATATGTATGCTTGTGTATGTGAAAAACACATTAGATTTTCTACATCACCTAGCTAGGAAAAACTCACAATCACCACCTTCGTTTTTGGTTTCTCGGTTTCTACTTCTCCACCGAAACCGGAAGTAGCACTCTTCCCTTTTTCATTGATACTCTAGTTATTTGGTTCGGGTTTCCTCGTGTTGAGGCCGAATCATCTTTTGTTAAAGACACTTGGTGGGTTGCATTCGAGTTTCTACAAACTCTCTACCAATCTCGAACGCACGACCAAGTGTTTTGGTAGCTTGTGATTTTCTAATCTACATATAATTTGCAGTTAAAATTGTGTTGGTTCAATTTTTCTTTGATTACATACTAGTTATATGCATATGAATTTATGTAGCCATCGTTATAAATATATACTCGCATGCATGCTTAGTTTGTTATAGTCATAAATTAACCATTTTTTATTCTATAATTGTGTTCAATTCACGCATCCGTATTGTTAACTGGTCACTTTTCCAGTGCATCTTTATATCAACTGTTCTAAAGTTCAACTGGTCAATTCCAGTAATTGTACCTAATCAACTGCTTTAATTTTTCACTGGTCAATTCCAGTAACCGTACTTTATCAACTGTTTTAATTACTGCATTTTATATTTATTCTTGTGATACTAACGTTTTCTTATTAGTTTAAAAATAGTCGTAAAACACACCCAAGCATGATAGGCTAATTTTATAGCTTGGGGTGTAAGGTTCAAGTTGGATTTTAATATGATAAAACGGAAAAAGAAGTCTTTTATATAACTTCAATTTTTATCACCTTAAGGAAAATGCCTCATTAAAGAATGTCCTTGGATTATTACCGGTTATTTGGATATATGAAAATGCGGTATCTTTTCAGAAGCTACTAAAATGTTATTTTGGGGATATATGAGTGGGTGACAACACTCGTTGCTATTATCTCACGTCTTTATCATTTCATTAAAGAGTATATCCAGAAATTTACTAGTGATAATCCACGGGCATGAAAATGTGTTAGTTTCTTAAGGAACTACAACTGGTATTATTCCCAAAGTTGATATCAGATATAGTATCCCATTAAAGATTATAACTTGATTATTTACTGATGAGACGAATGTATGAAAATGTGTTAATCTTGTAAGAGATTACTTAAGTGTTGATTTATAACATCTCTTGACACTTCATTAAAGACTACTTTTAAACCTCACCAAGAAATAATCTAGTTATATGAAAATGAGTTAACTTTCCAAAAGTTACGTGGATATCAATTCTGCATAATTAAAGTTATTATACGATTTGCCATCCATTTCATCTATTTTTATTCCAACTAACAATCTTACACCCCTGGCCCCTTTTTATAAATTGCTCTCTCACGTAGCTTATACTCAACCAACCAACCAATCAAATACTTTTTCATCCAAACCCCATTTGAAGTTAACTTTCACAAAAACTGAATCTCGAAAGATTGTTTTCACCGCTTCCCTGTGGGATCGATATCTGGTACTTGTACCATTTTATTACTTGTTTTTAGAAAGAAAAAAAAACGACAGTAATTGGAGGTTTATACTTGGACCGAAGGTTACGTGTTTTATTTCTCTTTGCACAACAAGTTTTTGGCACCGCTACCGTTCAATTAAATAATTCAAAAGAACAAAAGGGTTGTGTAAATCTATCAACACTAATCCATATACCATATATCATTAATCATATATGCATTTTGTAGGAACTTTGTTGAGACTTTTAGAGTCTAGCAATTTAACTAAGGTCTTTTATGTTTCTTATATATTTTCAATGAAATCAACGGTATATTTTTTTATAGTTGTTTCTAATTTTGCTTGCAACAACTATTCATCAATAGAATTTCAAATATATTACAATCGATGATGTGTCATTGATGTGTCATGAGTAAGTTCATTCTTTATTTTTATCATATTGTTCACATAGGAAAATTCAAATTTATATATATGCTCTAAAATTTAGTTGGTTTATGATTTTTTAATGTTTTTGTTTATTTTGTTTCATATAACCAATCACTATTAAAATAGTTTCAATATTAATAAATAGTTGATTAATAGACGAATTAGTTCTTAATAATGGTTAAAATGTAGGGACTATGGTAGTTTTAAAAGGAAAAGTTATGGATCCTCAAAATAGATTATTTTGCTTGGGACTGACTCCAAAATTTAAGCATGTGTTCCATTAGATTTCACTAACATTAAAATAATAAGAGTGAATTGCATGGATGTGTCATGTGGTTTGTTCAAATTTTGAATTCGGTTCCAAAAACAAACTATCTACATATATGACCCCTAATTTTTCTTTTTCATATCATCCACGGTTCTCCGTTTAACAAAGTTAACAAGCATTCATCATGAAGGGTTAATTATCTCATTGAAAAAATTATAGGACAAATGATATAATATTTCGAAAATAAATTTATGTCATTTATGTGTTTCTAATTTTTTTTATCAAATTTTTATATACATTTAATGACAAGTTAATTCTTAAAGTAAAATACGTATTAAATATAAAATATATATTTATTTAAAATATTATTAAATTTAGAAGAAGAAAATGTTCAAAAATTTTAAGTTTGAAAAAATAAAGATAACATCACATATCGTTTGATTTGGGACATGTAATATGCAAACAAAACAAAATTTAAGGATGGTTAACGTCAGATTATATATATATACATATATATATTCAAATTATAAATAATTAAGATTAAATAAACACCAATTTTGCAAACAGTTAAAAAAGGGACTAGCATTACAACAAATTTAGGTTTATGTGATGAAAAAAGTAAACATTTCAATAAGTTACTTTATAAAATTTAATAAGACCATAAGATAAAACGTCTTATCTAAAGATGTTGTAATAAGTCTTACAATTTTTTGGCGTTCTAATAAGTTTTTTAGACATTTATAATACAATGTGTCATGTTATAAACAGAGGTTTTTAGGTAGTTAAATTTTTTTACGTCATTAAATTTTTTTTACGTCATATAAATCTGATTTTTTCTGGTGATTTTTTTTCTTAATCATTTGAATAATCGATGTCTTTTAATCTTACTTTTAAAACTTTATTTTGCTGTTATTTAATTATTGTAGTTTGACTAAATATTAATAATCGAACTTAATTTTCGATATTTTGCTCCTATGTTTTAATTTCCAAAGCAAATGATACGTGACTTTATCTTAATTTCTTTTGTTTTATATTTTTCTAAGATTTTATAATGTCATTTTTTTAAAATTTAAGAGTTTAAATAACTATGAGTATTTAGAGTTTGCTTAGGTGACATTATAAGAAGCCTCAATTCACCTCTATGATACATAAAAATAACCCAAATATTAAGAAATTACCTCTTGACAGTGATATATGTTGTAAGTTGCCTTTTATTTAGAGAGAATCCTTGGTAAGATTGACATGAAAACAAGAGAATTTGCTGTTTTGGTAGGACATGTATCTCTATTACTATGAATTTCATAATAAAGTAGTTAATGGTGGGGTTAATTTTCTCATAATTTTGAATTTTTTTAAGTAAAAAAACATATCATTAAATGAGTTTAACCTTTCATTTTCTTTATCATTTTACATAATATAAATACATCCACATATATAATTTGAGTGTCTTACAATTTTTAATATAACCAATCAATAATTTTCCATCAAAATTGATGGTTATTTTATGTATGCAATTAACACCATCTTTTCATTTTCCTCACCTACTATTCATCTCCAAACTATTTATACTACAAGTCTACAACTTATGATAGATCATCCATTCACCATATTTTTTTTCATGATGATTATCATGTTTATAGCATATTTTTTGTTTATTTTGAGAAGATGAATTTTTATAATGAAATAATGATTTTTTTATTGACAATAGAGTTGATAAAAAAATTGTTGCAAGTCATAACGTTGATTACCTTTTGTCGAATATTTCGTAACAACAATAATGATATGGCTATATGACATGTTGTTTGTGTTTTAAAAAGTATAACCACAAAATTATTAACGATGCATTTCAAACTATTCATAACAAAAAAAAACGAACACAAAAATATGAAAATGTATCACTTATAAAAATACATTCTTCATTTTAATTAATAGAATTATGTTGTATTCGAAGAACAAATATCTCTTTAAAGAATATTTCGCTACCGCGCAACGCGCGGTCCACACACTAGTTCATATGAAAACAATTCTTTTATTGAACTAACCTTAGATCTCTGAAATGATTCCTTCACTTTTTAACATCCCAAATGTAAAGAGAAAGAGAAGAGGGAGAAATCAATTTTTTGGGATAACGATGAAGAATCAAGACTGACATTGCTTAAAAAATAGGGTGATTCTATATAGACACTTATCTATTTACTATGTAGACACCTATCTATAAATTAATTATTAAGTTACTTAGAGCATCTCCAACAGCATTGCTAAAGTAGAAAAAAGTGAGTTTTCTCTAAATATAGATATTTCTCCAAAATTTCTAAATGATGAGAGAGAAACAATTTTTTAATGCATTCCACCAATTAGATAATTTATTGTTTAAAACTTTTTATAAATTTATTGGGATAATAAATATAATGTATATTTTAATAATATAAATGATGATAAACTCTCTAAAATAGCAAAGCTGTTGGAGATCAAAAACTTAATTTTTAAAGATTTTAATCTTCTTTTTCTATTTTTGAAAAAAGTATAGCAAATCTGTTGGAGATGCTCTTAATTTTGTTCTTAGTTTTTAAATTTCCAATGTCATTGAATAATCATTATTTAGTTATAGTTGTACATTTGTAATTATTATGATTTTTTATTGTATACATATTTTTTATTATCATAATTATCATTATTTACTAACAGTATTTCGACTATTTTCTACTGATAAAAGTTAAGTTAATTAACATATTTTATATTTATTTTTTAACAAATCACATTACATTTATATTTAATCAACCTATTATGTTATTTAATTTTCTTTTATAACTTACTTAAATTTAAGATAACTAATATTTAGTAAGATAAATTTATGAAGTTGGTTATTATATTTGTAGAGTCTTGTGTTTTATTTGTATAACTTATTTTCTTTTTTGTTCTTAAAAAAAAGAATAAGTTACAGCTTGGGTTTTAAAAAATTGAAAAAAAAAAAAAGTAAACTTAAAATTTTCTATATTATATATACGTGGAATTAAGTTCAGATTCTAACTAAAATTGATGCATAAATTTTGTTGTGTTCAAAGACAAGAATAAAAGTGTTGTTCATTTAATATATTATAATTCATTGCATATATATTTTATAAATAAATATTATTAATTATAAAAATAAACAAAAAGGTAGATATCATAGAATAAAAAAATTCATTAATAAATATATATTAGTGTATAAAAAATATATCTTTAAGTAATTAAATAATTTTTATAACAATAGTAATTATTATTATAAAAATGAAAATACAAAATAATAGAGAAAGAAAGATGAAAGAGAAACCTATGATGGTATTTATTAGGATAATAAACGCTGCAATTAGTTATTTAGTGATTATAGGGTCTATAAAGTATATATGGGTGTCTTTATAGCAACACCCAAAAAATATAGAGAAATCAAAATTGGGAGGGAGAAGATACAGCTGTTTGATTGATATGTATTAATCAAAGTTTGAAATTTGAAATATGTGACCCAGTTTTGGCCTAAAGATTAAACAAGAACAAAAAATAAAAAAAAATTCTGCAAGAGAGGAGAAAGGATCTCTAAAAGCATGCCAAACATGGTCAGGTCCAAAAGCATGCTTTAAAAGCTTGTAAGAAAACACATAAGCTAGCTAGCTAATCTTCACATTCAGCCCTCCAACAGTCCAACTTATGCATAATAGTTTATGTTTGGATTAAATGAAACAATGAAATAATGAAATAAATGGTTTATGTTTGGATTAATATATATAATCGAGAGTCAGATTATTTAATTAGAAATATAGTTTATACAAATTTTATTGTCTTTTAGAAAAATTAGATATATATATATTCTTTAGTATATATAAATTTTATTGGCAACGAGGCAGGATCGGGGCGGGGTAGGCCCCCGAACCCGAAATCTAAAACCTGCCACATCCCTGTCCCGTTCCACATCGGGGATCTTATTGGGGCGCCCATGGGGCCAACTGCGTACCCCGAACTCCGCCCCGAACCCGAAATATAAAATTTGTGCAATCGGTTCTCGTTCTTTCATTTTCGGAGCCGTCAGTTTTTGTTCTGTGAATTTTGATCGGGTGCCTTTATTCACCCTTAATCCTAGGGACCTTGATAATCTCTCTCTCCAAGTTCATTATTTCAGGGACTTGGACTTTCCTCGTCGTTAATTTATACCGGTAAACATAAATGCTTTTTTTCCCTTCCGGCCATCTGCAATATTATACTTTTCTAGCATGTTTTATTTATAATTCAGGGTCTTTGAGCTTAATTTTACATATTAAATAATGGATATAAACCCTAAACTTTACTATTGTTTATTTGTTTAAACCCTATATAGAAATTGTTAGGAATAATGTGCAGAGTTGACAAACCAAGTGATTACACATCCAATGTTACAAGACACTTGAGGGTCACACCTGTGAGGACCTATAAGTCGAACAAGTTAGATGAAACCGCGAAAAGGAGAGTTAGGATTTATAAAAGTATATTATAAATCAATTGGGTAATTACAGTCAGAATTACCAAAGTTGGAGGGTTATTAATTAATTAGGATATTATATATTTATTAGATAAATAAATATATAATAGTTAATTAATAAGGTTTTATATATATATTAGATAAATATATATAATTATAATTATCATATGCAAATTCTTTTCCAGCTATTTAAAAAGGAAAAGATTTGAGATAATTATAATAAGGAAACTGGATCTATTCAAACTGTATTTTTCCTCCATATAAATAAGGCTTATGGGTTAAGGAAAAAGGTGAGCTTTTCAGTTAAGAAAATCAGTTTGAGTCTCCCTCCTCCTCTCTCTCCAAACCGGCGCAAAACACCCCCCCGGTCGAACTTCTGTTTTGGTTGTTCGGGTTTCATACAGTTCAACTAGAAGAACGTTCGTTGGTCGATCACCGGTGGACTATCATCAAGCAATCCAGGTAAATTAACCTAATCTAGTCTATTAGGATTAAAACTAAATCGATTAAAGATCATTAGGCTATTAATGGGTTTTAGCTTTTATCGCTTCCGCACGATTAGATCGGAAACAACGTGTTTCCGATCGCGTAGGTTTTATCAGTTTGATTAACCTATGAGATATATCAAACCAGTGAGGTTCGTTATATCTGAGTTAATCCTCAAGTTAGTTTGATCTGAGGATACCCACAAAAACCCAACAGTGGTATCAGAGCCATTGTTAAAAATCGTTTTAGTTTCATCATCTTATCAGTTTATACGTGATCCGTTAAAAATCTGTTTCTTGTATCGAGTTCTTTAAAAATCTGTTTTATTCAATTCAATCCAGATTCGTTGAAAATTCGATTTTTTATCATTTGTTTCGTTATCAATCTTTGTCGCACAAACCCTAATCACCACTCGAGGAAGCACCGGGCCGCACCACAGCTGGTGGTGACGGCACCGGCCGTTGTCCGCAAAACCACCAAGCACCACAGCCGCACCACCCAGATTGGTGGTGGCCGCGGCGTTCGAACAACCACAAACCGCTACCACCGGCGTGGTGGTGGGGATTTTACTCTCGGGTTTAGCGAACCGACAAACCACCAGATTGGTGGTGGTCTACGGTGGTGATGGTGGTGTTTACGGTGGTGGTAGCCGGATCACGGTGGTCACATCGAAACCACCAGAAACCGCTAGAGCGGTGGTGGAAGGCGGCGTTCTTGATCAAACACGATTGCCGGCCAAACCGCAGCAAGCGGTGGCGGCGGACGCCCAGCCAAACCACCAGAGAGGTGGTGGCGGCGATCTCGTGACTACCGAGCCAAACCACCAGATTGGTGGTGGCAGGCGGTAGACGGTGGTGACAGGCGGTTTGCGGTGGTAATGGTGGCTGAGATCGACGACCTTGGTGAACAACGGCTTTGGCCGATTAAACCGTAAACCACCAGGCCAACCGCCGGCTGCCCTAAGGCCGAGCCAAGGCGGTGGCGGTGGCTGTTCGATCGCCGAGTGATTGAGGATGGCGGCGTTTTCGCGACCGCCAAGCCAAACCACCATCAAGGCGGCGGCGGCGTTTTGCAATAGCCACGGCCAGACCACCAGTCCGGTGGTGGCCAGCAGTTTCGTGACAAGTTACGGTGGCGGCGGTGGCATTCTAGCTGCCGTCGTCATGGTGGTTACATGGTGACCAAAACCACCGTATTCGATGGTAGTGGCGTCGAGTTACCACACATGGATCACCACCGGATTGATGATCATCGAAGGCGTCGATTGGTGGCGGTAGTAGCGTCGCTATCGTTACCGATCAATGATAATACGCAGTGGCCATTCGACAAGCGAACCACCAGCATGGTGGTGGACGTTGGTTCTTGATCATGGGTTAAACCTAGGGTTTTTCTGTTTTGGGCCAAATTCCCTTATCAGGCCAAAGGCCCAGTTCTTTGGACCAAGTTATGGCCCAAGAGGGGTTTATCAGTTTTTAGTTGTTTTATCCAAATTAGTCGTTTTAAAATAATTTTATATAATGTTTTATCAAACCAGTTATTTTAACCAGCCTGGTCAAGCAAGTTCAGTATTGTAACTTGACCAGCCAGTCAAGCGCAAAACCGTTTAAAGTTCACTCTTTTTAAGATGATCAATTTGTTTGGTAAAACCCGGTTTGATATATTTTTGGATAAATGGGAACTTTTTCTAACAAATTAATTTTATTTATAAAACAGTATATCTATAAGATAAACAAAACTGATTTTAGTTTTATAAAAAACTGTTGTTTTTATGAAAACTAAGTTTTACGATAATTGAGACAAGATATTTTTAACGGATCCAGGTTTATTTTCTTATAATATTGCTTTTATTATATTGCATATTTATATAATTGCGTGATTGCTTGAGTTCTACATATGCATCTCAGTTTGAGTTTGTATCTATTATAGTATTTGCCAACTTAGACCCTTGACATATTTGCGGGGAGGCCTGCGTGCCATTTACAACCCCTTATGTAATAATGACCTTAGGATAGAAATTTTTTTTCGAGATGACGAGGCCAGTGGGAGCTGCTAAAATTCTTCATCTTACCGGAGTACTAACAAAACATCGCGAGGCCAGTGGGAGCTACGCGAATTTTGAAGTTTTTAGTAAAATAGGTCATTATTGGTCCCTAGGAAACGTTGGCAAAGACTATAACTAGCTATTATGTGATTAATTGTTGTTTAATTGCATGATTAACTGATTATTTGTGATATCTTGGATGTTAGTAGTTTTAAATAGGGATATTATTTTAAAACTAGTTTATATCACAAAAGGAATATAGGTTTTATTATTAGTTTCGTTAAACTTTTCAAAACGATAGTTTTGTTTTAAAACCTATAGATGATTGTTTTTATTAAAAGGCAAAGTTGACAAAAACAGTTAGTTTTAATCAACTAGGCGTGCTATTAAAACAGTTAGTTTAATTAGCAAACAATTTTAGAACAGTTAGTTTTAAAATCGCATGCACGTTTGAAACAGTTAGTTTAAAACGTAAGTAGCCTTTATAACAATCAGTTTTTCAAAAACCTAGAAGTAAAGTTTTTCAAAACCCCGAAAATAATAGATCAGTAGTGCAACCCATCTAGGGGCACCTTCGGCGTAAAGTACATAGGCGTTGTAAGTGATCACACATTCAACGTCCGTGTTCAAACTGAAGATGGAGGGGTTACATAACTCTGCGAATTATCTCCGGGTGGTACCGACCAGAGTATAGTGATCAGGTCCCCGAAATGGTGAGATCTGTTTTGGTACTATAATGTTCACCGGGTGGTACCGGGCCAAAAAGCACTAAGAGGGACTAAAACATGCACAGGTAGTTGCCATGGTCCCGAAAAGATCTAGGAGTCATGTCAGATAGACATGATTGGTAAAAGTCCTTACCTACCGAAATAAATACGGGACTGGTGGAGCAAGAACATTACGCACATCAGGACGTATGAAATAAGGATCCTAGTCCAATAAATTGATCATTTAAGGGTTTATTGATATTTTATTGGAAATTAATCTATTACAGTTGCTAAGACCAAAAGTTTTATTTTGTGTAGATGGCAAGCACTGTTACCAGCACTAATAAACTTTCCCTCCGATCTATCCTAGAAAAGGATAAACTGACCGGCTCTAACTTTCTCGACTGGGAGCGCAATCTGATGATTGTGCTCAGACATGAGAGAAAGTGGTATGTGCTTGAAGAGCCACTTGGGGAGGCACCTCCGGCAAACGCTCCGGCTGCTGCCAGAAATGCCCACAAGAAGCACTCGGATGATCTCCTTGATGTCGCCTGTCTGATGCTAGCAACCATGAGCCCAGATCTGCAAGCAGGGCTCATAAAAACAAATGCTTATGACATGATCCGCCAGCTGAGGGACATGTTCCAGACCCAGGCTCGTACAGAACGCTACGATTGATAACGCCATTTTTGGCGTTGTTTTTATGACCACATTCGGAGTGTTTGGTTCGTCTCTTAGTAAAATTAGCGAGGTTTTAATGGTTTTATGCAAGCAATTTTCAGGATTACAGCCAAGTTATGAGAAGTGGAAACGGTGCCAAAAAGAGATGGAGAAAAGGTGAAAAGAAGGGGCAACACAGCGCAAACGGCGGCTAAGCCGCGGCTGGAAGGTTTACCCGCGGGTTGTACCACGCGGGCGGGTCAAACGGCGGGTTGGTGACCCGCGGTTGACCCGCGGTTACTGCTGGATGCCTCTTTTTGATCCGTTTTTGCTGCACTAAGGAAGGGGATTCATCATTATTCAGCTAGGGTTTCCAAGGGAGAAGTTGGAGGCGACTTTTGAGAGCAGTATTGAGCCGCTGAGGAGGAGAATCACTTGGAGAATCAACAGCCACTAATTTTCATTGTTCGTGATACCGGAGGGAGTTTATGAGTTTTATTTTTCCGTTCAGTTTTCTTTCAATTATTGTTACGATGATTTTGATGTGTGTTTGTCTAAACACCCCCAACATGAACTAATTTTAGATGTTGGGGGTTGGGTAGCGTTTGGATCTAAACAGTTGACTCGTGGATCGGATTTTTGTTAGATTTATGAATTGTGAAGCTTATGACTTTTGAACTTAATGCTATTGTTTGCCTGATCACCTTACAATTGATTTGTTACTGTGAATTGATCTGAGAGGATTTAATTCCCTGTTAGAACTGGAAGTTGTTTGCCTAAAGTGAGAACTTGGATAGAGATATACCAATTAAGCTTTAGCACTTTTGCAATCTATTTAATTCTTAATTTGTCTGTTGAGATCGAGAGATGATTCATCATCTTAGGAATTAATCTTGTTGTTGTTTGAGAAAAGATAACGAGAGTTAAGATTGCGTGTTCATCAATTCTGAATCTACAAGAATCCATAATTACTTGTCGGCTGTGAAATTCCTTAAGTCCCAACTCCCAACTGTTTCCTTTAATTGATAAAGTTCACTCTTTTATTTCAGTATTCACTTTAATTCAATTTTAGTTTTAATTAATCAATCCAACTACCCTTTTTGATTATATCCACTTAGTAATAATTATAGTAATTGTGTAATTCAATTCCTA
Organism: Centaurea solstitialis; assembly: GCA_030169165.1. Lineage (NCBI taxonomy): Eukaryota > Viridiplantae > Streptophyta > Magnoliopsida > Asterales > Asteraceae > Centaurea > Centaurea solstitialis. The sequence continues at coordinate 46,248 of JARYMX010000147.1, forward strand.
GCTCTTCGGTTCGATTCCGTACTTACCGTACGTATTACTTGATTCGACCCGTACACTTGCGGTGAGATTTAGGGGGGTGTAAACCCACCTATCAAGTTTTTGGCGCCGTTGCCGGGGAGCTAGGCGTTATTGATATCACTACCATCTATAATTGTTATTACTTTGGGTATCTTAGTTTTGTTTTTGTTTTGTTTTTAATTTCTTTGTCAACTAACCCGACTCTTTTGTTGCAGGTATCTGTCAGTGCATGCGACTAAGGAGTGTCGGTAACAAAGATTTGGAACCATTCGATCCGGAAATCGAAAGAACCGTCCGTCGTTTACGCGCAGCATCAAGAAAAAACAAACCAGATCCGATGGGAGACCGTGTGCCAATGAGGAACCTCGCAAATCCCACTGGAGCAGACATACGAGTGGGAATTCAAGCACCTACCCTCGATGCGACCGTCAACTTCGAAGTTAAGCATGGAACTATCCAATTGGTTCAACAGAATCAGTTTGGGGGCTCACCGTCGGAAGATCCTCATGGCCATCTTCGAAATTTCGAGAAAGTGTGCAACACATTTAAGATGAGGGATGTCAGCGACGATGCTATTCGATTGCGGCTGTTTCCATTCTCACTGAGGGGACGAGCAGCTACTTGGGAGGAAAGCATTCCTTCCGGAACTTACCGCACCTGGGCAACAATGTCGGAAGCTTTTCTTCAAAAGTTCTTCCCGCCAGGACGAACTGCACAGCTGATGGCAGAGATCACACACTTCTCTCAATGGCCTCTTGAGACTTTTTACGAAGCTTGGGAAAGGTACAAAGATATGATCAAGAAGTGCCCCCACCATGGTCTGAGTAATTGGGTGATCATTCAGACATTCTTTGGCGGCCTCCATCCTCAATTTAAAAATGACATCACTGCAGCAGCCGGAGGATGCCTCATGGATAAAACGTATGATGAAGCGGTTGAACTGATAGAGAATCTGGCGGAACACAGTTATTCCACGCCCCGAGATGATGTCAGGAAGGTTGCACAAGTGCAAGGGTCAGATGAACTGAAGGAAATTAAAGCACAACTGGCAGCTCTCACAAATCAGCTGAAGGCCGTTTCAGTTCAGCCGGTTCAGCAAGTAGAGGCAGGCACTCCCGACTATTTCCCGGCCCAGGGAGATCTTCCACCTATTGAACAGGTGCAGTTTTTGCAGAATCGGAACAGACCCCGCAATGATCCATTTTCTAACACTTACAACGAGGGGTGGAGAAATCATCCAAATTTGCAATATGGTAACGGTCAGAGAGAACCCATGGGACAACAACGACAGCAACATTCAGGTAATAATGCTAACGGTTCATCTAATCAGCAATCTAACAATGTTTATCGTCCACCAGGTTATCATCAGCGAAGGAATGAAGAGGGTCAGTCATCAGAAAAAAAGCCTGGGTTGGAAGATATGATGATGAAGTTCATGGCTAAGATGGAGGGCACTGTCGATGGATTTGCTAGCACAGTTGGGGAAGTAAAGAACGCGACCGCCCAAAACACTGCCTCAATTCAGATGCTCGAGAGGCAAGTGGGTCAAATAGCTGAAGTACTCCAAGCACGGACCCCGGGTCAGTTTCCAAGCCAGACAGAAAGAAAGTCGAGAGAGGATGTTAATTCCATTTCTCTGAGGAATGGCAAGGTAATTAATCCGGATCCCACTCGAGAAGCCGTGGTTGATGGTGACATGGAGCCGGAAGTTGAGGTTGTGGAAGTAGAAGATGAGGAACCGGTCCTCAAGGGAGCTAGTGGCACAAAGGAATTGAAGAAGAAAGAACCAGAAATTGCAGTTAAGCCAGCAAGTAAACCGACAGTGACTCAGTCAATACCGAAAGTCCCATATCCGACTCGGTTGAAAGCTCACAAAGACGACCTCCAATTTTCTAAATTTCTTGAGGTATTTAAAAAACTGCACATTAACATTCCTTTTGCAGATGCACTAGCTCAAATGCCATCGTACGCGAAGTTCATGAAGGACATCATCTCCAACAAGAGGAAGATCGAAGAGCAGGCAACAGTTGCACTTACTGAAGAGTGCAGCGCGATCATTCAGAACAAGCTTCCACAAAAGCTAAAAGATCCAGGGAGTTTCACAATTCCTGTTCAAATCGCAAATTCTGATTTTGGTAGAGCTTTATGTGATCTGGGAGCAAGTATTAACTTAATGCCTTTGACTCTTTTCAGGAAACTCGGGCTTGGAGAAGTACAAAGCACAAACATTACGCTCCAGCTTGCGGATCGAACCATCAAATACCCATATGGGGTAATTGAGGATGTGATTGTAAAGGTGGATCGATTTTATTTCCCAGTGGACTTCGTTGTGCTTGACATGGAGGAGGATCAGCATATACCGCTTATCTTGGGGAGACCATTCTTAGCAACAGGGAGAGCACTGATAGACGTGGAAGGAGGAAAGTTAACTTTGCGAGTTGGTGACGAGACGGCGGAATTCGATGTTTTCAAGGCGACAAAGAATCAAAGTGAGCATGGTATGTGCTACCGGATTGATAGTTGGGAATCGATTAGCCAAGACGATCTCTATCATGTACGAGAGGTAGATCAAATAGAGGCGGCATTGTTGGGCCTCAATCGTGATGAGGATAGTGAGGCAATGATGCAATTGAATGCACTTCCACCGTTCAAGGGGCCCAAAAGGCAGATAGTCGAGGACTTGGGGGAACCAATTCCAAAGTCGCAACCATCCTCAAAGGTACCCCCGAAGTTGGATCTTAAACCGCTACCGGAACACTTGAAGTATGCCTTTTTGGGGGCAAACGACACTCTACCGGTCATCGTCTCGGCGTATCTAACGGTCGAAGAAAGGGAGAAATTGTTACGAGTACTCCGGGCACATCAATCGGCTATCGGTTGGACAATCGCTGATTTGAAGGGTCTTAGCCCAACTTTCTGCACTCACCGGATCAATATGATTGAGGGACATAGACCGGTAGTTCAACCCCAACGACGTCTTAATCCTATTATGAAGGATGCGGTTCGTAAAGAAATTTTGAAGTTGTTGGACGCTGGAATCATATACCCAATCGCTGATAGTTCATGGGTGAGTCCTGTGCATGTTGTGCCTAAGAAAGGAGGGATGACGGTTGTGAAGAACGAAGCAAATGAATTGATCCCGTCAAGGACCGTTACGGGTTGGCGAGTTTGCATTGATTACCGCCGACTTAATGATGCTACTTGCAAGGACCACTTTCCCTTGCCATTCATCGATCAGATGCTTGAAAGGCTGGCGGCACGATCTTATTATTGCTTTTTGGATGGGTACTCGGGATACAATCAAATCCCAATCGCTCCGGAGGACCAACAAAAGACTACGTTCACCTGTCCATTTGGGACATTCGCTTATCGCCGGATGCCATTCGGCCTGTGTAATGCGCCAGCGACATTTCAACGTTGCATGTTGGCAATCTTTTCCGACATGGTGGAACGTACAATGGAGGTCTTTATGGACGATTTCTCAGTCTATGGAGACTCATATGACGAATGTTTGAGCAATCTTGAGGCGGTTCTTCAACGGTGTCAAGACACAAGCTTGGTACTTAACTGGGAGAAGTGCCATTTCATGGTGACCGAGGGCATAGTGTTGGGCCACAAGGTGTCCGAAGAAGGGATAGAGGTGGATCAAGCGAAGGTGGATGTCATCCGAAAACTACCATACCCGACTTCGGTGAAGGGAGTGAGGAGCTTCTTGGGGCATGCCGGATTCTACCGGCGGTTTATAAAGGATTTTTCTAAGATTACTAAACCCCTTTGCTCTTTACTGTTAAAAGATGCCAAATTTGATTTCACTAACGATTGTAAATGTGCTTTTGACAGGTTGAAGAGGGAGCTCACTTCAGCGCCTATTCTCACGGCACCGGATTGGAGTCTACCTTTCACCGTGATGTGCGATGCAAGTGACACAGCCGTAGGGGCTGTTTTGGGTCAGAAAAGGGACAACCGGATGCATGTGATCTATTATGCCAGCAAGACGTTGGATGAGGCTCAAGTCAACTACGCTACCACGGAGAAAGAATTTCTTGCAGTCGTCTTTGCATGTGAGAAATTCCGTTCGTACTTGGTTGGAGCAAAGGTCATCATTTATACCGATCACACGGCATTGAAGTACTTGATGGCGAAGAAAGACGCGAAGCCGAGGTTGATAAGGTGGGTACTCCTCCTCCAAGAGTTTGACATAGAAATCCGAGACAAGAAGGGAGCCGAGAACCCTGTTGCGGACCACCTATCGCGGTTGGAAGAGGATGGCAAAATTCCCAAACACAAGACGATAATCAACGAGTCATTCCCGGATGAACAACTGTTTGGGGTAAGCTCTTCCGAACCATGGTATGCGGATATGGTTAACTTTCTGGTTGGTTCTATCATTCCCCATGACTATAATTCACATCAAAGGAAGAAATTCATCTCGGATGCCAAGCATTATTTTTGGGATGAACCGTGCTTATATAAGCGTTGCGCCGATGGAATGGTACGGCGATGTATCCCCGATGAGGAGAAAGCCGATGTGTTGAACCATTGCCACAACCTTGAATGCGGGGGTCACTTCAGTGCGGATAGAACGGTGGCCAAGGTTTTGCAATCCGGATTTTTCTGGAAATCAATGTTTAAGGATGCTCGTGAATTCATCGCCCGATGCGACAGATGCCAAAGGGTGGGGAATATCTCAAAGAAGGACGAGATGCCGATGAAGATCTTCATGGAAGTCGAGCTCTTCGATGTATGGGGTATAGACTTTATGGGGCCGTTTCCTAACTCTCACCGGAATGAGTACATATTGGTGGCCGTAGATTATGTGTCCAAGTGGGTGGAAGCGATTGCAACTCCCACGAACGACTCAAGGGCGGTTATCAATTTTCTCAAGAGGAATATTTTTGCACGGTTTGGGGTCCCGAGAGCCCTGATAAGCGATGGGGGCAGTCATTTCTGCAACCGATATTTAGAGGCACTCTTGAGGAAGTATTCAGTGAAGCATCGGGTGACCACTCCTTATCATCCACAAGGTAACGGTTTGGCTGAGGTATCTAATCGCGAGCTGAAACAAATTTTGGAAAAGACCGTGAATGCCTCAAGGAAAGATTGGTCCTTGAAGTTGGACGACGCCCTATGGGCATATCGGACAGCTTTCAAAACCCCACTTGGGACTTCTCCATATCGACTGGTTTTCGGGAAGTCTTGCCACTTACCAGTTGAGCTCGAGCATAAGGCGTTTTGGGCAATCAAGCAACTCAATATGGACATCAAGGCAGCTGGTGAACGTCGTTTTTTGCAGCTGAATGAGCTTGAAGAGATACGCAATGATGCGTTTGAAAATGCTGCCATCTATAAGGAGCGCACCAAGAAATTCCACGACAAAAGGCTCCACCAAAAGGTAATCACTCCTGGCATGCACGTTTTGTTATATAACTCACGTTTGCGTTTGTTTCCAGGTAAGTTGAAATCCAAATGGTCGGGTCCATTCATTGTAAAGGAGGTGTCACCATACGGCGCAATTGAGCTTCAAGGGAAGGATGGCGAAACCTTCAAGGTGAACGGTGAAAGAGTAAAACCATATTTGGGAGACGAAGCAACGGAGACGCACGCCATGTATCTCCAAGACCCGAGCTACTGAAGGTCACAAGGTCGTGCCACGACCCTAAATACGGCGCTAGGTGGGAGGCAACCCGCCGTCGGTTAGTTTTTAATTTTTCAAGTCCTAGTATAGTGTTTGCATTTTCTCGTTAGTGTGTCGTTTTTGTTCCTTTTTCCGGTTGTACGATGTTTTGATGGCTTACTTAGATGATTGGTGTGGAAAAAGTGGTCGGGAAGTGGTTCGAGCGGGTAAAAGCCGTTTTAAAAAAACAAAATTTTTGAGGGGAAACAGCACAAACGGCGGGTCAAACGGCGGGTCATGAGCCGCCGTTCACCCGCCGATACGCATCAGATACAGCACCCGGGCGGGTCAATCCGCGAGTTGCTGAGCCGCGGATGACCCGCGGTTCGCGATAAAAAGGGTTTTTCACCCTTAGCCGTCGATCAGAACTCAGCCTTCCCCCTCTTTTGCACTTCGACAACCGCTCACCACCACTTCTCACCTCCATCTCCGGCGAGATTCCGACCACCACCTCTTCGATCAGGTTTGTTCCCTTGCTTCTCCTACTCCTTCTCACTCCAAGGTATGTCGATTGCCACCTCCATTCTTCATAACTCAGATTTTGTTCAAGTTTTGAATGTTGTTTATGCTTTTATCAATTCTGAGTTCAATGCATGTTTGGGCTACAATCAGAAGTGGATAATGTGGTTTTGTGGCTAATTTTTGTTCTCAAGTAGCAATTTCAGTTGTTAAGTGTTGATTGAGTATGTGTTAGGGTTTTGTTAATTTGAGCATGTTGAAGTTGTTTTCCAAGTTTGAATGCATCTGTGCTTATGGTCTCAATCTGATAAGTTGTAGTTGTCGGTGGTGTGTGTATGAGGGTTTTAATTAATCTGATGTGCATTGATGTGAGCATGATTAAGATACCGAATTTTTGAGTTGAATGTGCATGTAAAGCGTGACCTGAAGTTATTTGTCGAGTATCTGATCTATGTATGTGCTTATCGTGGGAATCTTGAGCGTGCATTTGCCTGAAAAGTGTTTGTCAAAGCCCTCCTCGCTCATAATGTGTTTTTGCCAATAGTGACTTTTAGGTCGCAGTATTTTTATCGCGATGGCTTGGTCTTCTACGAGAAGGGATATGTGTTTTGGCTTGCGTTGATATCACCCAATTGTGTTCATTGTTGTGGATAATGGTACAACCTAGGTCTCGACCTAGGTTTGGGGTGCTATGTAGGTACCGTTTGTGTGCGGATTGATTGTAACCTAAGTTTCACTTAGGTTTGGGGTTGTATTGTAGAAAACACACGTGATTGAGCTTAATTTGCAACCTAGGTTTTACCTAGGTTTGGGGTGATTGGTTTACCCATATTCTAAATAGTGTTGTTTTTATGTAGGTACCATGCCGCGGCCAAGAGTCACCTCAGTCACAAGATGGGGCGCGTTTGATAACCTCACCCCGGCTCAAAAGGAAGCGTACCGGAGGCAACAGAATCCCGATTTCGACACACGCCTAGACGCTATGCAACGCCGAGGGGTATATCCGGAGAGAAGCCTCGACTTGGACGCTATTCCGATTCCTGCACTCCGAGCGACGGCTGAGGCAAGAGGATGGATGGACCTCATTAGTCAACCGGGCCCGTATGACCCGTTACTCGTCCGGGAGTTTTATGCAGCCATGATTCCTCCGGTCTTTAACCGGTATAGCACCGTCATTGTACGAGGAGTTACGGTCCAGATCTCGGTCGATGATATCTGCCAGCATTTCCATCTCCACCGCCCTAACGGTGTCGATATCACGACGGGCATCTCGCCTATACCGGGAGTTGAGCCACATGATGTGTATAGTCATACGATTTCGCGATCACTTCGGCGGAACGGTGTAGCTCGGTGGGAAATTGTTAACTACGAGATCAAGAAATCTGAGCTACCATCTGATCTGGCCATGTGGATGCTGTTCATCAAACACAGCATTCTTCCGTCTTCGCATCATACCAACGCCGATCCTCACGTGGCTAGAGTGTTGTACTGTATACAACACAATCTCCCACTCGACATCGGCCACATTATTCACTTGGCGATTCTTGATGCCGGTGGACGGCAGGAGCAGCGTATTCTCCCGTTCCCATCTCTGATTACACACTTTTGTGAGCGAGCCGGAGTGCCACGCATTGACCGCGTTGAGGGCGAGATACCCATTGGCCGCCACGCGTATACTCGTTTCCTTAGTGCTTCGGGAGACGCGGTCGTTGAGGAGGATGTACAGATTCCGGCAGGAAATGCCGATGTAGCTGCTGAGGACCACGATGCCGCCCATGCCGATCCCTCTGACAGGGAAGATACGAGTGATTGGCCCCCGTATGCCGTTTCATTGCGCCGAGAGATGCGGCAAGGTTTTGCTACTATCCGACGACTTATTTTGGAGACACATCAGGCGGAGGCCACTGGGACTGACACAGGTACTTCATCCCGAGGACAGCAGACCAGGAGGGTGAGAGGGCGCCAGACGGGACCGTCTACCTCTCAGCCATCATCATCTCGGCCGACATCCTCTCGTTCTCGCCGCAACTGAAGACCGGTTTGTGTTTATTTTGGCGTAGTGATCTTTTTCTCTTTTGGCATGTACTTATTCGCACATACTTCTCTTTTTGTTGGATGACTGTAAGCTCTGCATGATAACCTGTAATTGTCTTTTGCTTATTGGTACCTATTACATTGGGGACAATGCACTGTACAGGTTTGGGGTGGTCCATCACAGGTATCATGCGACTGTTGTGTTGAGTATTTCCGTTTTTAAAGTCTAGTTGAGATCACTAGTTGTCGTTTGCTTGAAGAGGGGTATTGTATTGAGAACCTTAGGATAGGAACACAGTTGAGGAAACGCGGAATCGCATGACTAGGAGACATTAGTGGAGACCACCCGGAAAGGTTTTGAGCCGAAAATGTCGTAATTTTTCTTTTTCCGAGTGATTGAAATGTTTTCTTATTCAGATACACAGATCAGTTTCCTTGATTGATCATCGTAGTCGAATCTCGCTACGATATTGCATCAATTGGTATAGATAGTAGGATACGAGCTTGGCAACTTATGACGATGTGTGGACCCTAAGAGATGATCCCGGGCATTGTGTGCAAAATTTTGTGTTTTCTATCTTCTTTCTTTATCTTGTGTGCGCCTTCGCCATGTTTGCAGCCTAAATCTGTATCAGTTTGTTGTTTTTCAACCCACATGAAACCCCAGCCAAGAAAGAACTTAACCCTCATCCGAAAGCGGCTCACAGTACATAACGATGGGAAAGGATTCTGGATTGATTGGGATGAGAAAGGTACAGCGCAGAAAATCAACAGAAAATCCAACAAAGTTGGAAAACAGATTCCAAAAAAAAAAAAAAAAAAAAAAAAAAAAAAAAAAAAAAAAAAAGAAAAAATCAATAAAAAAAAAAAAAAAAAAAAAAAAAAAAAAAAAAAAAGGTGGTTGAAAGCGAGAAAGGAATAAGGGCCAGTTTGCCCAGAAAAGCTGAATAAAAGGGATCTGAAGGAAGCGCACAGTTGCAATCATGGGGGAAGGAAAGAAGGTGGTAATCGGGATGTACTGTGAAAGCGCTAAGGATTTTTGAGCCGACTTACCCTTCATTTCTTAACCCTTAACCAAGAGCCCCATTACAACCTTTTGAAAGACCCGGGTGATCAATGGGAACACATCATCGAATTAGGTTGTCCGAGTAAGTAGTCCTTGTCATACTATGCGATTCCTTTCAGAGATTGTTTGTCACTACTTTATGTCCTTTATTCTATATCTCGCATGCAGCAGTTTGTGTTTCATTTCTTGTTTAATCTCTTAACTGCATGTTTTGTGAAGTGTGACAACCTAGGATTCGAGCGAAAGAGTGCAACCCGTGAGGTAGGGTCGAGGCGAAATCCTCTCTGAAAGTGTGATCGAGTGGTAGTACTTGATTGGGTGACAATTCCTAGGTGGTTCAATCTACAATACTAGCTGTATTCAGTAGATGGCGATGTCAGTGATCAGAGACTAGGGCTTTAGGATCGGAAATTTCTTGACCGACAATTGTGTGATGTATAATTGTTCGAAAACCCCTCATGTGGTCTTATAATCGTTCCAACTTGCATAGACTGTTCTGGTTTTGTTGTTATCGCTATTTTGCTTGGGGACAAGCAACGCTAGGTTTGGGGTTGTTGATAACGCCATTTTTGGCGTTGTTTTTATGACCACATTCGGAGTGTTTGGTTCGTCTCTTAGTAAAATTAGCGAGGTTTTAATGGTTTTATGCAAGCAATTTTCAGGATTACAGCCAAGTTATGAGAAGTGGAAACGGTGCCAAAAAGAGATGGAGAAAAGGTGAAAAGAAGGGGCAACACAGCGCAAACGGCGGCTAAGCCGCGGCTGGAAGGTTTACCCGCGGGTTGTACCACGCGGGCGGGTCAAACGGCGGGTTGGTGACCCGCGGTTGACCCGCGGTTACTGCTGGATGCCTCTTTTTGATCCGTTTTTGCTGCACTAAGGAAGGGGATTCATCATTATTCAGCTAGGGTTTCCAAGGGAGAAGTTGGAGGCGACTTTTGAGAGCAGTATTGAGCCGCTGAGGAGGAGAATCACTTGGAGAATCAACAGCCACTAATTTTCATTGTTCGTGATACCGGAGGGAGTTTATGAGTTTTATTTTTCCGTTCAGTTTTCTTTCAATTATTGTTACGATGATTTTGATGTGTGTTTGTCTAAACACCCCCAACATGAACTAATTTTAGATGTTGGGGGTTGGGTAGCGTTTGGATCTAAACAGTTGACTCGTGGATCGGATTTTTGTTAGATTTATGAATTGTGAAGCTTATGACTTTTGAACTTAATGCTATTGTTTGCCTGATCACCTTACAATTGATTTGTTACTGTGAATTGATCTGAGAGGATTTAATTCCCTGTTAGAACTGGAAGTTGTTTGCCTAAAGTGAGAACTTGGATAGAGATATACCAATTAAGCTTTAGCACTTTTGCAATCTATTTAATTCTTAATTTGTCTGTTGAGATCGAGAGATGATTCATCATCTTAGGAATTAATCTTGTTGTTGTTTGAGAAAAGATAACGAGAGTTAAGATTGCGTGTTCATCAATTCTGAATCTACAAGAATCCATAATTACTTGTCGGCTGTGAAATTCCTTAAGTCCCAACTCCCAACTGTTTCCTTTAATTGATAAAGTTCACTCTTTTATTTCAGTATTCACTTTAATTCAATTTTAGTTTTAATTAATCAATCCAACTACCCTTTTTGATTATATCCACTTAGTAATAATTATAGTAATTGTGTAATTCAATTCCTAGCTCTTCGGTTCGATTCCGTACTTACCGTACGTATTACTTGATTCGACCCGTACACTTGCGGTGAGATTTAGGGGGGTGTAAACCCACCTATCAACGATGCCACCAAAGCATTTAATGAGTGCAAGATGGTAAAAGGGACATCAGTAAGTGACCATGTCATGAAAATGAAACGGCACTTAGATCATCTGGAGAGGCTTGGTCATCCTGTTCCGTTGCAGCTAGCAACAGACACCATACTCAATTCACTGTCAGAAGACTACAGGCCCTTTGTAGTCAATTACAATATGAATAACATGGAGAAAACAATAGCAGAATTGCACTCCATGCTTAAGACAGCTGAACTGAATATGGGGAACAAAAACAAGACCAAGGACGTCTTGATGGTGAAAGACGGAGGGGTTAAAAAGAAAAATGGGCAAGCTAGCACCAGTAAAGGAAAAGGACCAGTCCAGGCCATCCAGAGTGCACCCAAGAAAGGCAAAGGCAAGGGCAAGGGCAAGAAGGTTAAGCCAAACAAAGCTAGGACCGAGAATCGCTGCTTCATATGCAATGAGATCGGTCATTGGAGGCAAAACTGCCCTAAGCGTCATGAAGCAGGTATGTAAACCTCAGAAAATTTATGATTGCTTTATTTTGTCACTTCTTACTTGTTAGTTTACAAGTATACTGATACCTGGAGCAAATGATTATTGCAGGAGGTCAGAAATGAAGTGAAGTGCCCAGGAGTTGCCAAGGATCTTAAGTACAAGATGATTTAAGTCAAGACATTTTTGAATTTATAGTTTTAAAACAGTTGTTTTTGGGGGTTTATGTTTTAAACAATTTTTGAATAATTATATTTTATAATTTCATGGTTTTATTTTCAAAAGTTATTGTCTTGACATAGAAATATCTGATTATGCCTGGTATTTTTAAATCTGTATGATCCTAGTTGTTGCCTGTTATAGTTACTTCAATAAAATCTAAATTGAAGAAATTTGTGTAAAAACTATCAAAACACACGAGATTCTATAGGAATGTGTTTTGAGAATAGAACAATTATGAATAATAGTTTTGTGATCAAAAGGAAGAATTTAAGATATTAACTCAGATAGCGTTAATAGCAGTATTTATAAAACTAGAAAGATTCCAAGTTCTGGAATTAGGATTTGACCAAATCCAGTTAAGTTTTATAAAAGAAATTCTCAGATTTAACTAATCAAGTTTGATCAAGTTTTATTATTCAAATGTTCTGAGAAGAGAATTTAGGGTATTAACTCAGCTAGCGTTAATAACAGTATTTATGAAACTAAGAAGATTCCAAGATCTGGAATTAGGATTTGACCAAATCCAGTTAAGTTTCATAAAGTGAAATTCTCAAAGTTCATTACTTGAAATTAGGATTGACTAATCAAAGTTTTGGCCAAGTCAATAGTAAATTTTGAGTAATAGTTGGTTTTTATATAAGTAAGTGGGAGCCCAATTTATTCTCTATCTAGTCTGAAATAAAAGAATAAAGGATATAATTATTGATATATCTCTGAATTCATAATTCCAGGTAGGATAAGAATTCATAAGATATAATTTACCCTTTTTAGTCAAAAAGATAAAGGTTTCAAGATCCCTGAAACAAAGGTCATGACTGACTATGAAATCAATAATTAAAGTGTTGGATTAAAATATAGGATTCCAGTAGATTTGCCAGTATTGCAAATGGAATCTGATTTCAGGTAGAAATCATTCATCTACACAGCAACTAAGGAAAGTTGCAGTCTTACATATTCAGGAACTGGAAGTTACTCCAGGTCTCCGAGTTCATGGAATATGATAAAAGTCTAGTTATTGTTTTTATAAGGTGTTTGCAGAACAATGATTAGCAAATACAAGTAGATTGTATAAACAGACTTGTATTATTTGGTTGTCACTTTGATTAAAATGGTAAACATTAATCAAAGGGTTTAAACTGAAGATAGGTGATACTTCATTTTAGACCAATATTTAACAAACGTTAAATAGATATTATGAAAGTTATTAAAGAAAAGACATTCAATCTTGTTATTATTACAGCGTGTAATATGGACTATACAAGATTGATTTCTTTATTACTTTCACATTTTGCATGTTTTAATACATCCAGGAATGAAATCAGTCTCCGATTTTTCATTCAAAATCTGTCCATGACAACTTATCATTGTGGGAGCATGATAAGGTATTAAAGTCATTGTGAACTTTTAGGTAGTTATGATCAGTTGCTGAATAACAGCTACAAGTGTTGTAGACTAAAAGTTGCACAGATATTTGATAGAGTAGCAAATATCGGACGTGATCCGCGGTTGAGATTACTTCTTGGAAACAGTCATAAGTAAATCTCACAGTGGTTGTCCCTATCACCTGAGGTATCTGATTTGATATCATGAGGACTACTGAATTCTTAGTGCACTCAACCGCTATGCCGTAACAGGGTGGCTATAAAGGGTGTAACTAGATTCAGCGGAAGCCGTGGTGTCAAAGGCAGATATGCAAGATGGGATTTGCACCTCTTCTCAGAAGAGAGATATTTCTGGGCCCATCTTGACTGACTAAGTATACTGATGAAGTGCATGGCCATGCCCAAACGAACTGATTAGTTCTTTGTCGTTTACCTATCAGTGAAAGTCAGATAATCAAGAAAACAGAATCTTGAGTATTTAGAGTTGACACTTTCCAAGCTCATGCTCATAGATGAAATATCGCGATGAAAAAGGAAAAGCCAAGATATACCCAATCAATGAACAGTAGTTTCATAGATACCAGTTCCTCACGGAATGTTTATATCACCAATCTGGGTATAAGAGTTCTTGTAACCTGGTCAGCCTAAGTGCCTGTGTAGGGGCCTCCTTAGGTCAGTATAATCAAAGGTGGTATTGCCAACTTGCACAAGTGGGAGTCTGTTAGGAATAATGTGCAGAGTTGACAAACCAAGTGATTACACATCCAATGTTACAAGACACTTGAGGGTCACACCTGTGAGGACCTATAAGTCGAACAAGTTAGATGAAAACGCGAAATGGAGAGTTAGGATTTATAAAAGTATATTATAAATCAATTGGGTAATTACAGTCAGAATTACCAAAGTTGGAGGGTTATTAATTAATTAGGATATTATATATTTATTAGATAAATAAATATATAATAGTTAATTAATAAGGTTTTATATATATATTAGATAAATATATATAATTATAATTATCATATGCAAATTCTTTTCCAGCTATTTAAAAAGGAAAAGATTTGAGATAATTATAATAAGGAAACTGGATCTATTCAAACTGTATTTTTCCTCCATATAAATAAGGCTTATGGGTTAAGGAAAAAGGTGAGCTTTTCAGTTAAGAAAATCAGTTTGAGTCTCCCTCCTCCTCTCTCTCCAAACCGGCGCAAAACACCCCCCCCCCCCCCGGTCGAACTTCTGTTTTGGTTGTTCGGGTTTCATACAGTTCAACTAGAAGAACGTTCGTTGGTCGATCACCGGTGGACTATCATCAAGCAATCCAGGTAAATTAACCTAATCTAGTCTATTAGGATTAAAACTAAATCGATTAAAGATCATTAGGCTATTAATGGGTTTTAGCTTTTATCGCTTCCGCACGATTAGATCGGAAACAGCGTGTTTCTGATCGCGTAGGTTTTATCAGTTTGATTAACCTATGAGATATATCAAACCAGTGAGGTTCGTTATATCTGAGTTAATCCTCAAGTTAGTTTGATCTGAGGATACCCACAAAAACCCAACAGAAATAAAATAATATATGTCAAAAAATGGGTATGGGTGATATCGTAATCTATAATGACATTGATAATAGAGGGCATTTGGTTGGGGGTATTGGGGGATATATACCCATTACTAAATGAAAGATTTTTACCTACAAAGTTTTTCTTGTGAAGTTTATTGCTAAAGGTGATTCTTTAAAAAGCCATCGCAAAATCTAGTAGGTAAATTATTAGTGAGAAATTCAAACATCAAGAAACATTGGTACTTTGTAGGTGATTTGTTGGTAATCGCTGAAGGAAATTTTCCTCGGTATTTTGGAGGTATGTCATTTTTAGTGATAGGGATCAATGTGTCAAAAAGTAAAAACCAATGTTTGTCGGCTTGGAAGTATAAATGAAATTAACTAATTAACATTCTAATTACAAAAAAATTCAACAAGTTTACATTATAAAAACAATTCCCTACTATGTTGACCGGACAATTTAGGGCTTTGGTCTAGGTCGGGAATGGGACCAAAACCCGGGCTTTACTCAGGCCTATACCCAAGGCTAGAACAAAATCGTGCATGATCGGGCTTTAGGTCCTAGGTCCTGGGAACGGGCTTCCGTATCACTAGGCCCAGACTTTTTCGTGTTAAGCTCAGGTCGGGTTTGTGCGGGGCCTTTTATGTATCTCTACTTTAGAGGATCTCCTATTGTCCAATATAAATGCAATTTTGTTGGTTGTTTCTCAGCAAATGGCCTCTAAAATGCCTGACAATTTTGTGTTTCATTATTGACCATTAATGACTGGCAAGTTTTGTGCGAGGTTTAAAAATTACCGGTTTTGGTTAAAACCGGTTTCGAGATGGTTATACTGGTTAAAGACCGGGCCGATTATCGATTAATCGATCTGATCGAACCGGGCCGAGCCCATTTGGCCACCTCTAGATTGGAGTATAAATGATTTTTAGTGTATTATGGATCAACCATTTTACTTTATTTATGGTGTGTTCATCAAGGATGGTCTTATATAGTTCTAGGTATCAAAAACTTGCTTTAGGATGATCGATCCAAATCCTGACTCAAGAATTTTGGCTCAAATCAAAAGTAAAACATTGTTTCTTTATATGCTCAAATTTGAGAGATCAACCCTATGTATATGAGCATATAACCAAGAGTTATTATTTTAGCAAGTAGGTAGCTATCTGATAATAAAATACATTAGCAAATTAACCACCAATGAATAAGGATGAAAAGTGGTACTCCGTATAAAATCAAAATTTTCTCCACCGAGTTATATGGATTAAAACATAGCTTATTTAGTAGGCTTCTAGGGGAAGCTTATTTAGAAAGCCTAGTTTTTTATATGTCCACTCATCCCAATTTAAAAAATACTTTCATTCATTTATGAAAAAATCCGTACAAACAAAACCCTTCTCAATCTATACAAAGAAAAGTCTTCATAAATCATAAATAGGGTTTAATTCTATAGAAATATGGGCTTAGCAAAACGTTAACTTCATTAGGACCTCATCCGAGTTGTGCCAATGTAAAAGTGTCCATGTAACTCTTTACATTGTATTATGGGTTGTCTTATAGTAGTACGCACTATTTGATTGTATATATGATAAATGGGGGATTTTTTTGTGAATTTTTTTTTTGTATGAACTTGTGAACTTTCTCCAAAAAGACGATTATATGATGAAATTGGTTCTTGAAATTGTTTAATATGATGAAATCATATCATATGATATATTTTTTGTTGAAATTGTTTCATATTTCGGTGGTTTTACGTGAAATCAAAAGATTTAATAAAAATATATGAAACATATTCATAAGGCCATCCACAGCCGTACAGGTCATACCACCTGTACAGGCTGCCACCTCAGCGCCACATCAGCTTTACCATCACCTTACCACTACATTACCATTTCATCCACAGCCGTACATGTCTACCACATGTATTATTTAAATAATATATGAAAATCAAATACACACCAATTAATTCATACACACTTACACACTAATCATAGCCTTTGAAAATCAAATCTAATGGTGCATAATATTAGGGTGTAAAAGGTTAAGTTTAGAAATTAGCTTCTAATTAGTTGCATAATTTGGAAGGAGTTTGAAAATACAAAAATTCTATTGATTTTCAAGGCTATGATTTGGTGTGTAAGTATGTATGAATTAATTGGTGTGTATTTTATTGTCCCTCTATATATATATTGTATGTATATACATGTGTGTGTGTGTGTGTTGAGAACGGTGAGCTCTCACCGTTGAGTGGCCTTGCAGGTACCTTGCAGGTCCACCACGGCGGTGTTACCGCCTGCAAGGCACCTGTACAGGTGTGGTTGCAAGTCGGCCGCGGATGGCCTAAGAATGAACAAGTTACGTAAAAAATACTGAAATATGAAACATTTTCATCAAAAAATGACTCATATAATATAATTTTATCATATTAAACAATTTCATGAACCAATTTCATTGATTTAACATATGAAATCGTTGTTTTGGCTTGAGTTTACAAGTTCACACCAAAAAAATTCACAAAAAGAAATCTCTCTATGATAAATATGTGACATCTTTAAGAAAGTGGTCAAAATACCCCACATATATATAAAGTGAGATGATTAAATGAGAATACGATTGAACTTAAAACACGAGAATAGTTAAATCATATGTAATATACCCCTAAAAGATTATTGAATATGGTCAAATCAAAGATCTGCGGTCAACTTCTCCCGAGCCTAGGTGGCATGAAATGACATGGTCATTGTATGGGCCAATTGAAAAGTTATCATGCGCATGGTATTATTGAAGTCACCATTTGCATGAGTTGGAAAACTTTCTGTTTTAATTTTCTGTTTTAACAATATGTGATATGCAATGTTTTTCCTTCAAATTCTAATATTCAACAAAGTTTTTAAATTTTTTATATAATGTTATATAATAAATAATTTCCATATCCGTTAAGTTGTTCAATTAATGTGTAGATCATGAACCATCATTTTAAGTTTTTAACATAACTTTTCCAACTCCACTAACGGATAAAATGTTAATTTTCCTGAAAGGTAGAACTTCACTAAATATATATATGTCATATATTTATATAAAAAAAATATTTTTTTCAAAGGTAATATATTACAAGATTAACAAGATGCTAGAAATTACAATAAGAATACATAAAATTTACAATTTTATATAAAGAATATAATTTTCTTGAGACTTTTTAAGCAATCCCATGTGGCTAATTACTTAATGAAATTATTTTTGTCTCTAAAATTTGCAAGATGGCCACAAAAAGTCTTTGGGTAGTTGCAAGATAGCGGCTTTTCATCCCACGAAGTTTTTTAAGGGGGTTTCAAAGGCTTAGAGAGTAAGCATTTACGGACAAGAGTTAATTAACTTATTAGCTTATTTGGTAACATTATTGCCCATTAAACGATTTGTTGGTTAACATCTTTTACTGCCAAGCGTTTAGTGGATAAGTTACTTACCGGGAAAGAATATCGGATTCTACTATGCCTCTTATGGGGTAAGATTCCCGTTCCTTACCTTGCTTACCCAGT
>JARYMX010000148.1:0-57500 GCA_030169165.1 Centaurea solstitialis
TGACTTAGATAGATAGACTCCGATAGGTTAATCAACCTCTCTTGACCTTCCCTTCGGAAACCCGGAGAGTTGTGTTAGGTGGTTAGCTCAGACCGAGAGCAGCCAGATAGTAGAACGTGCAATAGTGATAGAATTGGGTGGCTGGTACTAGATTGCCTGACAATCAGTCTATGTATTAGGACTAGGAAGACCAACCTAGTTGACAATCGTAATCGTCACATGTTAGGGTGTCCCAGACTTAAATTCCTACAATAACCAATACAACTATACCTTTGGCTAATTTAAATCATCCACTTGGGAGTCGTTATACCATGATAAGTACTACTGTTTTCCTCTTATAAAGTTTAGATTACTTTCTTTGTGTTTTCTAGTTAGTTAGTTAAATCAGTTATCTTTTGCTTCTTAGTTAATTAGTTGTTTTCTTTTATTTAATCAAACTGTTTTCATAAAACTCCCAATAGCTTTAGATTAATTAAACTAGTTAAGATTATTAGTCTATATAACTTGACCGTTCCCAGTGGTAGATACGATACCTGGACTTTCCTACACTATATTACTCACGATCAGGTACGCTTGCATGTGAATGTGGTAACAGTGGCTAGGCTTTAGAGGTTAAAACTTGTTTCGCTTTTTATATACGATAATTACCGCATCAAGTTGCCCGTAATCGTTTGTTGTGGTTTCAGTCACGACGGAACTGTTAGAGCCATTTGAGGAACCGGAGAGAGAATTCAGAAAAAGAAACAAAAAGAAGTCAAAAACTAACAAAGTTCGACCACGAGCTTTGAACTTCGAAATGGGAGACGATGCACTGATGTGGACCGCCCGGAGAACCGCTCCGACCGTACCCACCAATCCGATCACGAAGCCGGACTTAAACAAAGAGATCCCGGGAAGCTCCTTCACATGATCAAGGACCTTACTTTCGACGGGAAAAACGATAGCAATCCTATCGTACACATGGAGAACTTCGTGGACATATGTGATCTGTTCAAAACTGAGGAAGGTCGAGATGATGCGATTCGTCTTCGAGTTTTTCCTCTTACACTCACCGGAGAAGCAAAAGCTTGGTTACGATCTTTGGAACCGAGTTCGATCACCACTTGGGAAGGACTTCGCTCAAAGTTCCTTTCCCGATTTTTCCCACCATCCAAAATTGATAAGCTACGAGCCGAGATCCGATCCTTTCGACAAGATGACGGGGAGACAATATCCGAAGCGTGGGAGCGATTCAAACACCTTCTAAATTCGTGCCCAAGTCACGAATTAAGTAAGAGTGAGCAAGTCCAAACTTTCTATAGTGGGCTTGGTTATTCTTCTCAAGCTACATTAGATTCATCCGCCGGAGGTGTATTTATGTACAAAACGCCCACGGAAGGGTATAAGCTTCTCGAGGACATGCTGATTCACAACATAGATTGGAGGACGGACAAGCGCTTGCAAACCCCGAGAATGGCCGGGAAAATCTCAACCGACTTCGACCCATCCGATGAACTAGCCGCAATGAAAAACCAACAGGTAAAGTTTGAACGTAAAATTGAAGAACTGATTAAATCTGTTCATGCTTTGCAGGTTGGATGCAAGGAGTGCAAAGGACCGCACTTAACAAAAGATTGCCCGAATCGTCCAATGATGACACCCGAGGAGGTACACTACCTCAACCGAGGCGATTTCCAAGGGAGGTGGAACAACAACCGTAACTTCATTCCGAGACCTCTCGGATTCTTTGCACCAAACCAACAAATTCAACGAACGGATGGAGAGCCGCGCGTTTCTATTGAGGACCGACTTATCCAATTCATGGACACTCAAAAGAAGATCAATGATTAGGTAGGTTCGTATTTACGTAACCATCAAAGTACTATCCAGAATTTAGAAGTGCAGGTTGGTCGTATCTCGCAATTGCTAAGTGAAAGGACTCAAGGGGAGCTACCAACGCAAACCCAAGTCAACCCAAAGGTAAAAAAGGCAAAGCCAATGCTCATGATGGTCGGAGAAACATCAAAGAAGAATTGGACTGACATCTACACGAAAAAGTACGTGGAGAGCGATAGCGGTAGTGAACCTGATTATGCCACGGACTATGATTCGGAGGGGTTCACAATATCATTCGAGCATCTAGGACTTAAAGGACCCATTTCTTCGAGCAATGATGAGGAGGAAGACGGTAAGCAAGGTGGATATGCGGAGTTTGTGATACCAAAAAAGGAGGACAAAGGTAAAGAGAAGGAGAAAGAGAAGGTGGCGGAAGACGAGCTCACCTACATTGCCCCTATCAAGCATGATCCGGGAAGTTACAGTTTACCTATTTCATGTTTTAAATTTGAAGGTCTTGCTTTGATAGATACAGGTGTTGCACTTAACATGATGTATGTTTGTTATTCCAGGAAAATGGGGATCAAAAAGATTGCACCAACGGACTACCAATACCGAGGAGTGAATGGATACATGACTAAACCGTTGGGGATAGCGGAAGGAGTCCCGATACGAATCGGAAATTTCATCTACTTTATGGACTTCATCATAGCTAACCTCCCGAAGGATAAAGAGATCCCGATTATTCTCGGAAGGGCTTTTCTACATACCGCCCAAGTAAACGTCGATATGCGCAATCAAGTGTCAAGCTTGGGGTATGGAGAAAAGAGGATCTACTTTAATCCCTATGGAGAGCCGGTCACCCATCTCGATTAACCTTATGAGGACCCTTCTCAAGCCTACATGAAGGACATGAACCGCCTACTACTCCCTCACGAGCATATGAAGAAAACAGAGGACTATCTGAACCCGATACACCAAAAGGATCAAACACCTAATGGGTCGGGACCCTCCAAGAAGGAGCATAGGAAGAAGAAGGGCTCGTCAGCCCCCGACGTGCCAAGAAATAAGCTGAAAATGGGGTCGAGCTCTAGACCCATTCAAAAAAATGAAGCGCTTTTCAGGAGGCAACCCGAGCATGTTCTTTCCTTTTTCATTTTTAGTGTTTTCGTGTGTGTTTTTGCTAATCTTTTTGTTTGTTATTGCTTAGGTAACCATACGGAGGGGATAGAAACAAAAAACAACCAAATCCGACGCGCGACGAAAATTTTCAAAAAGTGGAAACAGTAAGCTTTTCGCGGTCGCCAGTTTTTAAACTTGGCGACGCGAAACTAGCCTTCCTTTGTATCAGGTAAAAATTTTCGATTCTCGCAGCACGAGAGGTCCGCTTCGCGGCGCGACATTTTTGAATTAGGGCAATTTTATCAATAACCGCACGTTTCGCGACGCAAAACCTTTTGTTTAGCGACGCGAAATTGGTGCAGACGGGTTTTAAAAACCCTTCTTTCTCACTTTTTCAAAGTACACAACCCTAATTTCTCTCTAGGCGCCGCGACTTTCCTTCACGAACCTACGAAAATCGAATTTCTTGAGCTTCAATTTCATTATCCATGGCGTCAAAGGTATGATTCCTAACTTGATTTCGTTGGATTAGCTTGATTTGGTGAGATTTGATCTTGAATTTGGGCATCAATGGTGTTTTTGTGCTTTCATAGATTTAAGTTTATTCTTGAAACTCCATTGATTGATTATTGTTATTGTTTGATGCATGCTATGAGTTTTGATTGCAATTTCATTCTAGCATGAGATATTGATGTTTGAATCTAGTTTGGTTATGCTTTGATGATAAGTGTGGGGATTTTGCACCAAAATCCCCCACCCTTTGTTAGAACCCTCTAGATTTATTTTTGATGGGAGCTTGACTAAAAGTTCAAGTGTGGGGATGTTACACACCCCTCTTTGTTTTGGATTTTTCACGCATGCATTCGTTAGATTGAACTTGTTAGTCATGGAGGTTTTGTCTCGTTGGGGTTAAGTTATGTTTGAATTTTGTCTTGCATTTATCGATCACATTTAGCTAAGACAATTTCGTTTTAAATTTTTGTAGAGACAAAAGACCCGTTCGTCGACCTCCACCGCTCCTACTTTCCGTGCACCGGATGGGAGTCATGCATTCACCCATTTTATGAATGATCCTACATTGAATGCTCCGAAGCGTAAGGAGTACCGGGACATCGTTAACCGGCTTGTCACCCGCCAGATTTTCGTGCCGAGGAAAGTCGATTGGAACCTTCTTCGATCCATGGGAGTTGAGAACGACATAAAGGCGATACTCGAGAAGCACGCCTATAACGAAGGTGGCATCGAGTACTACATATGCCACGCTTGGGAGTGTGTCTTTGACATTGCCGAGACCCTCTATCGCGAGCTTATCATTGAGTTCGTGGCCACTTTCCGTTTCGACGCCGAAAAGGCCCGTGAGGAGTTCTACCAATCGTGCATGACATTTTGACTTGGTGGAGTTTGGCGATCGCTTTCATTGACCGAGTTTGCCGTGGCTTTGGGGATTTACACCCAAGCCGAGGTCGATGCTCCCGGTTTCGTGGAGTACATCTGGGCTAGTGCGAAAAGACAAGACGGTTTTCATCCTCGGTTGGCTTGGGCGATTCTGGGTGATGGCGATTATGGCAACAATCTCAAGGTTAAAGGTTTTTCTCGCTTCTTCGGACCGACTTTTGCACCGCATGCTCGTTCACGCGGTGAACGCTCGTTCCTCGAGTGAGGAAAAGGTCTCTACTTATGATCTTTGGCTTCTTGAACAACTTTCCACGGATGACAAGTATCCGAACGCCCCGTATATCATTGCCGTGCAACTCGCTAAGGCGGGTGGTTATCGAGAGGGAAGCAAAATGGTTGGTGGACAATACGTTACACTTCTCGCCAAGCACTTCGGTATCCTAACCGAGGGTGCTATTGCTTCGATGACGAGCCTCGGTGAGATGGGTTTGATCGATATGGACCAACTCCGTGGAATGGGTGTAGCGATGGTGGATCATTTGATTAGTGGAGATCGGAACACGTGGATTCACAATCCACAAGCTTACGGGACGAGGAGAGCGACGCAAGGCACGCAAGAGACCGATGGCACGAGTGGGGTGAACGAGGGAGAACAACAGGCGGATTGGATGGCGTATTCGGGGTATCAAGATTTGAGTACCCGACTCTCGGAGATGTCTTTGTCCTACGGCCAACATCATCAACATATGGAGTACAACACCAAGCGAATTGGCAAAGTGGAGTGATGAACCAAATGGCCTCCCACTTCAGTATTCAACCGAACACCGCTTATGCTCCATCACCATATTGGTCGTACTCCGAGGACGCACCACCCGGTTTCCCTACTTTCGAGGATTGGCGCAACCAACCTCGTGGCCCTTATTGATCTCTATCTCTTTTATCTCTTATTCGATATGGTTGTCTAAACAATTTTATTTTTCTGTTTGGTTTGGTTGTTGAACTTCTTTTATTTTGTTTGTTTGGTTTGTTTAGGATTAAGACTTTTAATTGTTTGCTTTAGTTGGTTTATTTTTATTTTGTTCTTTTTACTTTTTACTTTTTTTTCTTTTTGGTAATAGATACAGCCGTTTATGATCTTGAACCGAGCACGATTCTGGAATACTCTCTCTCAGATCAGATTACGTCACATAACCCGGGAAGTTTCTCTTTTTCCCAATTACTCCTTAATTGTTTTGATTGTTGCATTGAGGACTGATGCGGTAATTATCATACATAAAAAGCGAAACAAGTTTTAACCTCTAATGCCTAGCCACTGTCTTACCACATATACAGACAAGCGTACATGATCGTGAGTAATATAGTGTAGGAAAGTCCAGGTATCGTATCTACCACTGGGAACGGTCAAGTTATCGTAGATTGTTAATCTAGATCAGTTTAATTAACCTAAAGCTTTTGGGGGGGGGGGTTTATGAAAAAGGTTTTAACAACTAAAAAGACAACTAAATTAAATAAGAACTAAGAAAGCAATTAAAGAGATTGATTAAGAACTATTTGAGAGAAGCAGTAGTACTCATCATGGTATAGTGAATCCCCAAGTGGATGATTAGAATAGGTCAAAGGTTTGGTTGTTTTGGTTATTGTAAGAATTTAAGTCTAGGACACCCTAACATGTGGTGACTATGGTTATTAACTAGGTCTTGATCCTCCTAGTCCCAATACTTAGGTCGTTTGTCAGACAATCTAGTACCGGTCATCCGATCCTATTTCTATTGCATGGTTTTCTACCTCCAGGTCACTCTCGGTCTGAGTAACCACTTAACACAACTCTCTGGGTCAAAGGGTAGGTTAAGGTAGGTTGATTATCCGATCGGAGTCTATCTATTTTGGTCAAAACAGATACACCCAACCAATGAGTTCAAATAACCAAACAATATAATTCAGAACGGAACCATAACACACATTCAATGAACCAAAAACAAACCAATAAACATTAATTATAAAATCATCATCCACAATGGTTCATCGACCACAATAAGTACCACTATAAAAGACTACTCACTAGACATGATGAAAACAGAAAACATGATAGTAGATACAGACATGATACCGACAGTACAACGATGGATGATCGAAGATCGAACCCCGCAGCGTATCAGCACCACTCTCTACCTCAATGTTTCTCTCACAAGCTCTCTATCTAACTCTATTCGTGCATATCACAACTGAAGGAGGAGGCTGATATTTAAAAGAGGCGTCCAGAGCCTGTTTGGCGATCGCCAGACGGCTGCTTCGCGGCGCCAAACACTTAGGTCAAACCCTGGTCTTCATCTTTGTCGAACTTGGCGGCGCCAGATCCTGGATTTCGCGATCGCTAAGAAGCCACTGGATTGAGATTGTGCATTTTTCACGTTTTTTCGCCTTTTTTCGTACTTTTCCGTTCCACGGCCTCCAAATCCTACAAAAGCAATAATAAGCTTATTTGGTGAGTGAAATGATCAGAAACAGGTGAGAAATGGGGTAAAGTAATACAATGAAGCTCAACCAAAACATGTATAATTTTGGTGTTATCAAAATCACCACACTTAAGCTTTGATTGTCCTCAATCAAAAGACTAAAAGATAAGAAAGATAACTCCAAAATTATCTCCACCCAAGATCATCCAAGAGAACAAAGCATACTCACACAATTGAACACACAAACAAGACACGTCAAGCAATCGGATACCAAGATCAACCTTTTACCCCCACATAGTATGAATGATCATGTAAAGTGTATCTCTCAGGGGTAAAAGTGTATATGTAAGTGATCACTCCAATACTCGACTAATTCCCGCATGCATAAGCTTGTCACCAAATCTAATCTCCACCACTGAGAAGTTGTCAACCGTCAAGAGGACTTTAGGGTTGTAACATTAGGCTAAGGGTTAAGGGTAGGATAAAGGATATATAAGTGACTAAGGGTTGCAGCAAAAACCTGAAAACCAATCAGTTCAAGACCCAAATTAATCATCTGACTTTTGAGAGTTTTAGAGCTCGGGATTTCTATCACTATCACTTTTATATCGGCCTAAGCATATTGCTTATTTGTGGCTTTGATATTTATTTTTCTTTTAAGCACATCCACTCTTTTGATGTTTCTTTTTGAATGAGTCGTTTTCTATTTTTCTCTTTCTTTTTCTTTCTTTTCAAGCTCTCTATTTTTCTTTTTGAGTAGCAACTATGTTGCTTTTTACTCTTTTTCTCTCTTTCTTTTTCACAATCCCTTTCTCTATTTGTCAGATTCATAAAACGGATCAAAAACATGAAAAGCTTCCAAATTTAAGCAACGGCCAAAAGATAGATAAAAATTGGGCTAAAGGATAAAGTGTATAGTGGGTAAAGAAATGAAAAGGCTAAGGCTCAAAATGGTTACAAGGGATGAAGTGCTAATGATAAGTACTTTCCAATCAAAGGCAAGGCAAATCAAATAACCTTATGATGAGGTTATCTGACGAAGGCTAAAAGGGTTAGAAACGAAGGCCTCTATCAGTGCAATGGTGATAAATACTTCTCTTGTGTGGTCTCGACAAGTATTCAAATGACAAGTTCTACCTTGGGTCAAAGTCGGTATTCCTCACGAAATAAATAACAATTAAGGCTCAATCTCTCAAAGGAATTGGGTGAGGCACTCATGGCAATCAGTATTCCAAGGCATCATCTTACTCAAGTAATCTTATTCAGTGTTCTCCTATGCAAGCAACTCAGTCTCAAAAACAATCTCAGATTTCGAAAAAAATTGGGGTCAAATCTCAAAGCTTTCAAAATTTTGAAAAACGACAAACCAAAAGCAAAAAGTAAACCCATTTAAACAGATAAGTCTACATAACCCCCTCCCCACACTTAAAATTTGCAGTGTCCTCAATGCAACAATCAAAACAATTAAGGAGTAATTGGGAAAAAGAGAAACTTCCCGGGTTATGTGACGAAATCTGTTCTGATCTGAGAGAGTGTTCCAAGTATCGTGCTCGATTCAAGATCATAGATCGCTGTATCTATTACCAAAAGAAAAATAAAAAAGTAAAAACGAACAAACAAAATAAACCAAACCAAAGCAATTAAAAAGTACGTAAGATCCTAAACAAACCAAACAGAAATAAAAAATTGTTCAAACCAACCAAACACAAACAAAGCAAAATAAAATTGTCTTAAACAACCATTTCGAATAAGAGATTAAAAGAGAGAGACCAATAAGGGCCACGAGGTTGGTTTTGCCAATCCTCGTAAGTAGGGTAACCGGGGAGCATCCTCGGAGTATGGCCAAAAAGGTGATGGAGCATACGCGGTATTTGGTTGAATACCGAGATGGGAGGCCATCTGGTTCATCACTCCACTTTGCCAGTTGGCTTGGTGAAGAGCCTCCGTGGTGTTATACTCCATATGCTGATGATGGTGGCCATAAGATAACGACATCTCCAAGAGTCAGTTACTCAAGTCTTGGTAACCCGAATATGCCGTCCATTCCGCCGGTTGTTCTCCCGCACTCGTCCCACTTGTTCCACCGGTCTCATGCGTGCTTCTCGGTGCTCTCCTTGCTTGACTCCTCGTCCCGATAGCTCGAGGATCTCGAATCCACACGTTCTGGTCCCGACCAATCATATGCTCCACCGCCGCTATCCCCATACCTCGGAGTTGGTCCATGTCAATCAACCCCATCTCACCAAGATCGGTCATCGAGGCAATGGCACCATCGGTTAAGATACCGAAGTGCTTGGCCAAGAGTGTCACGTACTGGCCACCAACCATTCGACTACCCTCGCGATAACTACTCGCCTTAGCGAGTTGTACGACAATGAGATACGGAGCATTCGGATATTTGTCCTCCGTAGAAAGCTGCTCAAGAAGCCAAAGATCGTACACAAACTTTTTCCTCACTCGAGGAACGAGCATTCACCGCGTGAATAAGCATGCGGTGCAGAAGTCTGTCTAAAGAAGTAAGGAAGCCCTTCACCTTGAGATTACCACCATAGTCACCCCCACCCAGAATTGCCCAAGCCAACTGAGGATCGAAACCGTCCGGCCTCTTTGCGGTCGCCCACATGGACTCCACGAATCCGGGAGCATCCACTTCCGCTTGGGTATATATCCCTAAGGCGACGACAAATTCCACCAACGAAAGCGATCTCCAAACTCCACCGAGTCGAAAAGTTATGCACGACTGATAGAACTCCTCAAGGGCCTTGATTGCATCGAAACGGAACGTAGCCATGAACTCAACAATGAGCTCGCGGTAGAGGGTCTCAGAAATGTCGAAGACGCGTTCCCATGCATGGCAAATATAGTACTCGGTGCCATCTTCATCGTAGGCATGCTTTTCGAAAGTCGCCTTGATTTCGTTTTCAACCCCCATGGAACTAAGGAGGTTCCAATCGGCTCTCCTCGGTATCAAAACTTGACGGGTGAGAAGCCGGTTAACGGTATCCCGGTATTCCTCCCGTTTTGGAGCGTTCAAAGTTGGGTCATTCATGAAATAGGTGAAAATGTGACTCCCATCCGGTGCACGGAAGTTGGTTGCGGTGGAAGTTGACGAGCGGGTTCTTTATCTCTACAAAATCCAAATACCATTGTCTTAGGAATTTTTACTCAATAAACGCAAGATAGGGTTCAATCATATCAAATTTAACGAGACAAAACTTCCACGACTAAAAAGTTCAACTAGCAATTTTATACATGAAAAACCAAGATCAAAGGGGATGTGGAACATCCCCACACTTGAACTTTTAGTCAAACCTCAATTACAACTAATCTAGCTATCTAAACAAGAATGGGGGATTTTGATGTCATCGAAATCCCCACACTTATCATCAAAGCACAATCACTAGATTAAACAATCAAAAAGCATGCTAGAGTAAAATTTCAATCACAATATGGGGCATGCATTAATCAATAAGCTCTAACAATTAATGGTGTCTCAAGAACAATGTCAAATCCATAAACGCATACAAACACCATTGATGCCCAAAACAAGATCTACACTTACCAAATCAAGCTAATCTCATAAAATCAAAGTTGGGAAACATACCTTATTCATGGTGAATGAAAAAATTGAAGCTCAAGAAGGTACGATTTCGCAAAGATGTGAGAGGGGTTCGTGGCGCCTAAAGGAAATTAGGGTTGTGCATTTGGAAAAAGTGAGCAAAAGAGGGTTAAAAACCCGTCTGCACTGGTTTGGCGTCGCCAAACTGGTACTTTCGCGTCGCCAAACAGGCGGTTTTCGAAAAATAACCCTAGTTTTTAAAAGCTTCGCGTCGCGAAACGGCTCCCTCGCGTCGCGAGATTCGAAAATTTTTACCTGTACCCAGCCTGACCAACCTCGCGTCGCCAAATTTGGGAACTGGCGATTGCGAAATGCCTTCTGTTTCCAACTTTTCAAAAATGCTATCGCACGTCGGATTTGCTCGATTTTGGTTCTTATTCCCTCCATATGGTTATCTAAGCAATAACAAACAAAAAGATTAACGAAAACACACACGAAAACATAAAAATGCAAAAAGAGAGAAAAAAGCTCGGGTTGCCTCCCGAGAAGCGCTTCATTTTTGAATGGGTCTAGAGCTCGACCCCTTTTTCGGCTCATTTCTTGGCACGTCGGGATGACGAGCCCCTCTTCTTCCGGTATTCTTTCTTGGAGGGTCCCGACCCATTGGTTGTTTGCTCCTTTTGACGTATCGGGTTCGGATAATCCTCCGTTCTTTTCCCATGTTCATGAGGGAGTAACGGGCGGTTCGTGCTCTTTTTGTAGGCCAGAGAAGGATCTTCGTACGGTTAGTTGAGATGTGTGACCGGCTCTCCGTTAGGATCAAAGTAAATCCGATTTTCCCCATATCCCAAGCTCGTCACTTGGTTTCGCATATCGGTATTCACTTGAGCGGTGTGCAAGAAAGATCTCCCGAGGATTATCGGGATCTCCGTATCCTTTGGAAGATTGGCTATGACGAAGTCCGTAAAGTAAACAAAGTTGCCAATGCGAATCGGGACTCTTTCCGCTATTCCTAACGGCTTTGTCATGTATCCGTTCACTCCTCGGTATTGATAGTCTGTTGGAATGATCTTTTTAACTCCCATTTTCCTGCAATAACCAACAGGCATCATGTTAAGTGCGGCACCTGAATCTACCAAAGCAAGACCTTTAAATTTATGACAAGAAATAGGTAAGTTGTAACTCCCCGGATCATGCTTGATAGGTGCAATGTAGATGAGGTCCTCCTCCGGTGCCTTTTCCTTCTCTTTCTCCTTGCCTTTATCCTCTTTCTTCGGTATCACGAACTCCGCGTATCCACCTTGCTTTCCATCTTCCTCTTCATCATCACTCGAAGCAACGGGTCCTTTAAGTCCTAGATGCTCGAACGAAATGGTGAACCCCTCCGAGTCATAATCCGTGGCATAATCGGGTTCACTATCGCTTTCCACATACTTCTTCGTGTAGATATCCGTCAACTTCTTCTTTGATGGTTCTCCGGTAAGTGTAAGAGGAAAGACTCATCTCGGCCTTCCTCCGTTTTGAACAGATTGCAGATATCCACGAAGTTCTCCATATGTACGATAGGATTGCTATCGTTTTTCCCGTCGAAGGTAAGGTCCTTGATCATGTGAAGGAGCTTCCCCGGGATTTCCTTATTTAGGTCCGGCTTCATGATCGGATTAGTGGCTACGGTTGGAGCGGCTCTCCTGGCGGTCCACATAGGTGCTTCGTCCCCCATCTCAAAAATCAAAGCTCTCGGGCGAACTTTGTTTGCTTTTGACTTCTTTTTGTTTCTTTTTCTGAATTCCCTCTCCGGCTCCTCAAATGGCTCTAACAAGTATGCCGTGACTGAAATCACAACAAACGGTTACGGGCAACTTGCGGGAAACAAAGAGATAAGATAAAAATAAAATTAACTAATTTAAACTAGAAAGCGAAAAACTTGCAAGGGAAAGAATCCCTCATAAGGAACGATTAACAAAACTAATAAAGACTAAAATCTAACAACTACCGTTCCTCGGCAACGGCGCCAAAAACTTGATGCGGTAATTATCATACATAAAAAGCGAAACAAGTTTTAACCTCTAATGCCTAGCCACTGTCTTACCACATATACAGGCAAGCGTACATGATCGTGAGTAATATAGTGTAGGAAAGTCCAGGTATCGTATCTACCACTGGGAACGGTCAAGTTATCGTAGATTGTTAATCTAGATCAGTTTAATTAACCTAAAGCTTTTGGGGGGTTTTTATGAAAAAGGTTTTAACAACTAAAAAGACAACTAAATTAAATAAGAACTAAGAAAGCAATTAAAGAGATTGATTAAGAACTATTTGAGAGAAGCAGTAGTACTCATCATGGTATAGTGAATCCCCAAGTGGATGATTAGAATAGGTCAAAGGTTTGGTTGTTTTGGTTATTGTAAGAATTTAAGTCTAGGACACCCTAACATGTAGTGACTATGGTTATTAACTAGGTCTTGATCCTCCTAGTCCCAATACTTAGGTCGTTTGTCAGACAATCTAGTACCGGTCATCCGATCCTATTTCTATTGCATGGTTTTCTACCTCCAGGTCACTCTCGGTCTGAGTAACCACTTAACACAACTCTCCGGGTCAAAGGGTAGGTTAAGGTAGGTTGATTATCCGATCGGAGTCTATCTATTTTGGTCAAAACAGATACACCCAACCAATGAGTTCAAATAACCAAACAATATAATTCAGAACGGAACCATAACACACATTCAATGAACCAAAAACAAACCAATAAACAAACCAGTAAACAAACCAATAACCAAACAATATAATTCAGATCGGAGTCTATCTATTTCGCGGCGCCAAACACTTAGGTCAAACCCTAGTCTTCATCTTTGTCGAACTTGGCGGCGCCAGATCCTGGATTTCGCGATCGCTAAGAGGCTATGCATTTTTCACGTTTTTTCGCCTTTTTTCGTACTTTTCCGTTCCACGGCCTCCAAATCCTACAAAAGCAATAATAAGCTTATTTGGTGAGTGAAATGATCAGAAACAGGTGAGAAATGGGGTAAAGTAATACAATGAAGCTCAACCAAAACATGTATAATTTTGGTGTTATCAAGGACACTGCAAATTTTAAGTGTGGGGAGGGGGTTATGTAGACTTATCTATTTAAATGGGTTCACTTTTTGCTGTTTGATCTGTCGTTTTTCAAATTTTTGAAAGCTTTGAGACTTGACCCCAATTTTTTTCGAAATCTGAGACTGTTTTTGGAACTTAGTTGCTTGCATAGGAGAACACTGAATGAGATTATTTGAGTAAAAGGATGTCTTAGAATACCAATTGCCATGAGTGCCTCACCTTATTCCTTTGAGAGTTTGAGCCTAATTGTTTATTATTTCGTGAGGAATACCGACTTTGACCCAAGGTAGAACTTGTCACTTGAATGCTTGTCGAGACCACATAAGAGAAGTATTTATCACCATTGGACTGATAGAGGCCTTCGTTTTTAGCCCTTTTAGCCTTCGTTAGATAACCTCATCTTAAGGTTATTTAATTTGTCTAGCCGAATTTTTTGAAACTACTCACCTTTAGTACTTTGACCCTTGAAACCATTTTTTAGCCTTAGCCTTTCATTTCTTTACCCTTATCACCATATATCCTTTAGCCTATCTTTTTATCTATCTTTTGGCCGTGACTTAAATTTGAGAACTCGAGATGTTGTGATTCGTATTTTTCATATCCAACAATTAAAATGGGATTGATTTTGAGCGGAAAGGAAAAGAAAAAGAAAAGAAAAGAATGACGAAAAGAAAAGAAAAGAAATATCAAAAGAAAGAAAAGAGTCAAAGCTAAAGAAAAGAAAATGAGCAAAGAAAAAAAATTCGAGCCACAAATAAGCAATATGCTTAGGCCGATACTAAAAAGGAAGAAAAAGCTCATCCCGAGAAAAGTGCATAATTCCAAAAGTCAGATTTTTCTTAAAAGTGTTGGATCATTACTGATTGAGTTTCTTGAGTTTTTGTTGCAATTCTTAGTCACTTATATATTCTTTATCCTACCCTTTACTCTTAGCCTAACATTACAACCCTAAAGTCCTTTTGACGGTTGACAACTTCTCAGTGGTGGAGATTAGATTTGGTAACAAGCTTATGCATGCGGGAATTAGTCGAGTATTGGTGTGATCACTTATCATACATACACTTTTACCCCCGAGAGATACACTTTAAATTATCATACATACTTTGTAAGGGTAAAAGGTTGATTTGGTATCCGATTGCTTGATGTATCTTGTTCTTGTGTTCGACTGTGTGAGTATTCTTGTTTTCTTAGATGATCTTGGGTGGAGATAATTTTGGCGTTATTTTTCTTATCTTTCAGTCTTTTGATTGAGGACAATCAAAGCTTAAGTGTGGGGATTTTGATAACACCAAAATTATACATGCTTTGGTCGTACTTAATTGTCTGATTTTACCCCGTTTCTCACCCATTTCTAATCTGATTACTCATGTTTTTAACTGATTCTCACTTTTATAGTTTTGGAGGCCGTGGAACGGAAAAGTACGGAAAAAGGCGAAAAAACGTGGAAATTGGAAAAAGTCAATCCAGTGGGCATTTCGCGTCTGCGAGTTTTAAAGCTTGGCGTCGCCAAGTTCGCAAAGATGGGAAACCTAGGGTTTGATTAAGTGTCTCGCGCCGCGAGACCGCAGTCTCGCGATCGCGAAACGAGCTCCGGATGGGCTTTTAAATACAGATCTCCTCCTTCAGTCCAGAAATAATCTTCAATAATCAAGCTACAATCCTGCTCCATATTCTTACATTATTAGATCTTTTTGAGTCGGTTTAGCTTGAGTGAGAAAGAGAGAGAGAGAGAGATTTGTGCCGATACGCTGCCAGTTTGATTCTAGATCATCTATCATTGTACGGTCCGTATAATGTTTATCTCTTCTTTTGTTTTTGCTGTTTTAGTTATGGTTAGTGAGTAGTTTTCTTTAGTGGTACTTATTGTGGTAGATGAACCTTGTGGATGATGTTTTTGTGATTTAATGTTTATTGGTTTGTTTTTGGTTTATTGAATGTGTTTTACGGTTCTGGTTGCTTGTGAATGTGGTACGCTTGCCTACACTATATTACTCACGATCAGGTACGCTTGCCTGTGAATGTGGTAACAGTGGCTAGGCTTTAGAGGTTAAAACTTGTTTCGCTTTTTATATGTGGTAACAGTGGTTAAAACTTGTTTCGCTTTTTCTTAAAAGCGAGGGCTCGATACTCAGCTTCAGTACTGGAACGAGAGGTAAGAGATTGCTTCTTATTGCGCCAAGAAATTAGAGAATCCCCAAGGAAGAAGCAATACCCTGTAGTGGAACGACGATCAGTGATATCACTGTCCCAGTCGGCATCAGAGAAGCCTCGTAGAATTAACGAGGATGTGGAGGAGAAAAATAGGCCATGAAACATAGTGCTTTTCAGGTACCGTAGGATGCGTAGAACAGTTGCATAATGATCAGAGCATGGAGCAGACATAAACTGACTAACCGTGTGAACTGCATAAGCAATATCAGGCCGAGTGACAGTGAGATAAACAAGAGATCCCACGAGGTGACGGTACAATGTCGGGTCCCTTAGAGGAGGTCCAGCATTCAGAGCCAGATGAAGGTTATGCTCCAAAGGTGTAGAAGCCACCTTTTTATCAGTAATACCGGATCTAGAAAGAAGATTCGACGTATACTTGGCTTGACCGAGATAAGTGCATGCTGTTAGGAATTATGTGCAGAGATTGACAAACCAAGTGATTACACATCCAATGCTACAAGACACTTGAGGGTCACACCTGTGAGGACCTATAAGTCGAACAAGTTAGATGAAACCCAGAAATGGAGAGTTAGGATTTATAATAGTGTATTATAAATCAATTGGGTAATTACAGTCAGAATTACCAAAGTTGGAGGTATATTAATTAATTAGGATATTATATATTTATTAGATAAATAAATATATAATAGTTAATTAATAAGGTTATATATATATTAGATAAATATATATAATTATAATTATCATATGCAAATTCTTTTCCAGCTATTTAAAAAGGAAAAGATTTGAGATGATTATAATAAGGAAACTGGATTCTATTCAAACTGTATTTATCCTCCATATAAATAAGGCTTATGGGTTAAGGAAAAAAAGCCAAGCTTTTCAGCTAAGAAAATCAGTTTAAGTCTCCCTCCTCCTCTCTCTCTCCAAACCGGCGCAAACCCCCCCCGGTCGAATTTCTGTTTTGGTTGTTCGAGTTTCATACGGTTCAACTAGAAGAACGTTCGTTGGTCGATCATTGGTGGACTATCATCAAGCAATCCAGGTAAATTGACCTAATCTAGTCTATTAGGATTAAAACTAAAACAATTAAAGATCATTAGGCTAATAATGGGTTTTTAGCTTTTATCGCTTCCGCACGATTAGATCAGAAACAGCGTGTTTCAGATCGCGTAGGTTTTATCAGTTTGATTAACCTATGTGATTTATCAAACCAGCGAGGTTCGTTAAATCTGTATTAATTCTCGAGTCAGTTTGATCCGAGGATACCCACAAAAACCCAACAGTGGTATCAGAGCCATTGTTAATAAATCGTTTAGTTTTATCTGTCTATCAGTTTATCTGTTCATATGTGATCCGTTAAAGTTATTCGTTTTGATTCTCGTTTTTGTTTTTAAAGTTTTGTTTCTTTATCGCACCAAAGACACCAAACCAATTATCGGCGGTGGAACGGCGGCAGTTAGCCGACCGGACCGCCAGGACCGATCACCGGTTACGAAAAACAAATCAAGCGCCAAGCCAAACCACCAGATCGGTGGTAATGGCGTCGGCCGCTACTGCTAACCACCAAGCCGCACCACCAGATTGGTGGTGGCGGCATCGAGTGTCGAATAAAAACACCGGACCGCACCCCAGATGGTGGCCGCGGCGGCTGAATTGCACGGCAGCAATAGTGAACGGCGGTGATGGCTTCGCAATAGTCAAACCACCGCAAGCCCTGATTGGGCAGTGGTGGTGTTGCGATAGCAGTGGCAGTTGAAACGTGGAGGTGGCGGCGGCTGTGGCCGTCGTTGCCGGACGAACCACGAACCACCAAGCCGTCCGCCGGCTGCCTTGCGGCCTCGCCGGGCGGCGGCGGTGGCTGTTTTTTGTTTCAACCACCGGCCAATGGCGGATGGTGGTGGCCGGATTGTCATCACGAACGTAACCGAAAACCACCGGTTGTGTATGGTGGCAGCGACGTAAGGGTGTAGAACCAACCACCGCACCACCGTTTGTGGTGGCAGTGGTATTCGATCGAGCCACCGAAGCCGGAAGCGGCGACGGTGGCGGTGGTGTTAATCAGAACCGCCGATAGGCGGAGGTGGTGATGGCGTTTGCGCCGTACTGTTAACCCCAATCGGCCGCCATACCACCCAAGTGGTGGCGGCGATATCGTTTGTATTGACAACCACCGGAGACGGCAGTGGTGGTGGCAGCACCGCTGCTGCTGTCGTTCTCCGAAACGACCACCAACACCACCATATGTGATGGTGGTGGTGACGATGGTGTTTTTGGACCGATCACGGCGGCGGTGATAGCCTGGAGCTGCTGCTGTCACCGGTAGATTAGTGTTCACCGGATGCGGTGGTGGCGGCGATTCCGAAACCATCCGGCCACACCACCAGCGAGGTGTTGGCAGTCCAATCGACCACCGAGACCTCGATCGATTTAGGGTTTTTCGTTTTGGGCCATATTTAGTTATCGGGCCGTAAGCCCAGTATTTTTTGGACCATGTCACGGCCTAAAAGGGTTCTTTTGTTTTTATTGTAAATATCCAAAATTAATTTTGAATAATTTTATTTGGAAAATTTTATTTACAAACTAGAAATTTGACCCGATTGGTTAAATAGGCCAGATGTCGTGATTTGACCAGTTGGTCAAACCACAACACAATTTATGGGCCAGTACCTTGTTCAAACTAGTCAGTTTGGATTACCCGGTTTTATAAGCACTTTATTAAACAATTTGAGGTTTATAAAACAGTTAGTTTTATGAATAAATTAAAACCAGGTTTTACGACAATTAAAGACAAATTTTAACGGATCCAGGTTTATTTATCGTAATTACAATATTGCTTTTGTTATATTGCATATTTATATAATTGCGTGATTACTTGAGATATATATATACATCTCACTTTGAGTTTGTATCTATTATAGTATTTGCCAACCTAGACCCTTGACATATTCACGGGGAGGCCTGCGTGCCGTTTACAACCCCTTATGTAATAATGACCCTAGGATAGAAATTTTCTTTCTTTCGAGATGACGAGGCCAGTGGGAGCTACTAAAATTCTTCATCTTACCGGAATACTAACAAAACATGGCGAGGCCAGTGGGAGCTACGCGAGTTTTGAAGCCTTTAGTGAAATAGGTCATTATTGGTCCCTAGGAAACGTTGGCGAAAACTATAATTAGTCGTTATGTGATTAATTGTTTAACTGTATGATTGACTGATTATTTGTGATATCTGCATGTTAATAGTTTTAAATAAAGTTGATATTTTTTAAAACTAGGTTGTATCACAAAAGGTATATAGGTTTTATTATTATCAGTTTCTTCAAACTTTTCAAAACAATAGTTTTTGTTTTAAAACCTATAAGATGATTGTTTTATAAAAGGCAAAGTTGACAAAAACAGTTAGTTTTAATCAACTAGGTGTGCTATTAAAACAGTTAGTTTTTAATTAGCAAAGTGATTTTAGAACAGTTGGTTTTAAAATTACATGTATGTTTGAAACAGTTAGTTTAAAACATAAGTAGCCTTTATAACAATCAGTTTTTTAAAAGCCTGGAAGTAAAGTTTTTTCAAAACCCCGAAAATCATAGATCAGTAGTGCAACCCATCTAGGGGCACCTTCGGCGTAAAGTACATAGGCGTTGTAAGTGATCACACATTCAACGTCTGTGTTCAAACTGAAGCTGGAGGGGTTACATAACTCTGCGAATTATCTCCGGGTGGTACCGGCCAGAGTATAGTGATCAGGTCCCAAAATGGTGAGATCTGTTTTGGTACTATAATGTTCACCGGGTGGTACCGGGCCAAAAAGCACTTAGAGGGACTGAAACATGCACAGGTAGTTGCCATGGTCCCGAAAAGATCTAGGAGTCATGTCAGCTAGACATGATTGGTAAAAGTCCTTACCTACCGAAATAAATATGGGTCTGGTGGAGCAAGAACATTACGCACATCAGGACGTATGAAATAAGGATCCTAGTCCAATAAATTGATCATTTAAGGGTTTATTGATATTTTATTGGAATTTAATCTATTTACAGTTGCTAAAAACCAAAAGTTTTATTTTGTGTAGATGGCAAGCACTGTTACCAGCACTAACAATCTTTCCCTCCGATCTATCCTAGAGAAGGATAAACTGACCGGCTCTAACTTTCTCGACTGGGAGCGCAATCTGATGATTGTGCTCAGACATGAGAGAAAATGGTATGTGCTTGAAGAGCCACTTGGGGAGGCACCTCCGACAAACGCTCCGGCTGCTGCCAGAAATGCCCACAAGAAGCACTCGGATGATCTCCTTGATGTCGCCTGTCTGATGTTAGCAACTATGAGCCCAGATCTGCAAGCAGGACTCATAAATACAAATGCTTATGACATGATCCGCCAGTTGATGGACATGTTTCAGACACAGGCTCGTACAGAACGCTACGATGCCACCAAAGCATTCAATGAGTGCAAAATGGTAAAAGGGACATCAGTAAGTGACCATGTCATGAAAATGAAACGGCACTTAGATCATCTGGAGAGGCTTGGTCATCATGTTCCGTTGCAGCTAGCAACAGACACCATACTCAATTCACTGTGAGAAGACTACAGGCCCTTCGTAGTCAATTACAATATGAATAACATGGAGAAAACAATAGCAGAGTTGCACTCCATGCTTAAGACAGCTGAACTGAACATGGGGAACAAGAACAAGACAAAAGATGTCTTGATGGTGAAAGACGGAGGGGTGAAAAAGAAGAATGGGCAAGCTAGCACCAGTAAAGGAAAAGGACCAGTCCAGGCCATCCAGAGTGCACCCAAGAAAGGCAAAGGCAAGGGCAAGGGCAAGAAAGTTAAGCCGAATAAAGCTAGGACCGAGAACCGCTGCTTCATATGCAATGAGATCGGTCACTGGAGGCAAAACTGCCCTAAGCGTCATGAAGCAGGTATATAAACCTCAGAAAATTTATGATTGCTTTGTTTTGTCACTTCTTACTTGTTAGTTTACAAGTGTACTGATACCTAGAGCAATTATTGCAGGAGGTCAAAAGTGAAATGCCCAGAGGTTGCTGAGGATCTGAAGTACAAGTTTATTTCAATTTAAGTCGAGATATTTTTGGATTTAAGTTTCAAAACAGCTATTTCTAGTTTTATGTTTTAAACAGTTTTTGGATGATTGTAATTTTTTTTGAATTTATAATTCTATGGTTTTATTTTTCAAAAATTATTATCTTGACATTGAAATATCTGATTGTGCTTAGTGTTCTTGAATTTGTATGATCCTAGATATTGCCTATTATAGTTACTTCAAATAAGATCTATTAAATTGAAGTAATTTGTATAAAAACTATCAAAACACACGAGATTCTATAGGAATGTGTTTTGAGAATAAAACATTTATAAATAATAGTTTAGTGATCAAAAGAGAATTTAGAATATTAACTCAGATAGCGTTAATAACAGTATTTGTAAAACTAGAAAGATTCCAAATTCTGGAATAAGGATTTAATCAAATCCAGTTAAGTTTTATAAAAGAAATTCTCAGAATTAACTAATCTAGTTTGATCAAGTTTTATTCAAATGTTTTAAAGAGAGAATTTAGAATATTAACTCAGATAGCGTTAATAACAGTATTTATGAAACTAGAAAGATTCCAAGATCTGGAATTAGGATTTGACCAAATCCAGTTAAGTTTCATAAAAGGAGATTCTCAAAGTTCATTACTTAAAATTAGAATTGACTAATCAAAGTTTTGACTAAGTCAATAGTAAAATTTTGAGTAATAGTTAGTTTTTATATAAGCAAGTGGGAGCCCAATTTATTCTCTATCTAGTCTCAGATAAAGAATAAAAGATGCAATTATTGATATATATCGGAATTCATAATCCAGGTAGGATAAGAATTCATAAGATATAATTTACCCTTTTAGTCAAAAGGATAAAAGTTTCAGGACCCATGAAACAAAGGTCGTGACTGACTTTAAAATCAATAATTAAAGTGTTGGATTAAAATATAGGATTCCAGTAAATTTGCCAGTATTGCAAATAGAATCTGATTTCAGGTAGAAATCATTCATCTACACAGCAACTAAGGAAAGTTGCAGTCTTACATATTCAGGAACTGGAAGTTGCTCCAGGTCTCCGAGTTCATGGAATATGATAAAAGTCTAGTTATTGTTTTATAAGGTGTTTGCAGAACAATAATTAGCAAATACAAGTAGATTGTATAAACAGACTTGTATTATTTGGTCGTCACTTTGATTAAAATGGTAAACTTTAATCAAAGGGTTTAAACTAAAGATAGGTGATACTTTATTTTAGACCAGTATCTAACAAACGTTAAATAGATGTTATGAAAGATATTAAAGAAAAGATATTTGATTTTGTTATCATTACAGCGTGTAATGTGGACTATACAAAATTGATTTCTTTATTACTTTCACATTTTGCATGTTTTAATATATCCAGGAATGAAATCAGTCTCCGATTTTTCATTCGAAATCTGTCCGTGACAACTTATCATTGTGGGAGCATGATAAGGTGTTAAAGTCATTGTGAACTTTTAGGTAGTTATGATCAGTTGCTGAATAACAGCTACAAGTGTTGTAGACTAAAAGTTGCACAGATATTTGATAGAGTAGCAAATATCGGACGTGATCCGCGGTTGAGATTACTTCTTGGAATGAAGTCATAAGTGAATCTCACAGTGGTTGTCCCTATCACCTGAGGTATCTGATTTGATATCATGAGGACTACTGAATTCTTAGTGCACTCAACCGCTACGCCGTAACAGGGTGGCTATAAAGGGTATAACTAGATTCAGCGGAAGCCGTGGTGTTAAAGGCAAATATGCAAGATGGGATTTGCACCTCTTCTCAGAAAAGAGATATTTCTGGGCCCATCTTGACTGACTAAGTGTGCTGATGAAGTGCATGGCCATGCCCAAACGAACTGATTAGTTCTTTGTCGTTTACCTATCAGTAAAAGTCAGATAATCAAGAAAACAGAATCTTGAGTACTTAGAGTTGACACTTTCCAAGCTCATACTCACAGATGAAATATCGCGATGCAAAGGGAAAAGCCAAGATATACCCAATCAATGAACAGTAGTTTCATAGATACCAAGTTCCTTATGGAATGTTTATATCACCAGTCTGGGTATAAGAGTTCTTGTAACATGGTCAGCCTAAGTGCCTGTCTAGGGGCCTCCTTAGGTCCGTATAATCAATAGTGGTATTGCCAACTTGCACAAGTGGGAGTCTGTTAGGAATTATGTGCAGAGATTGACAAACCAAGTGATTACACATCCAATGCTACAAGACACTTGAGGGTCACACCTGTGAGGACCTATAAGTCGAACAAGTTAGATGAAACCCAGAAATGGAGAGTTAGGATTTATAATAGTGTATTATAAATCAATTGGGTAATTACAGTCAGAATTACCAAAGTTGGAGGTTTATTAATTAATTAGGATATTATATATTTATTAGATAAATAAATATATAATAGTTAATTAATAAGGTTTTATATATATTAGATAAATATATATAATTATAATTATCATATGCAAATTCTTTTCCAGCTATTTAAAAAGGAAAAGATTTGAGATAATTATAATAAGGAAACTGGATTCTATTCAAACTGTATTTATCCTCCATATAAATAAGGCTTATGGGTTAAGGAAAAAAAGCCAAGCTTTTCAGCTAAGAAAATCAGTTTGAGTCTCCCTCCTCCTCTCTCTCTCCAAACCGGCGCAAACCCCCCCGGTCGAATTTCTGTTTTGGTTGTTCGGGTTTCATACGGTTCAACTAGAAGAACGTTCGTTGGTCGATCACTGGTGGACTATCATCAAGCAATCCAGGTAAATTGACCTAATCTAGTCTATTATGATTAAAACTAAAACAATTAAAGATCATTAGGCTAATAATGGGTTTTTAGCTTTTATCGCTTCCGCACGATTAGATCAGAAACAGCGTGTTTCAGATCGCGTAGGTTTTATCAGTTTGATTAACCTATGTGATTTATCAAACCAACGAGGTTCGTTAAATCTGTATTAATTCTCGAGTCAGTTTGATCCGAGGATACCCACAAAAACCCAACACATGCAGCATCTGATAACACTTCAAGACCAAGAAAATAGTGTAGCTTACCCAGATCTTTCATCTCAAAGCTGGAACTGAGAGACTGTTTTAGATGAGTAATACCAGTAGAGTCACTCCCGGTGATGATCATGTCATCCACATAGACAAGGATCATGATGGTTCCAGATTCAGTGGTGCGAGTAAACAGTCCAGAATCATAGTTACTCGCAAAGAAGCCCAAAGAGAGGACTGTATTGCTGAACTTCTCAAACCAAGCACGAGGAGTTTGTTTGAGGCCATAGATGGCTTTGCGTAGGCGACAGACATGCCCAGGAGGAAGAGAAATACTAGGAGGAGGAGTCATATAGACTTCTTCTGATAGATCGCCGTTCAAGAATGCATTCTTGACATCCATCTAAAAGAGAGGCCAACGTTTCGTGGCAGCGATGGCAAGTAGACTGCGAACAGATGTTACACGAGCGACAGGAGCAAATGTCTCCTCATAATCGATGCCATACTCCTGACTGAAGCCCTTTGCCACAAGACGGGCTTTGTACCGATCAATAGAACCGTCTGACTTTGTCTTGATCTTGAAGACCCATTTAGAGCCAATGGGTCTTTTTCC
Organism: Centaurea solstitialis; assembly: GCA_030169165.1. NCBI lineage: Eukaryota > Viridiplantae > Streptophyta > Magnoliopsida > Asterales > Asteraceae > Centaurea > Centaurea solstitialis. The sequence continues at coordinate 24,299 of JARYMX010000148.1, forward strand.
AGGAGGAAGAGGGACAAAATCCCATGTTTGTGCCTTGGCAAGAGCTTAAAGTTCCTCTTGCATAGCTGCCTGCCAGTTAGAACTCGAAGAAGCTTCCTTGTAGAAAGTTGGTTCATGATTGGATAGTAAAGTGGCATAACAATGATAATCACGAAGGTGTGAAGGTACTTGCCTTACCCGGTTTGAACGTCGTACATTCTCTGATGATGATGGTCCAGGATTCGTAGACTCCACAGATGGCTCAGATGAAGACTGTTGAGATGGTACGGATGGTTCGGTCGGAGGAACAGGAATAGGATCAGGAGAACCAGGTGGAGGAGGAATATGTGTAGATGGGACAGGAGAAGCCACATGTGTTGGAGCTTCTGAATTTGGAGTAGGAATAGGAGATGGTAGGTCTAGGGAAACAGATGGATCCGTAAATAAAGGAACAGTAGAGATAGGTGTTTCAGAGTTGGAGTTTGGCATGGTGTAGAAAGGAACATGTTCCCAGAATGTGACATGTCGATATATGCGCATACATTTGAGATAGGATCCCAACAACGATATCCTTTGTGTTCAATCCCATAACCAAGGAAAAGACAAAGACGGGAACGAGGTTGAAGCTTGGTATGCTCGTGAGGTTGTAATTGAACAAAGCATGCACAACCCCACACTTTTAAGAGTTCATATGCAGGGGTGATGCCATGAAGAGCCTCATAAGGGGACTTGTTTTGAAGGATGAGAGTTAGATGTCGATTAATGGTGTAGACAGCAGTGAAGGCAGCTTCACCCCAAAAACGTTTGGCATAAATCAACAGGGTACGGATAATATCAAGAATGTGCCTGTGTTTGCGTTCAGCACGACCATTTTGAGGAGAAGTACCCGGACAAGAGTATTGAGAGATAGTACCTTGAGAGCAAAGAAAGACGATGAGTGAAGATTCTTTGTATTCCGTAGCGTTATCGGCTCGGAGAATCTTTATTGGTTTTAAGAATTGGGTGTGTATCATGCGGGCAAAAGTAATATAAATCTGAGGTAGTTCTGATCGATGTTTCATAAGATAAATCCACGTGAGTCGTGTGTGATCATCGACGAAGATAACAAAGTACCTGCACCCACCCATAGATGGATGTGGTGCTGGTCCCCATACGTCGGAGTGGATAAGGTCAAAGGCAGAAGTAGATGTATAGTCATTTAGTTCAAAAGGTAGAGCATGTTGTTTGCCAAGTTTACAAGACAAACATAAAACTTCATTGGAAGTGATGTTACCTAGAAGACCAGAGTTAGCTAATAGCTTTATTCTGGCCGATGACAAGTGTCCAAGGCGAGCATGCTAGAGATCAAAAGAGGGAATTGTGGAAACTGACGCAGTAAGGTTTGTGTATGATGAAGACAAAGGTAAGCGAAGATAGACAACTTCAAGGGTCTGTCCAACTCTACGGCCTTTTCCAAGAATCTGCTTCGTCTTCGGGTCCTGTATAACACAACCAGAGAAATCAAAAGATATTAGTAGACCCATTTCCTGGAGCTGGGTAAGTGAGACTAGCCCTATCGCTAGTCCTAGTACATGCAGTACATCGGGTAACTGAATCGTGTTAGTGGAGAAATTCCCACTGAATAGTACAGGCTTGGGAGTAAGATCCGCTGTGCGAACAGTTGGATGCTGAGATGGCTGCTTAGTGATGAAACCCAATGGATATGGTGACATATGGTTAAAGCAGCCAGAATCAAAAATCCAGAATTTGCCCAACGTAGACGATCGTGAAGAATGCATACCCATAGTCCAAGATATTGGTTGTTGCATAAGTTGTTGACGCAACAAAAGTTGCATGAGATGTTGATTCTGACACAGGAGTTGCATCAGTGCAACCTTACGTGACGGATCCAGTGACACAGATCCATTTGAAGTGATGGCTTTGGGTTTAAAGTGATTGAGGTTGGATGCCATAGATTACTAGATAAGAGAGGCAGGATCGCCAAACTCAGAGGGCAAGGTCGCCAAGTCAAGGTGCGGGGTTTGAAAATCCGATGATGCGCAGAAAGAGAAACTCGGTGTTGGAAACCCGGTTGTTGAGAAACCCAGTGTTGGAAACCCGGTGTTGGAAACCCGGTGTTGGAAACCCGGTTGTTGGAAACCCGGTTATTGCAAGTATGGGCCGAGGTTTATGGGCCGAGGTTTGAAGCCAAGATCCAGTGTTTGTTTGGTTGAAATCCGGTGGTGGTTGTGGTGGTGGAAACCCGATGATTAAATCAGGTGTTGGAGCGATGGTAGAAACCCGATGATTAAACCCGGCCAGATATCCAATGGCAAAACCCGGTGTAAATATCCGGTGATTGAAGAACCCGGTGTGAGAGGCCGGAAGCTTGAAAATCCGCCGTTCTAGGTTAAGATTTAGGCGGCTGTGTTGGCGATTCTAAGTTAGGAATCGAGTCGACAGCGACTGCGATCTGATGGCAGCGGCTGTAATCAAGTCTGATGGTAGCGGCAGAGAGGCGGAGAGGCTGAGGCTGAGCGGCAGAAGACGATTCTGGTGGTTGCTTGTTGCTGTAGCGATTGGTTGAAGGCTTGTTGCCGTAGCGATTCTGGTGGTTGAAGGGCAGTAGCGGAGAGGCTGCGGTGATGATTGTAGTTGAGAGGCGGCAGCAACGGTAAGTGGTGTTACGGCGGTGATACGACGGTGGAAACTCGGAGGCGATACGGCGGCGATTTAAGATTGAGAGGAAGCAACCTAGTGCTCTGATACCATGTTAGAATTGATGAGCGATTGAAGACGAAGATGGAACACACGAGAGGGCTAAAGGTTAGCCGTATGTATTGATAAAGAAAACTGTATAATGTGTGTTACAAGAAAGCAAAGAGAAAACCTAATATATATATATATATATATATATATATACAGTGTAAGGAAAGTAGGAACGGGCCACAAGCCCATGGGCTATATACACTATACACTAACAGATGAGGAGTACTTCATCTACACTCTTTCGCAAAGTGCCCAAACTTATGACACTTGTAGCATTCAACTTTGCAAGGAAGAACTCTTCATTGCAAAGTTCTTCCTTCTTGTCCTGTTGATGAATCTTTTAATTCTCATTGTGAGCATTGCCATCTGCCACCTCAGATCCATCTATTCTAATTCATGAGGATGGATTTGTTCTAGATCATCATTGGTGAGAGATAAACTAGCATGGCTTGCTAAAAACGCCTCTAGAATAGAACCATTTGCGCCTTCTCGCTCAGGAACAAAGGTACTTGCATTAGGTTCACTTGCTGATGAGAGTAGAGCAACATTATGAGAATACCATGTAGGATTTTCCTGTGCCTAAACTTCAGATTTAAATGCTCGAAGATCATAATATAGATCATCAAGCTCCTTGTCTTCCAGATTGTCATTATGCCAGAATGAGACAGTATACATTTCCACTCTTCACCTAAGGACCTCAAGAATTTTCTGTTGACATTATCTTGATCAATGGTGACTCTAACTGTAGCCAATTCTCCAACAAGTTTATTAAACCTATCAATGGTCTGAGTCATGGTCTCATTCTTTCCAGCCACAAAATTTTCATATTGTTGTTCAAGAATGGCTTTCTGGTTCCTCTTTGTGCTTTTGGTGCCAAAGAATCTTTTCTAAAGCTTCCCAAAGAACTTTTGCATCAGCACACTTGTGGAATTGGTGTTGATATTCATTGATGTTAGAAATATAATTGTGTTGTGTCACTTTGTAATTGTTCTAAACATTGTTTCTGTTTGTGTAATTGTGGATTAGGCCCATTGTAAATTGTTTAGGGCCCATCCATTTTGCCTCTTAAAGGCCCCCATAGAGGTAGTATAAATAGTAGCTTAGATTTCATTTGTACTTTCCACTCTTTTTACACACACATTGAAGCTATTGAATCATTGATGACTATTGGAACTTATTCATACTTTATCATCATGATACTGGCTAAATATTTCATTGATGTTGTACTTTTTGCTTCCATCATCTAGATCATAGTGTTCATACTTGGTTGATTTGGAACCTACAATTGGGAATTGCTAAGAGCACGGTGCTCAAAGCTTTCATCTCTGACTACCTTTATTTTCTTTCTGCTTCATTCTTTGGAGGGGGTCTCTTTCCATCAGTACTGACCTCACCTTTAGTTGTGGGACCATACCCGATGATATCCCACATAGAATAATCAGTGAGAATGATTTATAGTCTGGTACGAATTTTCCACATGTCAAAATTATTGGGTTTGAGCATTGAAACCTTTAAAACAAAAACTCCTTCATTGGTTCCTTCCATTGTTGAATCTTGGGTCTGAGTTGTGATGACTCTGATACCACTTTTTAGAATCGAATTTCATAACAATAATTATGAGAATCAAGATCTATTAAGGAAGATTGCAGAATAACACCTAAAAATTTAGCAACAATGCAAACAACAATGAATATGAAATTACTTTTATATTGATTAAAGTTGAATGATTACAAAACATAGCCCCGATCTGCTGAATGAATTCAACAGACATACAAGACTTCTCTAAAACTGGATCTTGAGGCTAAGAACTCTAAAAACACGAATACTATAATGGATGTGTTTGGCAAACCTAAGCTAGCTTATAAGATAGTCCATCCAAACATGTACCAGGAAGCTAGCTTTTTGAAACGCTACTTTGAGTAGCTTATGAGGAGCTTATTGTAGCTTTTTCCAATTATACCCTTATTAATATTAATTATTAAATTCAAATATACCCTTTTTGGTCATTTTACATACTCATAAGCTAGTTTTTGCCAAACATAATTTGTTCATACGCTAGCTTATCAACTACTAACAAGCTTATCAATCAACAGCTAGCTTATCAGCTATCCGCTAGCTTATCAGCTACCAGCTAGCTTATAAGCTACGCTTGCCAAACATAGCCAATATCTTTAACCTTTAAGATAACTAAACAATATATACAAAACAAATTTACAAAGATAACTACAAAATAGAATTGATCTTCAAAATCTTGTTCATAATTATCTTCAAATCCGTTTCTTGCGGAATAAGCACTTGAGCAGCCTTAACTTCGTAGAACATCATCATCTTCTTCTAGCAGCACTATCTCCATTCAGCAGCATTATCTTCAATTAACAGTTTTAACTTCTTCACATAGCACTAACTCCAACTAGCAGTACTATCTTTGATCGACAATATTAACTTCAACGAACAGTACTATCTTTAACTAGCAGCATTATCTTTGTACATCATAAAGTGAGCAGTACTAAGTTTGTTCTTACAGCAAAAACTTGACTTAGCATATTTTAGACCCAAAACTATTCACCTTTATGTAATGATCCTTGTACTATCATGGTAACGGGGAGATTAATCTCATCAAACACAACTTTTCTTTAAAAAGGGATGATCTTTGTAACAACATAGTTGCATCCCACATGACTGATAAATATGAAGGATGTTGGGTAGTTCTAATGAAAACATTAGCAATCTAAGTTGGGGTAGTTCCTGTTAAGTCAGTCCGCATTGATGAAAAAAGGGATTTGTGAGCTTTTTAAAGTAGGGTGAGGGTTGTGACACCCCATCACACATGGAAAGAAGAATGAAATTTATAATCTCTCTATAAGCTTCAAGTAGTAAGTTTCCAATAACATTACCATGATTTTAGGGCGAGGGTTGTAAAACCCCATTGCACATGGAAAGAAGAATGAGATTTATAATCTCTCTATAAGCTTGAAGTAGCAAGTTCAATAACATTACCATGAATTTGAGTTAATTTGGTGTTAGTGGGCCACAATGCTACTTTGGGATTATGGTGTCACATGTATGACATGTTAAAGTTGAAACTATTTGGGTAAAAATTACTTTGCTTGTCGTGATGTTGTATGCAATACAAATATGGATCCAAAATACCATTGTTACCTATGTATCGAACATAATTTGAGTTTTAAGCTAAAGATTTTGTTGATCATTTTGAGAATGTATATAAGGAGGATTAACATGTTTGATGCCATCAATATTTCTTACTAATATGAGTTTGTAAAAGGGAGAAAGTGAATACAAACATAAGTTTTATATATTATCTTTCACCTTTATTAAATACAATGTAGATTATCCAATAAATAGAAAAGATAACCGTAGCCTAAAGAATCTTTTATAATATGGTAAATAAGAATTAGATCGCTAAGAATTTATAAAATAGAAGTTCTAATTGTCTTCTTGCAATCTTTGCATATCCATGCTTTTTTCACTTTTTTGATATAGATTTCTTGCTCTAATATTTATAGTAGTTTGTGCCTTAAATGTGACTTAAACTTGTACAAATGTCTCCATGGCATTATTGCCTTGTAGATATCTCCTTGAGCATGTTGTAGCACGATACTGTCTTTTTATGATGCAGGCAATAATAATTTAAGTAAAAGCAAACTTACTTTTACGACACAAATGGTACGATCTAGTATAATAAGGACATATAAAGTAGGCGACAATAGGTAGGTGATTTTTGAACTGTAAGTTCTCGATTCTTTAGCGCGAGGAACTATAGCTTTGCAAACACCCAACTTTCAGAGTTTATGGTTGGTCTACATTTACTGTGTGGTCTTAGTAAACCGTTAACATATATTCTTCCAGTATCTCTTCAACTTGTTCTACAACTCGCTAAAGGTGTTAACTTTGACTAACTTCAGCTCTAAGTTCCTATGACCATGTTTACTGCTGAGGTGGTCTAATTGATTACAAATACATATGTGATATGTGATCTTTAGTGTCATTGATGATAGGAGGACCAATATTTGCCAATCATGGACATCTTTTATATGCATTTAAGTGCATAATGAAGGTGATATTGAGTTGGACATTTAGGATGTTTGTTGAACCTCATGATTGGAACAAGTAATCTTCCAAATTTTATATTTTATGTAAAATGATGGCAAATACGTGATCATCAATCTTGATGCTTTAATTAGTTCCATAAAGTGCAAAAACTAGTGGTCCATGCTTATTCTTATGTATGAAAGGTTGAAGATTCAACAAAACCTTTTTTTGGTGATGGTTTCACATTTGGCCCATATGGAATTTCAATACTTCACGTCTTATCTCTTCTCATTTGTGTCCAAAGTATTTCATGTCATGACATAAAAGTTATAAGACAGAACTTATCTATCCTTAATATGTTGTTCATCCATTTGTATTTTTATATGAAAATATTGGTATGTGAACACTTTAGACCTTTAGAAGTAAGTTATTCTTTTAACTCATGATATAAAGTTGTACTTCGTTATTTTCACTTTTGACAAATAATTGTTCGTACATCTATCAATCTTAAAAATACTTTTCAAATTCAAAGAATGAAAGATTGTATTTCTTTTTGGGAATTGTATCATTTTGTGAGATTATATTTCACATTAAAAGCTCTATGGAATGTTGGAAAGAACACATAACTATATATTCATATATTTCTTCATATGCAATATAGTTAAGTGTTTTTATTTTGATAAGTTTAGAGAACGTTAAAGATAAAACGATCATGAATTGTAATGTTGTGCCCTTCAGTGTAATATTACATATGCTTACGTTCGCTTTCCTCTTAATATAATACAAGATTATGTGTTATTACATGATCATGAATTGATTGGTGTCGAGTAGTGATTATACAAATGAGTATGCAAATACGTAATGTTGTATATAGTAAATATACACAAGCATATATAAAGGTATGCATACATGCATACATAAACACATATATCTATTTACTCATGCATACATCAAAGACACATTAAACCATCCGTATACATCTAAATATGTAGCAATCAACTTTTGAGTGTTCGGTTAATGGTTATGATTATGGTATGATTTTCTAATTTGTCTTTGGATCAAAACAATCATATTTAGATGATCAATTAAATTTTGCTAGAAGAAATATGACTATGTATTGAAATATTATTTAATTATCTCTACCCTTAACCTTAATTATTGAATTTTATTTATTCTAAGCCACAATAATCACTTTTACAATCCAATCCAAACGACTACTAACATGAATTTATAGTTTGGTTTGATTTCAGTTTGGTTACTAGAAAAACTGTGAACTAAAATGTATTAGTTAGATACCTAGGTGTCTAAACAAAAATAGAACCACAGGTCGAAATAAACCGAAATAATATAGTTATCATTTACAATTAAGCGTGTTTATGTAGAAAAAAATCATTTGCAATATAAAGGTAATACTAAAATAGAACATTTAAACGCATTACACACAATCAAATAAAAATAATGCAAATGCTAGAAATTGAAATAAATATAATTGTTTAAAAATATCCAATCTTAATTTGGTTGATGTCGACTCCTTCACAAATTAATATCACCAAATTTAGTCATCAACCACAATGGTTGGCACAACAAGAGGCGAATCATGTTCGGGTCGGGTAACTACAATTCAAAAGTAAAATTGAGCTATATATGATTATCTCATTTTTCGGTTTTAGATCAAATCGTTTGGCTAGGTTGCTTGGTTTTCCCGGGGATTTAAGCTGAAAACAAGCTGAAGTCTTTGTTGATTAATCTCATAAATTGTTTGAACACCTAAATTTTTGGCTTGATAAATTTTATTTCAGAAAAACTTCTTGCAATCATATCACAATATTTTATACATCATAATTCACATATAGACTAAATTTCTCTAGTTAGGTTTTACCTATCTTAAGCAACAAGTTCACATGGACATCGTATAACTTTCCTCGGTATTATTACTTAAAATATTAAATACCCATTTGTTATCATCTCAAAAAAGAAAACTTTATCATGTCGTTCTTATAATGTCTTTCAGACCCCTCTTTTGGTTGACAAACAATGGTATCTTCCAATTGATTCATTACAACAATCAATTGCTCATTCTCAATATTTCTATCACTCTACATGTCAAAGAAACTTCAGAAAAAGATTTGTTGATAATATGTACAAATATTATATGCATCACTATTTGATAATACACATGCAACAATTTCTGTCACGAGGATACCGCATATCTGACTTGATGATCTCTTTATTTTGAATGTGATTTGGCATGTGCAACACGTTGAGATAATCGTTAGAGTGTACTTGGTGTGTTAAATGTTTTTTATAAGCGTGCACACATATAATATTTACGTATGATAAAACTCACACATAGTTTTCACCATTGGTGACACTTAAACACTTCACCGTTACAAAATTTGGCATGTACCGATAACTTGGGTATTATCTGATCAAAAGAATGTTGTAACAAAATTACAAGAATCTATAGAACTCTTAATTTGTAAGTAATCTTGAAAATGTTTTATTTCATGTAAAACAAAAACAACTAAGTGACCATCTACTTGATACATCAATTAGTGCCATGCATAAAGCACAAAAATTTGTGGTCCATGCAAAACCTTTATACCAATGCTAGCTAAGATTCAACACATCATTAACTTTAGTACTTCATGCATTATTGTATCTCACATGTGTCCAAATTAATTCCAGGTTTTTAAGTATGTTCGTAAAAATTATCTTGTATATTATTTAATTATATATATATATATATATATATATATCGTATGACGATAAAATTTGCATGCAGAAATAAGTAGTCTTACCTAATATACTTGTTCTTTTAGCTTATACTATGAAATTTGTTTTATTATTTACTTATAGTAATAGTTGTTCAAATCTTTCTAAATGTCAACACATTCATTGGAAATTTTGAAAAGAGTGTATTTGATTTTATGATATTGTAACTGTATTTAAGTCTTTGTTTTCGGCACCAAACGTACCAATATATGAGGTTTAAGTGAAAGCATATTTACTTCTATAGTTGTACTTCATAGCATACAAAAAAATGTTTGATAAGTTTGTTTGATAAGTTCATAATAAGGATAAGACTATAATGTTCACAAATAAATGACATTATGCCTTTAGTGTAATGTTACGACTACTTAGATTCGTTTTTCTATTAAAACATACGAGTTTGATTTCATATGTTAATTGGTTTTGTTTTGATACTGGTAGTATTTGGGAGTTGATAAGGATTTTTAGAGATCTTTGGAGCTAGACGAAGAATTGATCCTGAAGGAAGTTCGGAATCCTGTATCACAAGATGAGAAACCGTTGCTTTGCACGACTTATCTCAGGTTGAAAGTCACACATGTGTTCCAAACTATTCTACACCGATTGTATTTATTTCTTTGTTTTATTATTGGAGATCAAAGTATATATCAAGAATCAAAAAAAAAAAAAAATGCAAGTACCAAGCAACTTAGATCGCTTAGGACACGCATGAGACACTTTTGATGGGTGAATTGTGCAACTAATTTTCCATACATCCATGAAACTTCATGGTGCCCATGTTGCCAATACTATGCCATGCCTTATCTTTTCTTTTTAGTTATTATCTTTTCTTTTATTTATTAACTATCCTTTATATTTTTAGTTAAATCAGATTAGTTTTATAGTTGCTTTAGAATTATAATTAATTTTGAATTTAATTCTATAGTTCTTTTAGAAGAGTGTTCGGGTCAAAGTCCGACTTAATTCCATAGTATTATAAATAGAGTTAATTATTTACGATTGTAATTCATTTTTTAGACAACATAATTCTTCTACTTCACAATTTTAAGAGTTTTCTCTTAAGTTTTCAATAGAAGCTGGAAAGAGGCTAGCGAAAAGATAATAAAGTTACACCTTTTGAGGCAATAATAAATAGAGGTTCTTCACTCTATGAACTTATTATGACACTCTTTTGTTTAAGGATTATCCAACTAAAGGACTTATCCATAACAAACTCGAAACATATCTTCTAACTTTGATTGATAATAAAGAGTTGTCAAAGATGGATGTGTTGCTAAAGCACCATATTACGTAACAAAAATATTTTTTTAATGAATCAGTATGAGATAAAAAAAAAGTTAAAGAAACAATACTATAAAATGATAGAACAATTAACTTATTACAAGTTTCTTGTCCAATGTAACTAATTAAAAGATGTTTGAGCTCTTAATATGATGTTAAAATTTTCTTGGGTCCTATTGTATATAAAAAATATTTTTTATTTATGATTTTTGTAAATTACAACTATATAATATATACTAAAAAATTTGGGCCCCCTATTTTGTTTGGGCCTTGGGCATACGCCCGACCGGCCCTCCCCAGGAACGGCACCCTGATTATACATTATAAATAGAGTAATTATGGATTTAGTCCTCGTGGTTTTGTTGTTTTTACGGATTTTGTCCTTGTGGTTTGCAAATTCTATTGGATTTGCTCTCTGGTGGTGCAAGTAGGCAGGGACCAAATTCAATAGAACTTGCAAATCACAAGGACCAAATCCGTAAAAACCACCAAATCACAAGGACCAAATACGTAATTTACTCTTATAAATATTAGAGTCAATAATGGATTTGGTTCTTGTGGTTGCCCAAACTTCACTTATTAAATAAAAAGACTTGATGTTTCATCTGGGACGGACCTAGAGAAATTTTCAAACGGTGGCACCACTTGACTATAAGAAATATATATAGAGATATTTTACAAAGTCTATATTGGTTTAGTGGTTGTTATTACAAGTTTTTTAGAAACATAATATTAAAAGCTAAAATACTAGAAAAATGTCTCTAACAAGATTCAAACATGAGACATCACCTTTGAAAAGTAAGGAACTAACCAACTAAACCAAGGGAAACTTGTTTCATTATTGAAGTTTCAAAATATATATGGTGGCACATAACAAATTAGTGGCACCCTATATTTTTTAACACTGTGACGAAGAAATGATACGGTGACACGTGCCACCATGGGCCCTTCACTAGGTCCGTCAGCTTCATGTTTATAACAATTTAGTCTCTCACGTAACAGCTATCCACCATCTGTGTTAACTAAGATGGCTATCATTTTTTTAATCATTTTTTTATTTTTATTTTTCTTTTGATAATCTTCATCTCTTCATTCATCATCTTCACCTTTCATTGATAACACGAAAATAACACAAACCTAAATCCAATAATTTTTTCCCTATATTAGACACACTTAGTTTTTATATTTTGTATATGTTTTATACTTAGTGTAGCTTGTTGTATTTCTCCATTCCTATGGGTTTGTTTTTGTTGATTCGTTCTTTATTTAAAGATATTTTCTCCTCCAAATTTGGTATGAAGATTTACGTTGTCATTGTCTCAAAAATCCATTAGCTACCGATGATCTCTCTTCCCCTTCTCCAGCCGATTCTCTTTCCTCTCCTTCCCGTTTGCTTCGTCTTAGTCTTCAGAGGTTGAATTCATTTCACCTCTTAGTCTTCTAGATTAGCCATCTTTCAACCTTTTATTTTTTAATACTTAGGGGAGATTGTTAGTTCCAATATTCTGTATAGAAGTATTGAAAAATAGGCTAAGTCTAGTGTAACGCCCCGATATCCCAAACAATATAATAAGCATAACATTAAATTCCCAGTGATCCAATACGCAAATATTAAGAAATCTCAACTCAAAAGTAAAAGGGTTTAATGGTGCATGCGGAACATCCCTCCACAGCTGAGATTCTAATTAAGGACAAAAGTACTAACTTCCACCGGTAGAGCTACTCTAGACGTCTACCTTCTCCTTGCCTCTCGCAACTCGATCTTTCCCTGAAAGATTTTAGGTTTTGAAAAACGAGGGTTAGACCGAAAGGTCTAGTGAATTCCCTCAAAACAGTTTAAACAATAGTTCCGGCCCGCTGGCCAAATCACAATTTAATATAAGCAGCAATGCAAATGTGTTACGGACAAAGAACTTCCACAAGGCACCGAGGCCACAATCACATCACTCCCAAGGGACGGTGTCCCGAGGTACCCCCAAATGGCGGACCAGACCAAATGGTAAACACTCCCAAGGAACATACAGTTCCAAGGTACCCAATGTCCATACTTGTAACACATTTCATTCCAAAACATTCCAACATTTACATTTAAGCATGCATTAAACGTAATCCAACTATTATCCATATTTTCACAAAACAGTTCATCATCAATAGCAAAACAGTTCGCAAATCAAATGGATATATATGTATGAAAGCAGTGAAAACTATCCATTCATTTTCAGGCAAGGGAACTCACCTGAGCCAATCCTACTGGTTTGCTGCGATCTCACGTAACGCCCCTGTATGATTTCTAGAGTATTAGTGAAACACGCTTACATGATCCTCTAACTATGACACCCCTATGAAGATAAATCACTATGGAAACATCCTCTCCGAAAATAACCTTAATAACAAAACCTTCCAAAACTCGACTCGGAAAACCCACCATTCTCCGATTCGGAAAACCCACCATTTTCCGATTCGGAAAATGGCCATTTCCGATTCGGAAAAACCCCAACCAATATTTTCCGAACTCTAAAGGTAATGAAGTCAAAATGACGACTTAACTAGCCAATTTCCCGATTCGGAAAACGTAGGTTTCCAATCCGGGAAAGGCATGTCGAAACAAAACACCTCAGAAAACACCACATATTTTCCGATTTGGAAAACATAGATTCCGATTCGGAAAATATGATTTTCCGATTCGGAAAACATAGATTCCGATTCGGAAAATATGAATTCCGATTCGGAAAACGTGAACAGTTCCGGAAACAGCCCTAAATCGATCAAAAATCGATTCTAACTCAATCCAATTGTACCTAAACTAATCCCAAAGCAAATATACGTCAATTAACAGTGATCTTACACTATTCGGGCATCGAGATCTTACCTTACGAAGCGAAAATCCCCTATGAAAGCTTGATGATGATATTAGTTCCCCTTTTCCTCCAAAACACACACTTCACACACTAACAATTTCCACAAATGGTTTAATTCCAGGGTTTAAGGTTTAAATACCTTGGATTTTGGGCCAAGCCCATACCTAAATTGGTATAAGCCCACATCATTAAAGACTTTTCAAAAGTAACACATTTAACTCCAAAAATCCTAATTTTCTCACAAAAAGGTCATTTGACAGAAACTTAACTTAATTAACTCCATCCAGAAATCTTGGTTATTACATCTAGAAATCTACAGTAGACAGTTGAACACCAAAATCAGAAGATGCAATCTCATAAGGTATTCCAAACAATCCTCGAAGGAGTTAACTTGAAGATCTAGACCACGTAACCTCTTATATGCCTATCAGAGCTTCTGTGGTAGTTAACCTTTGAGAATAAGACTTAAGCATTTCTCAAAGTTCGTTCAAGTGATAAATACATGCAAATCACGTGAGGCGGTTACAATGAATTTAAGGATTTATATTTACATACCTCGAAGATTTGATTTGCCTCCAGGTGTCAGATGCTCATTGGTTAAAGTCACGTGATCTACTAGTATATAGTTGAGATTTGCTCATGTAATTTGTATGCAAGCACACACACTTGAGAGTATTATAATTTGTTGAAAGCATTATACACAGTTTCTACGTGTTCTTGCATTCTTCATCATTTAATGAGATCGGATCATTCCATTGCTTCAATCATATTTTATTTATGATTTTGTTTCATTATTTCTATGTGTTTATAATTAAATCGTCTAAATCCCTTTCTATTTTTGCTTCCGCTCATAACTTACTTTTTAGGGACTTTCGATTAATTCATTTAATCAAATTGTTTAAGGGAACAACAATAACTAATTATATAATAGTTGTATAATAATAATTAAAAAACAATATCATTTAAAAGAACCTAATAATTATTAACAACTCGTATTACTTTTTTCATGTGTTGCACCATACAAAAGTATATTCACAAGTATAAGTGGAATACTACATGCCATAAAACACATGCATATTATATAAATTTCATTATACACATAATTGTGGAAAATAAAAGCATTAATAATTGTTTATAAAGAAATGATAAAGTATCCAACCAACAGAATTTACATATAGATTCTCATGGATAATGGGCAAAAAGATATTTTATTTTGTCTTTTCATCTCATTTATTAGATGTAGTGATTAATATTTAATTATCTATAACTATGCATTTTAAATAGTACTTGTCGTAAATTTAATTATATATATAGCTATATATTTTTTAATATTAATATAGCTATATATTTTTTAATAGTACTCCTCATAATTGCATAAATGCTAGAAAAATTATACGTTGAAAACATGGATATTTATCATAATTGCATTATGATTTTTATTGTTGTACATAAAGAAATTGACCAAATTGTGCAAAATTATGACCCTTTACTGCATAGAAAAACAATGAAACGTCTAAAGACCAAGAATTATTTAGACCAAGTAAGTTAAATCAAGCTTGTGGTGTTATAGGGCCCCCATTGAGAGCTTACTAAATCCTTTGTTTTCAAGTATCTATTTTGCTCCATTCATAAAATCGCACAAAAATCTACCAACTATACAGGCAACAAAAGTTGTCTAATTAAGATATTGATTATGTATACCATATACGTCTACATAAATAAAAAAACATTGTAAAAAGGTATTACATTTCAGCTTGTAACTAAAATCCAATAACTTAAACATATGAGAATATATATATATATATATATATATAGAAAAGTTCAAATACAAACCACTTTTTGGTTGTGAACGTGAGGACAGTCGACAGCACGACACGTGGCAAAAATTCAGACTGACACGCGCGACTTAAGCCCGCGACTTAGCCTTATTCATTATGAATATAGCGTTATTCATAATGAATAAGGCAAAGTCGCAGGCTTTATGCACACAAGTCGCGCGTGTCAGTCTGAATTTTTTGCAACTAAGCTTTATTCATACTGAATAACGCATTATTCAGTTTGAATAATAGTGTTATTCATTATGAATAAGGCTTAGTGGCAAAAAATTCAATCTGATACGTGGCGCGCTCTGGGCTGTCCTCACGTTCACAACCAAAAATTGGTTTGTATTTGAACCCACCCCTATATATATATATATATGTATATACATATAGAGGGTCATTCCTTTATGGACCTTACATTTTAATTTGTGTAAACTTTGTAAACAATTAGCGGGTAGCGGATCCATAATTTTTTCATAATGGGGGAACCTTTAAGGCGGATTAAAGCCTCGCAAAGTCATCCGATATATCTTTAGTCTAATTCCATTGTTTCGAGAGATTTTAAAGTTTTTTGGTGGATTTCAAGTGATTTATAATTCTTTGTCGATTTTGAGGAACTTTTTAGGCTTTTCTTGGTTGATTTCCAGAGTTTCGTTTTCGTTTTTGGTTAATTTTGAGAGTATTTTCGTTTTTTAGTTGATTTTGATAGTTTCGTTTACGTTTTTATTTGATTTTGAAAGTTTATATTTTATTTTTGATAGATTTAAAGAATTACTTTTATGTTTTCGATTAATGGGGACCCATAGGAGAAGTTACTGGGAAAATTTAAGGTAATAAATTAAAAAAAATTACCTAAAAAAATTATTTTTTCATATTTTAATGGGGCCCATGCCCCATGTTTTTTCAACCTACATCCGTCACTAGTGATCAACCACATTGGTTAAACTTATTAATACTACAAAAATTTTAAAGGTTAAACAAAAACCGACTTTGACCTAACTTATATATTATGAAAGTTATTTTCTACAAGTCAAATGTCTAAATTATATTTTGCTTACAATTAGAAGCACATATCTTTTGAGCTCTAACCTATATTATTTAGGTATATGATGATAATGACAAGGAGGGTTCTTCACCCATTGGGTTAAGAGAAAAATGTGTATATCATATCTCAAACCCAAGTAACTTTGTTTTGGAAAAGAGTAATTCCACTCTTCATCAAGATTAATCTTACACGAATCGCTACTATAGGCTTTGTCTACCCTTGCCGTAAATCTCACAATGGCCACAAGCCCACAAGGGCACTTTAAGTCGAGTTTATTTGACATGTTTAGTTTTATTTGGCTATATTAATGATAGACATATAATTTTATCAAAAAATATGATTATTATCTTGAATAAATCCAAAATAATATATTATACAAAATGATATATGTGTGTGTGTGTGAATCATGTATAATTTTATACATCGACGAAAGTTTTTTTGTTTACTTAAATAGATAGTGTTCTTGCATAAACCCATAAACCCATTTGTGAACTCCACGATTCCTATAAATTTTATGAATCAATATATGTATATATATATATATATATAGAGAGAGAGAGAGAGAGGGAGAGAGGGGGGGGGGGGGGGATTGGTTCATAGAGTTTATAAAAGTGATGGAGTTTATAAAACAAGCTATCTCTACATATATATAAAAACATCTTTATTTTTATTTTTATTTTTCAGATGGGGAGAAGTGATAAATATATAGCCAAGTGTAGGGGTATTATTTCTGGAAGAAAAGGTTGTAGGTGAATTCAATTTGATGAGATTTTGGTAATGGAAATATAGCTTTTCTTCCAACTTTGTGCATTATGCTTTATAAAAAGCTTGGATAATAAGATCACACCCAAAAGTGATGGGACCTTGAAAAACTCTTATGAAATTGTTTTATCAAATTCAAATCTAAAATAAGATAATTTAAGCAATTTGGTATGTGATTTTATATTAATTAATTAGTTTTATTATTATTTAGTAGACATGTAGGATTTAGTAACTTTTAATATTTAATAAATCTAAAAGCGTTTTCATATTCTATTAACTAATATTTTCGTCTATCAACTAAATTTTTTTAATAATTTAACGAAGCTGCCAAAATGTTTGTTAATTAAAATAGCAGATTTTATTATTAAACTGAGTTTATGTGATATTGATGTTATGTATAATTTTAAGAGAAAAAATATTTTGGACGAAATCATATGT
Source organism: Centaurea solstitialis (assembly GCA_030169165.1). Taxonomy (NCBI): domain Eukaryota; kingdom Viridiplantae; phylum Streptophyta; class Magnoliopsida; order Asterales; family Asteraceae; genus Centaurea; species Centaurea solstitialis. Next base: position 42,052 of record JARYMX010000148.1, read on the forward strand.
ATTTCTAGTAAGACAAACCTTCCAAACAAAGTAAGATGCTTACGCTATGACCGATCAACTAAAAGGAAATTACATTGACTAACTGATCGAGTAGATGAGAAATGAAAACGTGTTTATAGGGATGTCGTCTTTGAAAGTTTATATAGGGAAAAAGAGAATTATCTAGATAAAGGGGAAAATAGCATAAAGTAAGTACCACTACAATAAAATCAGGTTTAGAGCATGTATATTAATGATTAAGGGAGCGTTTTGATTGGGGTAGTGAAGGGTAAGGAATGATAATAAAAATGTGATTTGGTTTGATATAATATAATATAGGTTCATTACCTTAAACCTGTTATTTATATAGGTTACCAAATTATGGGGACTTGAAATCTTATTCCCCATTAGGCTACACGCACCCAACCCAATCAACCCACTCAACCCACTCACTTTTTTAATGGCACATCAGCTGACACATCAGCTTTTTCCCAACCCTCTCTTTACCCTCCCATAACCCTCTACAACACACACGCAACCCTCCCAACCCTCTCACTTTTTAATTTATTTTATATAACTAAATAGTATAATTAAATAAATAATATTGCTAAAAATAATTTAAAAATTCTAATATTAATAAAAATTACATAACATTAATAAAAAAATTACATAACATTAATAAAAAAATTAAAAATCAATATCGAGATTCCAAATATGTTCCACTAAATCCGCCCAAAGATTATGTTGAATAGTTGAGTTTCCCACTTGGAAAAGATTCGCCATACGTTGCTCCTCAGTGTATTGTGGGTTCGGTGGATCCGGAAGATCGTGCGGGACAATACAAATGGCTTTGTTTTTGTTTTCGATTATCATATTGTGTAATATGATACACGCGTACATAATGTTGCTCATCGTACGTATCTCCATTACGCGAGCCGGTTGTTTGACTATACTCCAACATTTTTGGAGGATGCCGAAAGCTCGTTCAATATCTTTACGTGCCGCTTCTTGCGCTCCCTTAAACTTAATTCGTTTAGCGTCTTCCGGATAGGAAAACGCTTTGACAAAAGTAGCCCATTCCGGATATATCCCATCCCCGAGATAATATCTGTGCTTGTAGGTGGCTCAATTTACTTGAAAAGTTCGGTCGGGTGCGATTCCGTTATACACATCTTCGAAGACGGGCGAATGATTGAGCACGTTTAGGTCGTTCATGGCACCGGCACAACCAAAGAATGCGTGCCAAATCCATGCGTCTTGGGAGGCCGCTGCTTCTAAAATGACTGACGAATGCTGTTTATCGCCTTGATGGTATTGACCTTGCCATGCAACCGGACAATTCGCCTATTCCCAATGCATGCAGTCAAGGCTACCGAGCATGCCGGGAAATCCGTGACGCTCTTCGTGCGCGGCATACAACTGCTGAATATCTTCGTAAGTCGGCTTGTTTAAATATATGTGGGTGCCAAATCAATCAATCAACCAAGAACACTAGTTATCTATGATGTATATGCTAAGTACAAAAGATCAAGATAGATTGCATTCATGGATTGGTGAGAGAAGCAAATGTAAGGAAAGTACAAATGAAGTAACCTACTCCTATTTATACTAACTCTATGGGCTAGGCTTTTTAAATTCAAATGGGCCTAAACACTTGGGTCTTTAAACACATATTACATAAAAGACAACTAAGTTTAGGAAATTACAAAATTGACACAACTAACAAATATTTCTAACAATTTCCCCCTTTGTGTCAATTTCGTCGCTTATGATGACTTGATGATTTCCTCTTTGATCCTTCAGTCTCCTTGGGGTTCTTTGATGATCCGTCTCTTCTTCGTGATGATGGTGGCGGCGGTCTCTCCTCAACTCTTTTGACTGGTCCCTCTATCTTCCGAAGACCACAGTATGATTCGAAGCGTCGTAGAATGATGCGATGTTCTAGCCGATGCTCGATGATCTGGAAAACCTCGTCGATCAGAATAGAGGGATTTATCCAGTGCTTGGTCTTCAACACCTCAAGCTCAAGCCTCTTCTTCTCAGTAGCCAACCCCTTGTTGATGATGTGAAGCGTCCCGTCACTGTACTTGTGAACCTCATCGCATCGCATAAACTTCTTCTCTTCCTTCTGGTTCTGGTACACTACCCAAGAGTTGGTTTCTCGAGGACATGGTAAAGAGAATAGCGATCGATGTTCGGGAGGTCTTGGTTTGGCGGGGAGAGGTTGATCGTGCTCTGATGACTCTCTAACCCGATCTGGAAGTCATGAGTCTCTGAGTTCTTCCGGTTCCTCTCGATAAAATGCTTAACAGCTTCCAGTCTCTTGAATGTCTCCTTAGGTCGGGTTGTAAGCGTCTTCAAGTCAGTGTACAATGTGTCAATGTCATCAAGATGCACATTGTCGAAATCAGCTTCGGAGAACGTGAACTCCCTGTTTCTCTTTCGGATGACAGAGAAGACTGAGGACCATAAGCTCTGGAAGCATACGGATGAAACATCACTGACTCGGATGATCGGGTTGTCATAGAAGAACACGTTTGCTTTGGGTTTGGCTTGAGTATCCATCCAGTAGAGATACTTGGTCTGCTTTTGTGGTGGCAGATCGGTGATGTTGTAGTACTTCTCCAGAGGCACGTTCTCCACCTTGTCAGTGAAGATAGATCTATGAGTGTCCTCAAGATAACTGCCACGCCTTCTTTCTCTATCCCACTTGACTGATTTGAGCGGCTCCACATACTTTCGGCGATTTGACAGTGCACCCTTCTCCCTGGAATAGATCACTTTGGGAGGTGATACCGATGGCTGCCTCCATTGACCATGAATCGGTCGCTGAGGGCCATGTGTCACAGGGTTGTTCGGACCACGACGAGAAGCTTTGACTGGTGGAGAGGGAGTGCGAGAAGGTGAATCATCCTGAACTGGAGATGGAAGGTGAGGCAGTACCCTTAGTTGAGGACCTCTGTATGTCAGAGACGGCGTCAGAGGAAGAGGAGACCGACGTGGTGAAGGCGTATCATATGAAGAGTGTGGAGACATAGGTGGTGAAGAAGAGTCAGAACTATACATCTCCATACCCGGAAGAGACTGATGTGGAGGCGACTGACATGGTACCAGAAGAGGAGAGTCAGAACTGTAGCTCTCCATGCATGACTCATAATCATCAGAAGGAACATCATCTGAAGCGGGTACGCGGACAGGGTGAGAGATTTCCGGGTTGACACAAAAAACAATCTCTTGACCCTCCGCTGAATCTGCCGTCGGGTTCTGACCAGGCTGAGACTGAGATACATCGGCACCGGTCCCCATATGAGTACCGGAAGGAGCGGCGGCGCCGGAAGATGTGCCTGTCAGAACTGAAGAGCCAAGCCGAGCCTTCTTATGGATTTCCCCCTCACGGCGATCGGGGTCATCTCGGTCGTTGTGTCTACGCTTAGGTGGCTCGACTGATGCACGGCAAGAAGTCTCAAGGGCTCGGATCTGAGTCTGCATGTCTGAAATGGAGCCCTTGATCTCAGCTAATTCCTCCGTCTTCAGGGCATCAAGCTTCCCTTCGAGCCTCTGGATAGATAAGACTACCTCTTGAGAAGAGGAGGTAGCCGGCTCGGGACGGTTCGCGGGAAGTGATGGATCAGAGAACCGCTTCAAGTATCCCAGAAGATTGACCTCATGGTTAGAAAGATCACTTCTGGATAGTAAGGATGCCATAAGAAGGTCCCGTAACTCATCAGAAGAGGAAACGGGAGCGGTGGATCTCGGAGGTGGGGAAGGTGATCGGTGAGGTGGTGTTGGATCTCGTACAGGCTCAGTCACCTTCCCTTTGCCCTTTAACCGGGCTTCAAGTGCCGCAAATTTCGCATCAAACTCCTCACGGACAGCCTTTAGGGAGCTGTCCATCATGTCCCTGACAACAAATGCCGGGTAAGTAACACCGGGCTCACATAGAGTACCCGTTTGCACAACCGCTGAATCAACGGTGTGGCCTACTTTCACAGTTGGCGTGATGATAGCCGTGGTAGGTCTTCCCTCCGGTCCTCGTGAAATGCCCTTCGTGGACACCACTCTCGGGGTTCCGGTTACGTCACTTAGAATCGCGACAGGTGGAGCTGAGACTATGTCACACAGACTGGCAGTATGTGTACCTAGAAGTGTATCGGGCACTAGACTCTAGTGCACATGAAGTGAAGGTGGGGATCGGGGCAGGGATCCTCCTGTTTCAATATCATTACCCTCCAAGTGAGGGCTTGATAGCCGTTGTGCTTTGTCCTCGTGGAATGAAACACCCACCTTTTGAGAGATGGATGAGTGGATAGGTGGGGCGTGCAATTGCACCTCTAGGTGGGAGGTGTCTTCTTCAATACCCGTACTCAACACATGTGTACGGGTAGCAGATGTGGCTGCCCAACGTCTACCTAAGGATAGGCGAGGACCGGTTAAAACCTTTGGTCCAGACTCCCACTCATCATTTCTTTCACTTCCCTCGCTCAGCTCACTATCATAGCTATCTTCGACTGTTTTGTCTCCCTCAAACCTTATTTCAACCTCACTGGAGTATTCAGACTCAGAATAATATTCCACCAAAGAGAAAGGTGTTCTGTTGGCCAGTACAGGTAGAGAAAAGCGAGAAGAGCTTGCTCCGATTTGATCATCGTCACCGCCTAAGTTACCCTCGTCATCTCCCCCCGACTCCTCATCTTCACGCCCTTGGTCATCACCCCCAGATGAATGACCACTCTCATAACCCTCACCTTCTTGTCTAAGGGATTCCTCCGGGGTGCCAGCCTCCGGCTCTGAAGGTTCTGGTAGAGGAAGTGAGTCTAAGTATGCTCTCAGAATCGGTGAACGATGATCAAGTGCATCAAGTAATTCTTGGGGAATCTTCATCGGAAAAATCTGTTGATGATCAGTGTTATCAACTAATTTCGACATAGGCCATGTAGGAAATAATGGAAGCCCCTTCCGTGGAATACTACAGTTCTTATCGATGATGTGAGAGATGATAAGTGCCAAGAACCGGGGATACGGAACGAAATTTCTGGCCTTGGTTCCTGTCTTGTCTTTGATCACGGATGAAAACTCCTCCCAAAGAAAATACTGATAGTCGGTGTCGGGGTTGTTGGTGGCACAACCAAGAAAGACTTGCTTTAACTCTTTGCCGCATTGATCTGTTCCTCTGGTGCGAGAGGAAAGACACTTATTGAGGATGGGAAAGAGGGTGGACCAGGCACCGGCGATATGTTTGCGTTTGAACGCTCCAAGAGTAGGAAGGTCTTCCTCATATCCGAGAGCATAGATGGTCTGGAACATTTCATCGTCAGACAAATGCGCTGCCTCAGGGGTTTTAACAGGTACTTGGAGGATGCGACAGAATCGGTCTCGAGTGAGTTTGTACTTAAGGCCGTCAACCTTGCATCTGAAGTGTTCAGGTTGGGAGGAGGTACGCGGAATAAATTGCATAGAGTCATAGAATTGTTGTATGTAGACTTCCGGGATCTCAACACAACGGGTGAGAAGTGGGGTAAGAGGGTGGTGTCGAAGGATTTCTATGATGATTGGGTGTGAGGTTTGAAAGTGATCAAGGTCAAGGTAGTGGTTGTTTTGGTTGATAGGAAGAAATTTGGCATAAGGAAAGAGGCTATCAGAGATTTTCTGAAGTTGAGGTGAAAGGGTATCGTAGGTAATGGGTTGGGGTTGAGCAACCCGAGACTGTCGGTGAGCTGAAGAGCTCGGATTCACCATTGTACCTGAAAGATAAGATGTTAGTATTGAGGTAAAAGCATAATTGAGATATACGGCACACATCATTGAGATGTGTTATTGTGTACTAAATCAAAAGATTTGGTACAGAATAACACAACACATTGAGTGTGAATTTTTCTCAAGTCTGGAGGATGCACAATTCAAAAGATCTTACCAACCCGAGACATGAGGGTGTACACTTAAGATAATTTGAATGTGGTGGTATCATGACATGGTGAACCAAGTAACCAATTATAACAATTAAGACCAATGGAACATGCATAATAGATAATCAAGCAAGGGTGAGACATGATGAATCAAGTAATCCAATCATACATGAACAATATATCAATAACAGTCAGGCATGCATACAAGACTCTCTTGAGACCAGAACCCGAAGCAATCTCACAACGAAATCCAGAAATAAGCAATTCGAGTTCTCACTTAACAAAAAAAAATCTAATAAAAAAAAAACCAAAAAAAAATAAGAACACAAAACAAAAGAAACAAAATGACTAAGAAAAAAAATCACACACAAAAAGATATAAGTCTTATAAAAATAAAAAGAAAGAAGAAAAGAAAGAAATAAAAAAAATCTTTTATGTATAATAAAAGAAAAAAGAAAAAACATTACAAAAAAAAACAAAAAAAAATTAAACAGGGTCAGAAGGAGGGCTCGGTCAGAGCATGATAGATGGGTCAGACGCCGGTCAACGGCTGGTCAGCGAGAAGAAGGCGGGTCAGAGGCCGGTCAGAGCTCGGTCAGCACGTCTGACCGAGCGTCTGACCGAGTGAAGCTGAAAGAGAACGCGTGAAATGGCGCGTGAGGGAGCGTCCCAGGCGTGTGAAAGCGCGTGTTGAGCGCGTGCAGGCGCGTCGGCAGCGCGTGTGGGCGCGTGAAGTTCGTGGGACCGCGTGCGACAGCTGGAAAACGCGTACAGATGTGTGGGAGACTGTGTTTGACGTTGAGAGATAGCTGGAAACGCGTTTTTTTAAAACAAAACCTTCCTCTCCTTTTTTTTCCTTTCAGATCTGAATGCAAGAAAGTTTATGCATAACACACAAAAAAAAAACCGCATACACCGAAGAAGAAGATTCGGTCACACACAACTCTGGTCAGGAGAGGTTCTTCGGTCGACGGAGAGTTACACATGACCTCCAGTCCGGTTCCGGCGAGAGCTCCGGTCCGGTCCGGTTCAAACTCCGGTCAACGATGATGCAACACACATAAGCAATCAAACACGGTCTCCGGTTCTGGTATGGTCTCCGGCCATGCTCAGGTTGCGAAAACTTCCGGTCCGGTCGCCGGCATGGTCTGGTCGCCGGCGACGTTCTCCGGTTCAAGATACGGTCGACGAAAGAGACAAGATACAAGAGAAAAAAAATCCGGCCAACGTCCTGTCCGGTTCCGGTCCGGTTCCGGTCACAACTCTTCATCTTTTTTTTTTTCAAGATTCGAACAAGACATTTTCCGGCCCGGTTCCGGCGACGTCCGGTTCCAGCGACATCTCTTCATCTCATTTTCTTTTCAAGATAAGGTCAAAGAGGTTTCCGGTCGGTTCCGGCCGTCCCGGTTCCGGCGACGTCCGGTTCCGGTCGGAAAGGACTTGAGTTTGGTGCGGTTAGCTCGGTCCGGTTCGGCGACATCGGTTCGGCGAGGTCGGTTCCGGCGAGGTCACTCGGTCCGGTTCCGGAAAGATAAGTGGCCGGAGGATCAGGACTGGGTGGATTTGAAGATTCGGTTCGACGACATCTCCGGTCCGGTTCCGACGAAAGGTTCGGGTTCCGGCAAGATCAGGTCGCTGGAGCTTTTTCCGGTAAGATCTCGAAATCTTGGTGGAGACCAAAAGACCAGTTGATGAATTGAAGAAGATGATGGACATAAAAAAAAAACAAAAAAAAAATAAAATAAAAGGAAGAATAAAAAGAGTATTAAAATTAGATAAAGAGTAAAAATAAAAAAAGGTAAAAAAAAATGATCTTTGAGTAAAACCCCATCAGCTTTCAAAAACACCATTCCACAAAAAGATATCTATTTTTAAAGATCAAAAAGTGGTTTGTTTAAATTTTCATGAAGAAAATTATGAACCCTTGAAGAACACAACAATGGTGGAAAACATCTCAACACTCAAAGCGTCACCAAATCACAAACATTTTATATGAACAGAAAGCTCTAACCACGATTTACAACTTTAATGAACACACTTAGCACACAAACCAACCCAAAAACTCAAAAATCCAAAGATAGTGAGTTTGGGGTTTTTCCATAAACCCTAGAAAATTTTTCAAAGAAAAGGGTTTCAAAATCTAATCTAGATGAGAATGAAAGATCCAATAAGAGGTTTAAACTAGATAGAAATGATGGATTTACCTTGAGAATCAATAAAAAATGAAACCTTTGAGTTTTGATTGATGTGAAGGTAAAAAAGAAAATGGAGAGAAAATTTTTGGAGAAGATGATGTTGGAGAAGATGAATGAGGGAAAAAGACAAAAAGAATTTGTGTTAAAAGAAATCTGATTTTTTTTTTTTTGAAAAGTACAAACCATTAAAAGAAAAGAAAATTAAAACCTATAAAAATAATTAAATCCTATTATATGTATATATTTAGAGAATAGAAAACTTACCTGGGGTGTTTACCTGTTCCCTTTCTGATCAGGCGGAGGCAGACAACGTTCCCCATCGGAATAGGCATGGGGAGGGAACGTTCCCCCTTGACAGATGCACACTCAATTTAAACAATTAGGAATACCCACAAGACCATAAAATAGATACAAAAGAGATGAAACTAAACAACACCTAATCTATCAAGAGCTTAGTCCAAGACAACGATGACACAGTGGTCAACCATTGGTCTGAACACTGGGTCATGGTTCTGAAGGACTGAGATAGATGATCACTCTTGAGGATCAAACATGCCAAGCTTGGAGATTAGGAAATTAAACCGTTTCTCATCCAACGGCTTGGTGAAGAGATCCGCAAGTTGATACTCGGTATTTACAAAGTAAAGTTCAATCGTACCTCTCTCCAGATGGTCTTTAATGAAGTGATACCTTATATCAATATGCTTAGTGCGAGTGTGTTGAACCGGATTGCATGTGATAGCAATGGCACTCTTGGAGTCGCAGTAGATGGGTATATGGTTGAAACTGTAGCCATAGTCTCGGAGTTGGGTCCGCATCCACAACACTTGGGAGCAGTAGCTGGCAGCAGCGACATACTCCGCCTCAGCCGTGGATGTAGAAACACAGTGTTGTTTCTTTGAACCCCAGCTGACTAGCTTATCACCCAAGAACTGGACATGGCCTGAAGTACTTTTCCGGTCCAGTTGACAACCTCCATGGTCCGCATCCGAAAACGCAACGAGCTCAAATCCAGACTCCTTTGGGTACCACAACCCACGGTTGGGTGTGCCTTTCAGGTACCGAAGGATGCGTTTGACTCCCATCATGTGTGATTCCTTTGGGTTTGCCTGAAAACGAGCACAAAAAAAGTAGCGAACATAATATCCGGTCTACTAGCAGTCAGATATAACAAAGAACCAATGATGGCTCTATAAGTCTTTTGATCTACAGGCTTCCCTTTTGGGTCAGCCCCGATCAAAGTGCCCGAGGCCATAGGAGTTTTAGCAATGGAAGAAGTGTCCATGTGAAAACGTTTTAAAAGATCACCGGTGTATTTCGATTGATTAATCAAAATGCCATCAGGTTTTTGTAGAACTTGAAGTCCCAAAAAGAAGGACAACTCCCAGAGCATACTCATCTCAAACCTGGTGGTCATGAGATCACTGAACCAAGTGCACATATCTGAGTTAGTAGAACCAAATATGATATCATCGACATAAATTTGAACTAACAAGATATCATCACCTTCGGTCTTGATGAAAAGAGTAGGATCGATTTTACCTTTGTAGAAACCATTATCTAGGAGCGCATTGGAGAGATGATCATACCAGGCACGGGGAGCTTGCTTCAACCCGTAAAGAGCCTTGTCTATGATGTAGACATGATTAGGCTTGGTACGATCAACAAAGCCTTCAGGTTGAGAGACATAAACTTCTTCTTTCAGTTCGCCGTTGAGAAAGGCAGTTTTCACGTCCATCTGGTAGACAGTGAAGTTCTTGTGAGCGGCATAGGCTAAGAAGATCCGAATGGCTTCAATTCTGGCCATCGGTGCGAATGTCTCATCATAATCAATTCCCGCTTGTTGCTTGAATCCCTTGGCTACTAGACGAGCTTTGTTTCTGGTTACAATCCTATCTTCATCCTTCTTGTTCTTGAAGATCCACTTCAGATCGATGATTGTCTTGTTCTTTGGTCTAGGTACAAGTCTCCAGAGACCCAGGCGTTCAAACTGGTTCAGCTCCTCTTGCATGGCGGTCACCCAGTCAGAGATATCAAGGGCTTCCGTCACGTTCGAGGGTTCGTGTCTTGATAAGAAAGCTGCAAATAGGCACTCATTTTGAGTTGTAGACCTTGTCTTGACAGGTGCAGACTTGCTGCCAATCACTTGTTGGAGTGGATGAGCTCGCGTCCACTTGGTGGTATGGGGTAAGGTTGGAGGGGGTGAAGGTTCTATCCTCAGATCGATATAGAACTCAGGTTCACGTCTGGTCGTTGCTAGAGTGGTAACAGTAGGTTGTACTTGAGATTGTATCACAATGGGACCAGGAGCTGTTGGTGTGTCTGAAGAGACAAGTGAAGGGCCAGCAACTTGTGTAGCAGGTTGAGAGGTTGTACTGGGACCTGTCACTTGTGGAGCAGGTTGAATAGTGGTACTGGGACCTGTCACTTGTGGAGCAGGTGAAGTAGTGGTACTGGGACCTGTCACTTGTGGAGCAGGTGAAGTAGTGGTATTGGGACCTGCTACTTGTGGAGCAGGTGAAGGAATGCCTTGATGTGAACTTGTATTAGGCATTGTGGAGGAAGCACCACTCTGAGGACTTGGAACATTCACCACCGGGGCCTGCTGGAAGGTGTGGGAATGTTCCCCCTCAGCAGGTGCAGGAGATGCTCTAGAACTTGGTGATGCTGAAGCAGACGATGATGATGAAGTGCCTTGGAGGTTGGAAGATGAGATGTCAGTGGTAGAGACCATGATATGAGGTGCTGGTTGTACAACTGCAGGAACATGAAGAGCAACATTAGCAGGTGCAGGCAAATCTTTATAAAAGAATTCAAACAATTCATCCAAATCACAAGTATTAGAGTTAGAAGAAGATGGTTTATTCGCCGGTGAAGAAGAAGTCATGGGATTGCCATGAAGTTGATCAGACGCCAGGACACCAGAGATTCCTGGTGTGACTGGGTTGGTGTAAAGTCTTCTTCAATGCCTTCTTCAAAATCCACATTTGTGCTCTCAACCACACATCTTGTTTTCTTGTTGTACACACGGTAGACGGAGAGTCCTTGGCATATCCATGAAAACACCTCATCACCCTTTGGACTGAACTTGTCGAGATTGTCTTTATCATTCTTCACATAGCATTCACAACCAAAAACTCTGAAGAATTTGATGCTGGGAGGTCGATTGTATACCAACTCATACGGAGTCTTCATGAACCTTTTGGTAATAAGAGACCGGTTTTGGGTGAAGCAGACAGACGCAACGGCTTCAGCCCAGAAGTGTAGCGGAAGCTTGGAGAATGTCAACATGGTGTGGGCAGCTTCCACTAGGGTACGGTTCTTTCTCTCAACAACACCATTTTGTTGAGGTGTTCTGGCAGCCGAAAAAGGTGTGAGTGATGTCGACAGAATCAAGAAACGAGTCAAGCTTGCGATTCTTGAATTCAGTGCCATTGTCGGTGCGAATCACTTGAACAGGAAGTTGTAGTCTGACCTACACATTTCTGATGAAAGAAATGATGATGTCTGAAGCACCATCCTTACTTCTGAGAAAGTTCACCCATGTATATCTTGAGAAGTCATCCACAATTACCAGTACATACTTCCTCCCGTTGATGCTTTGTACACGCATTGGTCCGCACAAGTCCATATGGAGGAGCTGAAGTGGTTTGGAGGTGTTGTGTTCCACTTTCAGCTTGTGCGAAGATTTCTTGATTTTCCCCATCTCACATGCTGAGCACAATTGTTCCTTGGTGAACCTCAAAGAGGGGAGACAGTCACCAATCCTGTCTTAGCTAGTTGATTAATTGTAGCATAATTCAGGTGGGATAGTCTCCGGTGCCACAACACGTTCTGATTGAAGGTTGCTTTAAGAAGAAGACATACTTTTATGAATGGTCGTTGTTTCCGGAAATTGACGGTGTAGAGATTCGACCTGCGAGTACCCTCAATGAGTTCCTGTCCATCATATGTCCTGACAACAGCATCTTGTTTCCCGAAAGTTAACCTCAAGTTTCTTGTCACAGAACTTTCCAATGCTGAGAGGTTATGACTCAGCCTTCCACATAGGCTACTTTATTGATGGTGATTTTATGATGAAGGATATCACCATATCCCATTATTGGTGCTAAAAGCGTATTCCCAAACCGAATGTTCCCGCCATATTTTTGTTTGAAGTTAGCGAGAAGTTCCTTCCTTCCGGTCATGTGCTTGGAACACCCTGAGTCCATGTACCACACATGACCGTCCTGCAAAATCACGGAGAAACATTTTTAGGTACCCATTTGGGAATGGGTCCTTTCTGATTAGGATTAGCAGGTTTGGATACATGTTCTTGTTTGCTCTTAGGTGGAGATTTTTGTTTGGGTTTTGGATTAGGTCTCTTGTTATGAGTATGATGATACCCACGATTGTAGAATCCATGATAGTTAGGAACAAAGTAATCATTCACGAAAGCATTTGCACAGTACCCAAATCTAAATTGATTTTGACAACGAAAATTGCTATGACATCCATAAACTATGTGTTCACATTCATAACATTGAAATGGAGTTCGTGGTACATGCCTATTAGTTCTATGATATACAAAATTGGAAAAATTGTTTTTCATGAAACTAGGCTTATGTGCAAATGGCTTCGGACGACTACCTTCTTTGGATCCAATCTCCTTGTTCTTACGCCTACCATTTCTCATATTTTGATCTGTCACATTTTGAGAACCACGGTTAGTACCTTTGACATTTGGAGAATGAGTATGTGAGGCGTTTTTCTTCGGAGTGAAGTTGTGTGAGTGTTCCTTTGGTTTGGTAGTATTCTTTCGTTTTCGAAAACGTCTGTTTTTCTTAGGAACATTCACATTGGTACGAGATGAACTCGCAACTTCAGACTCAGGGGTGACCAATTTGTCCTTCCCTTTGTCTTTCCGGGATAGTCTAGGAGGAGCCTTGTTTCCTGGTTTAGATTGGCCTGATGATCTACCATTCTCACCAACCCTATTGGTACTATCATCCGATACAATTTCAGAAATTTGTACCGTTGATTTAGGTGCCATATAAGCTAAGTCTTCCATGTATGAAATGGTGGTGCAGATTGGAGACCTTAGTACCATGGATTTAGAGTTTGTAGAAGAGTACTTGAAGGTCTAAAATCTAATGCATTCACATTCCATCTATGGTGATGATGACGTGAGTTATCACGAGTTCCAAAGGTGGATTGACTTGCTGTTGGTGTGCTTTTGGATTTGAGGGCTTTCTCCAATTCATTGATTTTACTCAAGAATAGGTCCTTTTCCCTAAGGCTCATGCGCCTCTCATCCTCTAGCTCAGCCTCCAGTTTAAAAATCCTTTTTTCATAAAAGATTTGGTTATCTTTGTAAACTTTTTCAAGGATTGGAACTTCCTGATTCATCTCATCCTCAGTATAGCTAGGCGTGTAGTCCTTAGACAAAGGAATCTCACACGTTGCATAACTGGCATTCAGAGATGAATAGTTGAAGGGGAATGATTGTTTGGTTTTTCTAGCTTTTTCTTTCTTCTCAATTTCCTTCAACTGTTCAGGGTCATCAGACTCTTTCATGAAAATAATTTTGTATCCAAGACTCATGTACCTCAGATCATACAAGGTAGGAGTCTTGGATATGGCACGCTTCAGGTAGCATGGACTTTTATATCCAATGCCTTCCTTTGGATTGTAATAATTGAACTCTTTGGGTTGATTCATGTGAATGGTTTGATCAGTCTGGCCTCTCTTCAAAAATTTGTCCTCCATGTCTTTTATTTTAGCAAAAAGGTTTGTTCTTTGAGCAAAAATCACTTCATATTTTTGTAAACTTTCTCTACTCAAAACTTCTGCCTCATGAAGCTTCTTTTGCAAGTCTGAGATGTTATCATTCAGACTGGCAACTTTATCTTCTAAGGTTTTGTTCGCAAGAGTAAGAGTGGTTACCTTTTCTTTGGAATGAGCTAGTTCAGTAGAGAATTTTACAACTAAGGCATGCTCACTAGCTAATTTGGATTCAACAATTGTGGTTCGTTTGTTAGCTTGTTTGATCTTATTTTCGTACTCAGAAACCTTTTGTGCGAGACTTTTTACTTGATTTTCAAGTTCAATGTATGGGTCAGGAAGTACCTCAGAAGATGAATCGGAATGATCTGAGTCAACATCATTGTAATCCCTATCACTGTCTTTTGAATACTGTTCCTCTACATCAGCCATCAAGCACAGTTGATCTTCCTTTCCTTCATCACTATCCACATTCCACGCGTCATCTTGAGCAAGCATGCAGACAAGTCCTCTTTCCTCATCATCACTGGACATCTGCAACCAGGCTTCATCGCTAACAAGGCATGTCCCTCGTCTTGTCTTTTGGCCAGGTTCATCTTGTTTTTGTAGTAGTCATACTTTGAAACATGATTGGTACAATTTTTAGCAAAATGACCAGGCTTTCCACACTTGAAGCAGGTTGGTCCCCCATCAGCTTTCTTCACCTCTTTGCCCTTATCATCTGGTTTAGCAGTTTCCTCTGGCTTCTGGTAGTCAGCTCTACCACCTTGTTCATACCTCCTTGGCTCAGGTTTTCTTTCATACCTCTTTGGTTCATCAAATCTTTTATCTCTGGGATCCTCATACCTCCTTTCTTCATATCTTCTCTCCCTCGGCTCTTCATACCTCCGCTCTCTGGAATCTTCATACCTCCTGTTTTCTGTCTCAGTTGCCCTCTCATACCTTCGAGCATCATTCTTTGGTTCATACCTGTCCCGAGCTTCATACCTTCTGCCACTGGAATACCTATGATTGTTGGAAGACAAAGGTTTCCTTGAAGTTCTTTTGGCCATTGTTCTGGTGATCAATGCCAATGCTTTCTTCATATCACTCATCTCTTCATCAGATTCACTTCCTCTTTCACCAATGTCGGAAGGAATGTCATAGTCTTCTTCATATCTTGATGATCTCCCAGATGAGTATTGTCTTCTGTCAACGACTAAGGCAAGTGGATCGGTATACTTTTCTGGTTTCTTCTCGGTACCCAGTATTTCAAGTACCTCATCTTGGTTATGATTCAGCAATTCAAACAACTCATGAATATCAAGATCTTCCAAGTTGCGTTTCTGTTGAAGATTGGAAGCAAATCTCCTCCATTCAGACCTGAGTGAGTTGATGAACTGGATATTGATATCCAACTGAGACTTCTTGAGGTTGTTCTTCCGGAGCTCATTGATCATGGTACAGAACCTGTGATAGGTATCTTCTAGCAATTCTCCCTCTCGACCTTTGAAGGTAGCAAACTTAGTCAGAAGATTAGTTCTTTTCATCTGTATGCCTTTCTCAGTCCCATGCATTAGGCTAATGATCTCATCCCACATAGCCTTTCCGGTGTCGTTGCAGTCAATAT